>CAJQUW010006479.1:0-231813 GCA_907163375.1 Prostheceraeus crozeri | reverse complement strand
TTATGTATCTTTCTGTTTTCTACATGTCTAGTATAGATCAAATGATTGAACTAGGAATTGACTTGGCCGACCAATCAAAGAGGCTTATGAAATTGATGTTCGTGCGTTTGCTTTTTTGACATGCCGGATATGTCAATCTGTAATTCACACATCGTCTTCCAAGACAGTGTACAAAGAAAATCAATTATTTCTTTGAAGGAATTTCGTCAAATTGTTATTCGATCACTTGTGGCATCGTTCCCATCTCGGAGGAGATCGTCGTCGGAAACACATGGCAGTAAAAGAGCGTCGCTTGGAAGTTCGGCCTGTCTCTCAACATTTGCCTATTTATTTCAACAATAGATGCCGATGTCATTATTGCTCAATAAAAGCAACAAACTTTCGTTCAAATATTAAAAGTTGTGTGTACAATGTTTTCCTTTGCTTGAATTCTGATAGAAACTGTTACTGTACTCGTATACCTCATGAGTAGAATAGAATTTTTACCTCTTTTGACGCCTGGTGGTTCATTTATGGACCACCTTCAGAAAATGCAATAAATCTTCGCCAACAGATATTTTTCTAGTCGGCACATGTTCTTTGATTTTCAAAGGTATTCGAAACACAAAAAATTCCATGCTACATTCTTTACTTTACTTGTCGTCCTCAAAGGGTTATTTGTTACTTGTTAGCAAATGTTCATTCCTTTTGATATCTAACATGCTTCATACTACTCATAGAGTATGGATATATAGGTAAAGTGTCAACTCAAAAAAGCATCTGTATATACTGAAAATTTTCATATGAAAAGATTCAGTTTTTTACGGAGATTACGTTCCCGTGGTCCAAAAAACTATTTGAGTAGTTTAAAAAAAGTCAAAATTTTGCCAATTTATATACTACCGAGATGACTCCTTTATATAAGTAGTATTAAACAAGTTGGATATCAAAAGGTATGAATATTTGCTAATAAGCATCCTAACTAAGCGGAAATTAAGCTGATTTGCAAGGGAATTTCATGATCCGTTTTATAGTGTAGGTCTTCATAAAAAAGTCACGATATTATTCGTGCTTTCTTGGCTGAAATTTCAAGTTTTTAATTCAATTTTCACCGACATGATTTTATGATTCACTAAATTCATGTTAAATTTCTTGAATCTGAATAGTGATGTGGACACATTTACATCTTTCAAAGTTAAATGGAGTCATTGTCTTTGATTATGTGATTTTGCTCTGCCAGTGGCAGGTTGCCTGCGAAATGATCACGCTTAAGAAAATACTCTTGAGGGTGATCATGAAAGTAATAGCAACCCATCGAATTGCTGATTTAACAACCACTAGATCTCCAAGGCTGTCATGACACTGAAAATCTGTAAAATGCCATCATTCCTTCTGCATTACAATCATGATCACACAATTCCGTGGCAAATTTCTCAAAACTGAAGAAATTTGCGTATGTCACATTTGGTGACAATGCCCCGTGCATCTTTGCGTGTATCTCCTATGAGTTCATTTAATAAAATCGAATGTGTATACACATTGGGAATTTAATAAATGCGGAGCTACCACTCTACCTAACATAGTTACTCTATGATACTACTTATGTATTGTGTCACGTCAATAGCATATAAACACAGGAATAATTTGCAAATACTTAGCTTTTTAGAAAGTGATCAAATTTTTTTTTGCACCACAGAAACTTAATCTCCGCAAAAAATGAATCTCTTGATACGAAAATTTTCATTGTATACGGATACTCTTTTTGAATCGACATTCTCTTTACCTAGTAATACTTACTCTATGGTCTAGAGTCATAATTCTCGGCATGGTACATCTTCAGGTTATTTCCTATCATGTGCATGCGATATCATCATGCTTCTGATAGGCGATGAATGCGTGAATGTAGTTCCCTGCAGAAATTCGTTCTGGCTGTCGACCTATATGTTCTCTTCACTTAGCCAGACCGCGCCAGGCAGGTTAGGTGCAGCCATACTCAAAGACGTCCTTTTTTCTGTTTATCCTGCCTCTACAACTTACAACTTACAACTGATAAAAGTTTTCTGAAACAGGTCCCTGGTCTGCTTAGCACATGTAGCCCAGAACAGTCATCAATCCTGTATAAATGAACACTCACCTTTATCACCAGGGACATTTACAGACGTCAGGATTACTCCAAATTCCAAAAGCTCATCTGGTCTACGGATATCAATGAGAGTGACCTGCTGATCTTGGATCATTGACATAAGAGAAGCCTTGTCAACGGTGTGATTTTCAGCCGGGGTGGAGAAAGTTCGATTGCATTGATTAGCAGCAGATGGCATGAGATTGAGCACTAGAAGGTACAAATGTAATGGACAGATAGTGCCATGCATTTAAAAGATCCAACTCACCATTCTTGTTAACTGACGCAGAAATCTTCGACGAGAAGCATCTCGTGGATGCGGAGTACAGAGAAAGCAAAGAGTTTCGCAAAGCCATGATTCTACAATAAAGGATTCAAAATTGTAATCAATTCACAACAGATGCAACCACCACAAGAAAAGCCTGTGGGGCCTCATCAGTCGTCGGCAGGTTTGAACTCCGGCTTTATCTTGGGATTCTACAGTCGCCTAACCTTGTCCAACCTGGGCTGCTTTGAGCACTGAAAACTTGGGTGTCACGCATTCAATCCCTCCCAAAATTACTGCACTGTTACTCTTTCCAATGGTGGTAATATTTTTTACCAACTTGGTCATCTTGCTTACTATGAATTGCAGTTCGAAATTTGAACTCCACTCTTCTTTTTTAATTTTTTTGAATATCAGTGGGAAATTGATGGTAGATGGCCTTGACGAACGACAAGCTTTGTTCAGTTCACGCATCAAAACACCTATAAATGTCGAAAGCATCTTTGAGTACATTGAGATAATTGATTCTTGTTGAATATGACCTATAAATCAAATGGAGATTTTTGCATGGAAATTGTAAATAATTCCCTAGAATCTTAGTTATATATTGAGCAGAAAAAAATCAGTGTCTCTATAAGCAAATTCATCAAAAATGCTGCAAGGCATGATAATCTGTTCAACTGTTAACCTCTATTTCCAGTTTAAAACTGACAGCATTACTTATCGATCTTTTGTGAGTAGTGCTTTCATGACATTCTTATCATTCTTATAACAATTACGTAGAAGCATTCGCGGAGCTAATTGCTGCTTCATATGTGCATTGTACTTGTTCAAAGGTCTATCAATGATGTGAACTGATTAAGATGCTCAATTTTGAAGGAATCAAAAGGTTCTTTTAGGTAAAATTTTGCTGTTCCTATGGGGCCAAATTTGATGATATTTGATTCGCTTATCAGAAACAGGTAGAAACGAAAAGGGATTGCAGAAGTCCCCCGGGGGGAAATAGGGTTCACTGTCTCATCCGATATTGAGGCGCTTCACACACCGCCATTCATGAACCTGGCCACGAGTGATGAGGCTCGACAGGCTGAAACATGTTTCGAGAATTTGTTTTCTGAATTGAGCCTGATCGACATTGTGATAAATTCTATGAAATTTCAAATGACTGCATTTCGTCTCTGCCGCAAAATTACATTCAACGAACATCGAATGATACCTGTCAAGTCACCCGCAATCAAAGGGTTTCTCACGCACACCCTCAATCAAAGGGTTTCTCAAGCACACCCGCAATCAAGGGGTTTCTCACGCACACCCACAATCAAGGGGTTTCTCATGCACACCCACAATCGAGGGGTTTCTCACGTACACCCCCAATTCAATAACTTTCACCCGAATCAATAAATGATGCTGTCGAAATATCGAATTTAAAATATTGATAGTCTTTGTGCGCGATAATCCAATGTCAGTCATATTCGTCGTAGGCCCCTGCAGGTATGCTGTAAAATTTGTGTGGTTAGCAACATCTATTCACCATGTATTTTCGATGATTATTGGAAGCTTTACTGTTTATTCTTTTCGTCGTCATAACACGACTTTTTTTATTAAGTTTTAGACATCTGTGTCGCGTCGGCAAATGATGAAATGAGACTGTATGATTACATTCTAAGATTTAAAGATTGGAAACTACAAATGATATACAATCAAAAAATTCCAATTTGGTTGAAGAAGGGAGAACCAAGCGTCAGGGTCGAATCAACTAAAATATTGAATTTACTCAAAATTAATTATTTTTTATGTAATAATTTTATAGGTATGTACAGAATAAAACTAGAAACCTTTTGCCCGACATAATATTCTACATAAAAGCGATGACGCAAATCAAATGATTGTTTTATCAATCCGAACGCTATGATCAAAACATTACTTGAAATTGCTTTGAAGATTATAACACAAATAATTATTACGAAACTAGTGAGTAGCCTTAATTATCATATCTCTATAAAATCACAAACCAAACTTGCCAAAAGTAAGAGCACCCGCATTCGGTATTATAAGGTATGCGACTGACTAGCCCTGGCTTCGAATAAGGTCTTCATTAATAAGCGGGACTTAGTAGAGGTGTGCAGTCGGGACCCGAACTCGATCGGGGTAGGGTCGGGAGAAAATCGGGTTCGGGTTAGTTGAGAAATGTTCGGGGTCTTTCGTGTTAGAAGTGAAATGGAAAATTATTTATCCGCTCATTGAGCGAGCAGCCTTTATATGAATAGACTTGTCTCGATCTTTGTAAGATTTGGGCATATTTGATAAAGTTTTCTATCAAAATTGAGATATATCTGATTTATTCAAAACTAACAGTTTCTTGATGATCTTATTACAGCTATTATTATCTAATTATATTTCTGTTAATATGCAAAGTTGATATATCATTTCCTTAATCATTTTGTGTAAAATTGATTACAGGACGACCTCAACCTTTTTTATATACATTTATGCAGCACACACTATTTTCGATAGTAGTATGAAATCTCAATTTGATGGTACATTTTCATTCTCGAAATTTTTTGCTGACTTATGTAGACTACTATCACAATGAAATATCCTTTTCTACTACATTTTTTCTTTAGCAAATTAATATATACACATATATGTATTTTGACAATTTAATGCGTCTAAGCTTATATGTATGAAGCACACCTGAACAAATTGCACGCAGAAGGAAGGCTCCATCAGGCGTATTAAGGACAAGGTCTTGGGAATCTACGAGATTAACTATGTTAGGCAACTATTCCTTAGAACCTCTTAGAGTATGAAGTTCAGAAAGTTTTACTGGAAGTCAACTCAAGGAAGCAAGTAAGTCGCCTGGTTTAGAGGGGGGCCATCAATTTTGTGGGCAAATTTGGCATTTGATCTTGCTAATCCAATTAGTATGGTGCATATGTAAGTCCATGGTATAGTACATAAAAAAGATCATTAGATGATGAGTAAAAATCATTAAAAGCCAAACACCAAGGTCTTGATGCATTACAGATTTATTCATTGTCGACAAGGCGCTGTGAGATCGACGCTGATTGAACACTGCACGTGACTAATTTCTTGGATCTCCCGATACCGGTATTTGCGGTTTCCCTCCCATGGTCACTTGAAGATAGGGCTCATACTCACACAAAGCTTGACAGGAATCCTTTTCCTAACTCTGACAGCCACCATTAGGTAACAACTTGTGGACTAGGATTTAGAAAAGGTTGAGCGTGTGATGTTTTTCTTATGTGACTTATTCGATCATAACATAGAGTGCACCACCAGGCAATATTGCGCACTCCAGTGTCGTTTGACAACTAAGTCTTTGTTTTTCAATTCAATACAATGTATGTTATAAGTACTTCACCTATGAGTCATCATTTTCTAGGTGCTGCGCTTATTTGAGGAAATGCGGTATTTTTGATATGAAAGATTATCCGTCAGCAAAGTGAATTTCATACAAAGTCAAGATCACATTTGCCTCCATGCAATTAGATATAGTCAGGTACAAATTCAAGTTTTAAAATGTGACTGCTTGTTCATAAACCTAGAATGCCTACAAGAGGAAGTATCCATCAAATTTATGCAGCTGACTGACTACATCGCTATCATCGAGGCAAATTTCTAGTCATTCGCTGACATCGAGAAAGGATTTAATCGTCTGTCTCAACATGAGAAGGCTACCAAAGAGAGATCTCATCATTCTCTGATTGAGAAAATGCAGAGAGACAATTTATATCCGTTCGTTTTCAACTGGTCGCCCCCTAGCGTCAAGGTCACCAAGCGTTTCAATAAATATCAATAACTTTGATTTTGAAAAGAAATATCCATTTAGGAACATAGACAAAACCCATCATGCTGCAAGCTACCAACGTTGGAACCGGTTTGAAGAACCGGCCCGTATTCAAGAGGAGTTCATAACCAAACATCTCGCTTTCATCCAATATTATTTATGCTGAATTTTATATTGAAATATTTAGTGTAAAGGGTCAAAATCAAGATTAGCTACATTGCAAACAGAAAAATAATTGTAGCTATAATTTCGTGACGATTTAGCGTACGTGCGTTTCAGTTTTGCTATCAAAGTGGTGTGCAAGATCAACTCACCTATCCTCCTAGTACTGTCTATATGAAATGAACTGAAGTCGCACAACACATGACATTTAGCTAATGGACACCGAGAGAATTGCCTTTTTCTATTCGTAATTCTAAAGTTTACAGTACGTGAACTATCACTACTCTACAATGAGATCTTTATGACGTGATTAATCTACTACATACGTGACAAAAGACTCACATCGCTAAATTCCTGGAGAGCAAGGTTCCGTATTGATTCAATTTGCACACCACAACGACTAGACGCGTCTCGACTCGAGAGGTCAATATTGATAAGAAAAAATTGTCTCGTTCGGCGCTGTCAGTTGTTTGCAGAACAATTGCACTTTTAAAAAATGTTGAATTTATCTCGGCTACCTTGTTCTGCCCTCAAATTGCGGCAAATTTTAAAATTGAAATTGATATTTTTTTAATTTTTAAAGAGCTGCTGGTGCCACTTGCAAACGAGGCTGGGTGCACTCTTGGTCCTTGGAATGCTCATTTCTAGGAACATGTTTAAAACGGTTTAACCAAAATTTCTGATAATAATGCAAAAAAAGACCTATTTGCCGTAAATCGTTTAATAGCTGGGTCGCACGTCCTACTGCGTCTTCAGGCAATACATGAAGTCAGATGCCAAACATCGATACGAGGCTTATAGAATATTGATGCATAATAAACCCTATATAAAAATATATAAAATATATAATTATAAAAAATATACAAAAATAAATGAAAATATTGATATTTGCCATAAGCCGGCTAAACGAGACTTTTCAGATGCTTCTTCGGTAAGTGATAGACTTGTTTTTCACTACAAGTGCAATTTTCATGCATCAATACATTTTAACCTCTGCGTATAGCGCTTGTCGTCTGTGTTTCAAACAAACTTGTCCATCTTTGCACAATAATAAATAAGAAATTAAAAACCAAGAATTAAAATAGAAAAAGTCTACTGCTTCAGGCATCACTTGACATCTTCAAGAGTGGAACCATCAGACATCGAGGACTTCTCAAATATCAGAAAAGTGAAACATATCTTGCAGACTCGCCGAGAGTACAGCAATGAAATGAATGTGCCCCGGTTTATGTGTGGAGAAAGATCGCATCTTTACTAGCACTGCTGGTCAAAGGCGTGAGGATTCATCCTGCAATATTTTTAAGAGCTGTGATTGAAAAATTAGGATACAAATAGAATTCAATATCTTGCATGTCCACATTGTGTCGGTGAAACTCTATATGGGACATGTTCCCTTAAAACTTCAACCACTGCATTGGGTTGAAATTGTGCATTCGCTTTAATTTATAGTACAAGCTTTGTCAATTGATAGAAATACACCAAATAATCTACAAAACATGTTGTGCAACATGCAATAAAGTTAATCTCTGTAAGGCGAAATGTACGAGTATATCCATATGTTTTCTTGAATTTATATTGAGATACTTGAAATAGAGTTGAGACACTTGTGTGGCCAGTGCGCTGTACGGTTGTGAGTCTTGGACAATGAAAGAATGTGACACTAGACGAGCGAGAGCCTTTGAAATGGAGATGTGCAGGCGAGCACGCGGATTAGTTGGACAGTGTGTAGGACGAACGACTCTGTCCTGAGAGAGCTTCGTACACAGAGGAGAATTGTGGCGATCATCAAGGAGAGAGACTCCAAAGGCTCAAAACACGTGTACCCACGTCCTGGAGGGTCGAATCGATCGAGGGGAAGGCCACGGAGATGGAGCGATGACATCGCTGATTGGACCGGACGGACGCTTGCGAAGTGTTCGACCTTGGCGCGTGACCGAGCAATTTGGAGGAGGCTGGTGCAGCAGATCGTGGTCCCCGATCCTCACCCATGAGGAAGAGAACAGACAGACAAGACTTGAAATATCTGATTAAATATTTAGACGGTGGAGATCTACTCAGCCAATGTGTTCTATAAGTCACGTGGTTACAATCTGCAACGAAGAAAAGGTTATTTAAATACTACGTATAAACAATTAAACAATAGGTATTGAAACACTTGTTGGCCGTGATCGTATTGGTAATAAAGATAAGACAAAACGATGTCATTAGTTGCGAGGCCTTTGGCCGATTCTTTTCGGGCAACACTTCGGAACGCGTACAATAAAAGAAAAATCAAGTCATTATATACAGTTAAAATGAAAGAAAGGACGGAGTTGAAGTCACTGCCACGGAAGAGCGAGCGTTAATACAGTTTGCTTCTGGACACATAAAACCGGCCGCAATGATGCTATCATTGTCGCTTCGAGAAATGGTAGCAACATTGGGTGGCGAGCGCGAACCAGCTGCTTGAAGTAGGAGATCTTCTCGTTGGCGCGATCGAACGATGTACACGTCATCGTGTGACGCGTGACCGCGCTTGTCGGTGCTGCTGAAGATCGCCTGCACTTGTCCTTCATCAGCCATTGTGGAAGGTGTTCATCAGCTCGCTTGGCCAACCACCTCTCCGTGCGTCCGACGTAACTGTCACCACAGTTACATGTGAATTGGTAAACGATGTCGGAGGCACAGGTCGGCGGCAGCGGATCCTTGAGGGGGCGAGCTGGAATCTTGGTGGTGGAGAAGACGATCTTCGGCTCGATGGCATAGAACGCCAGAGCTGTTGCAGCACGGACTCTCATTCTCACTTCGCTTGAGAACTGTTCTCCCAAATACGGAACCATCAGGTAAGCTGGCTTCTTTTCAGGTCCAGTAACAGCTTCTCTTTGCCTTTGCAGGCTGTACTTTTCGATGAATGAAGATGGATAGCCATTATCGCGTAAAGTTTCAAAGAGAAACTTTATTTCAGCATTGAGATGCTCGGAGCTGCAGATCCGTCTCGCACGATCGAAAAAATTTTTTACTAAATTTCTTTTGTAAGAAGTAGGAACAAAGCTAAAGAAATGAAGGTAAAGACCTGTCCACGTCGGTTTTCTATGAATACAGGTCGATAAAGAATTGTCGTTGTTTTTTATGACTAACACATCCAGAAAGGGAAGTTTTCCGGCCTCAGCCGATTCTTTAGTAAAATGAAGATTAGGATGAACGCTATTTATCATGGAGGCGAATTTAGTGATGTGATTTTCATCATTAAAGACAACAAAGGTGTCATCTACGTAGCGAAAATAGTGCATCGGGCTATAGCACTGACTATTTTTGAAAAGATGATTTTCAGCATAACCCATAAAAATGTCAGCTAAGCAGGGACCGAGAGGGCTACCCATGGCGACGCCATCTTTTTGAAAATATAATTTGTTGTTGAATTTGAATTGGATTTTACTACTGCACAAAAGAATGAGGGACTTCAGCTTTTTAATATCTAGTCTAATGTCAATGTTATATTTGTGTTTAATAACTCTATGAATTCAACGGTTTCCACCAGAGGCACGTTGGTAAAGAGTGATGTGACATCAAACGAACAAAATATTTTGCCACTTAAATCTATAGAGCGAATGCGATTGATAAAATCAAACGAATCTTTTAGAGTATGATTGCATACTGCTTCACGAAAGGGCGCGAGGATATCAACGAGCCACCTAGCTAATTTGTGATATGGCGAATTAACCATACTAAGAATAGGGCGTAACGGTATCCCTTCTTTATGAAGCTTAGGGAGCCCATACATCCGGGGTATGACGGTGCCACGACTTTTCAATATGTTGGACTCCGCATTAGTGATTATTTGATTCCTAGTTAGTTCTGAAATGGCTTCGTTAATTTGTTTTTCGATTTTAGGTGTCAGGTCGATCCCGAAATTATCGACTTCGAATTTATTAGAATCATTCAAAATGTCTTGCATCTTCTCAACATAGTCGGACTTGTTCATTAAGACGACTGCATTTCCTTTGTCGGGACTAGCGATGACAAGTTCCTTATTTTGCTTTAGTGATTTTAGGGCGTTCATCTGATTTTTATCTATAGGACTTTTAATGAAGCGTCTTTTAGAGAAATTCTTAGCAGTGGAAACTAACTCAGCTTTTAGTTTTGGAAGATGCTCTTCTACTGCACTGGTGGACTGGAGTTGGTGAAAATAACTTTCAAATTCGGCATCCACACTCGGTTGGTGGGGCTTAGACGGAATGCTGAATTTTAGGCCACGACTTAGAGCCTGGGTTTCAACTTTATTTAAATTATGAGACGAAAGATTAATTATATGCTTATTCAAAGGAGAAGGATAGGATTTATCTTCAATCCAAGGTATGGAATTTTTATACTTATAACTCAAAGAAATGCTGACTTTTTTACGGCAATTGTTGACCGCTTGAGTACTAAGCTTAGAGAATTTAATAAGCGATACGAGATCGAGCAGGTAGACAACGTGCTTGTGTTCAGTAAGAAAGAACTGTATTAACGCTCGCTCTTCCGTGGCAGTGACTTCAACTCCGTCCTTTCTTTCATTTTAACTGTATATAATGACTTGATTTTTCTTTTATTGTACGCGTTCCGAAGTGTTGCCCGAAAAGAATCGGCGAAAGGCCTCGCAACTAATGACATCGTTTTGTCTTATCTTTATTACCAATACGATCACGGCCAACAAGTGTTTCAACCGACTAAAGGCCATTTCACCATCATGCGCCAAAACTTTGGATAAAGTTTTGACGGCGCGTTGCCGCTTGGCAAAATGGCGACTCCAAGAGCAATTCTACGAACGGTGCTTGGACGAATCTCTTGTACCTCCTGACGTGCAGCGCAAGGTCGCTTACGGGGCCTCCAAAGCACTGCCAACACTTGTCAGCGTTACCTGCAGGCTGAACTTGACGACCTCCGAATGAAGATGGAAAGCCAAATTCGCTTTCTTACTGAACACAAGCACGTTGTCTACCTGCTCGATCTCGTATCGCTTATTAAATTCTCTAAGCTTAGTACTCAAGCGGTCAACAATTGCCGTAAAAAAGTCAGCATTTCTTTGAGTTATAAGTATAAAAATTCCATACCTTGGATTGAAGATAAATCCTATCCTTCTCCTTTGAATAAGCATATAATTAATCTTTCGTCTCATAATTTAAATAAAGTTGAAACCCAGGCTCTAAGTCGTGGCCTAAAATTCAGCATTCCGTCTAAGCCCCACCAACCGAGTGTGGATGCCGAATTTGAAAGTTATTTTCACCAACTCCAGTCCACCAGTGCAGTAGAAGAGCATCTTCCAAAACTAAAAGCTGAGTTAGTTTCCACTGCTAAGGATTTCTCTAAAAGACGCTTCATCAAAAGTCCTATAGATAAAAATCAGATGAACGCCCTAAAATCACTAAAGCAAAATAAGGAACTTGTCATCGCTAGTCCCGACAAAGGAAATGCAGTCGTCTTAATGAACAAGTCCGACTATGTTGAGAAGATGCAAGACATTTTGAATGATTCTAATAAATTCGAAGTCGATAATTTCGGGATCGACCTGACACCTAAAATCGAAAAACAAATTAACGAAGCCATTTCAGAACTAACTAGGAATCAAATAATCACTAATGCGGAGTCCAACATATTGAAAAGTCGTGGCACCGTCATACCCCGGATGTATGGGCTCCCTAAGCTTCATAAAGAAGGGATACCGTTACGCCCTATTCTTAGTATGGTTAATTCGCCATATCACAAATTAGCTAGGTGGCTCGTTGATATCCTCGCGCCCTTTCGTGAAGCAGTATGCAATCATACTCTAAAAGATTCGTTTGATTTTATCAATCGCATTCGCTCTATAGATTTAAGTGGCAAAATATTTTGTTCGTTTGATGTCACATCACTCTTTACCAACGTGCCTTGGTGGAAACCGTTGAATTCATAGAGTTATTAAACACAAATATAACATTGACATTAGACTAGATATTAAAAAGCTGAAGTCCCTCATTCTTTTGTGCAGTAGTAAAATCCAATTCAAATTCAACAACAAATTATATTTTCAAAAAGATGGCGTCGCCATGGGTAGCCCTCTCGGTCCCTGCTTAGCTGACATTTTTATGGGTTATGCTGAAAATCATCTTTTCAAAAATAGTCAGTGCTATAGCCAGCACTATTTTCGCTACGTAGATGACACCTTTGTTGTCTTTAATGATGAAAATCACATCACTAAATTCGCCTCCATGATAAATAGCGTTCATCCTAATCTTCATTTTACTAAAGAATCGGCTGAGGCCGGAAAACTTCCCTTTCTGGATGTGTTAGTCATAAAAAACAACGACAATTCTTTATCGACCTGTATTCATAGAAAACCGACGTGGACAGGTCTTTACCTTCATTTCTTTAGCTTCGTTCCTACTTCTTACAAAAGAAATTTAGTAAAAAATTTTTTCGATCGTGCGAGACGGATCTGCAGCTCCGAGCATCTCAATGCTGAAATAAAGTTTCTCTTTGAAACTTTACGCGATAATGGCTATCCATCTTCATTCATCGAAAAGTACAGCCTGCAAAGGCAAAGAGAAGCTGTTACTGGACCTGAAAAGAAGCCAGCTTACCTGATGGTTCCGTATTTGGGAGAACAGTTCTCAAGCGAAGTGAGAATGAGAGTCCGTGCTGCAACAGCTCTGGCGTTCTATGCCATCGAGCCGAAGATCGTCTTCTCCACCACCAAGATTCCAGCTCGCCCCCTCAAGGATCCGCTGCCGCCGACCTGTGCCTCCGACATCGTTTACCAATTCACATGTAACTGTGGTGACAGTTACGTCGGACGCACGGAGAGGTGGTTGGCCAAGCGAGCTGATGAACACCTTCCACAATGGCTGATGAAGGACAAGTGCAGGCGATCTTCAGCAGCACCGACAAGCGCGGTCACGCGTCACACGATGACGTGTACATCGTTCGATCGCGCCAACGAGAAGATCTCCTACTTCAAGCAGCTGGTTCGCGCTCGCCACCCAATGTTGCTACCATTTCTCGAAGCGACAATGATAGCATCATTGCGGCCGGTTTTATGTGTCCAGAAGCAAACTGTATTAACGCTCGCTCTTCCGTGGCAGTGACTTCAACTCCGTCCTTTCTTTCATTTTAACTGTATATAATGACTTGATTTTTCTTTTATTGTACGCGTTCCGAAGTGTTGCCCGAAAAGAATCGGCCAAAGGCCTCGCAACTAATGACATCGTTTTGTCTTATCTTTATTACCAATACAATAGGTATTGTTAGTTAAATATCTTTAAGAAATAAGAGCTACCATTATAACCTAATGTTCGGTTAAGCAATGGATTGCTACCAAAAATTTTTATAGATTCAACAATGCTAATCTCAAAGTCCGAGTTTCCATGGCAAATGATTTTAAAGCAATCATTATAGTTACGAAAACAATGGTTACATTGTTCTATGTGTTGTGCAATGGCACTATTGCCACTTAAGTGTTCAAGTTTACGTTGATGCAGACGTCTTTTGGTTTTGCCAATATATTGGCAATCAGGATCAACCTGACATTGAAAGCAATAGACAAGACGCGATTGCATGTCTGGACCTAACTTACTTTTAAGGGAGAAATATCTTCCAGTTTTGAACGAGGTCATAACAACCTTGCATTCCAAGTTAAGTTTACGAAATATTTTTACTAACTTATTACTAAATTTCTGTGATGCATAACCCACGAAGGGGATTTTGATTATTTTATTGAAGTCATTATCAATTGTAACGCGTGAAGAATTGTTTAATTTACGACCTATAAATTTGTTGATTGAATTAATTGCAATGGATAGCCATTTCTACTTAAGATATTGGTAATTTTACTACATTCATTATGGAATAGATTCCAATTGGTGGATACATTGTAAGCACGATGAAGCATGCCTAATACTAGTGTGTTTTTCCAATTGCGAGGACATAAAGCATTGAAATTCAGTAAAAGACCTGTAAAGGTAGGTTTACGATAAATCTCAGTAAGTATATTGTCTTCATCAATTTTCAGAAGGATATCCAGAAACGGTAATTCTTTATTGCCCACTTCTGATGTAAAGTGCAAGTTACTGTGTTGAATGTTTAGAAAATTATGGAATACATCTATGTGTTGTTCATTGTTAAATACAGCTATGATATCATCCACATAACGACGATACACAACAGGAGAGAAAGGTAAGTCCTGCCATTTATATTCTAGATTAGCTAAGAAGACGTTAGCAAGGGTTGGACCCAACGGGCTACCCATACTTACACCATCCACCTGTTGGTATACAATATCAATCATAAGAAAGCAACCAGACGTGGCAAATTTTAATAAGTCTTTAAATACTTTTTCTTCGTACTTCGGTTTATTATACTATTATTATCATTATACTTTATTATTATAATTGTTTATACGTAGTATTTAAATAACCTTTTCTTCGTTGCAGATTGTAACCACGTGACTTATAGAACTGATTAAATATGTTTTGCTTCCCTTTTTGAGTGCTCTTCAGAGGAAAATTGGATATAATGACTTTTATGAAAAAATTATATTGAAAAAGCAATAGTTCACTTCTGAAAATTTCATATGTTGACACACTGGTAATGACTTGCAAGATCTGAATCGTAAGGATGTCTACAACTGTCAATGTTTAGAAATGTTTCTTATATAAACATAGTAAGACTTACCATTTAATGTAATGAAATTTGATTCATAAGTGATGAATGATGGGGTCGGATAAAGACATATTAATAAAATCACATAAAGACAGTTATACTCATACCTGGTCCGCTTCTATGATAATTTTTCAATGCCGGGATGCGGGTTATTTTCGAGGACAGACGGTATGTGCTTCTACAAAACCTACCATGTGGAATGTTGTGACAGACGTCAATAAAGTATCAATTTGAATGAAACGGATATTAAAATGTGAGATTTGCAATTGACAAGCTAGTGAAATTCCAACGGGCATTATCACTTTAAACACACTACTGGCAAATCGCCTAAATTTGTGCGCCTGAAATAATTAATAAATGATATTCTTTAGAAGCATGATGTAAATGGAATAATTGAATATTGAGTTGCACCCTCAGTTGAAATCCCCTACATGTACATTAAACATTTCATGATCAACAAGCCAATTGATCATCGGTTCAAATAGACGGAGAGCCAACCTCCAATATTTTCTGGTAATTTACAATCACAAGAATAAACTCGCTTACAGCAAAATTATTTTAGCTGATTTAATGTTGTCGCATTGATAGAAAAGCTCAATACATTGTCAATTACAAGCTGGCATTCAATTTTTTACAGTTTTGGTAATATTGTTGGTAAATCTAGCAGTATCAGCTTGAAATTCAGCAATCCCTGAAAACAATCGCCATCGATCTTAAAATCAATGAAAGTAGGTCGAATTCTCAACCAATTACATATCGCAATTTCTATTTATAAAAATATAGAAGAAATAAAACTAATAACAGTGAAAATTATTGCTGTTGATGACAATACGGAATTCCAATTACGAGGGGTGTTCAAATATAAACGGGAATTTGTTATTATCTCATTACCTGAATTAGAAAGCACAATTTTGACATTAGAAATTCACTAAGCGATGTTTCAACATCCGTGATTGATTTCTGAACGCTGTTCAGCAACTATCACGTCGTCACAGCTGCGAATGCAATGAAAGAGAGCGATGAAGCATTGCTCACTTTTGTTTGTGACGATAATAATCACTTGTCAGTCAGTCACTCTCTCATTGCAGTCATGTCTGAACAAGAAGTTCCTGCCAGCATTTGTCAGCGCATCATCATTAAGTTCTTAACAGCTGAATGTGTATCGCCATCGGAGATATTCACCAGACTCCAGACACAGTTTGGAGAAGATTGTCTGTCGAAGACAAGAGTCTACAGTTGGGCCAAAGAATTCCGGGAAGGTCGTGATCGAGTTGAGAATCAGCCACATCCACGACGACCAAGGACATCAGTAACACCAGAAACCACAGAGCAGGTGGAGCAATTGATCTTGAACAATCGTCGCATCGCAGTCCGTGAAATCTCCGAAGAAGTTGGTATCAGTATTGGAAGTGCTGAACACATCATTCACCAAGAACTTGGATTCAGTAAAGTGTCTGCACGCTGGGTGCCCCGACTTCTTACGGATGAGCAAAAAGAAAAAGCGTGTTGATGTCTGCCAACAGCTTCTCCGGCGCTATGAAGATGAAGGATCGCAGTTTCTCGAAGCAATCGTAACCTGTGATGAAACCTGGGTTCATCATTCAACTCCCGAGTCGAAGAGGGCGTCCATGCAGTGGAGACATCCCGACTCACCTCCTCCTCGAAAGGCGAAAACCACTGCTTCTGCAGGAAAGGTAATGGCTACAATATTCTGGGATTTCAAAGGTGTTCTGCACATTGGACTTTCTTCATGGTCGCAAGACTATCAACGCGCAGTACTACTCGAGTCTCTTAACAGAAGATGTGAAACCTGCCATCAGAGGAAAGAGAAGAAAGTCGCAGTCATCCGTCATCTTCCTTCAAGACAATGCCCGGCCTCACACAGCTGCCCTTACCCGCGAGACACTGGAACAATTGAAATGGACCGTGTTGCCCCATCCTCCATACAGTCCAGACTTAGCTCCGTCTGATTATCATCTTTTTGGTCCGTTGAAAGAATTTCTCGGAGGCAAGAAATTCCAAAGTGATGCCGAAGTCCAAAGTGTTGTGCAAAACTGGATGAACCAACAACCGAAGTCCTTCTTCGAGAATGGCATCAAGTCACTCCCAGATCGATGGAGAAAATGTGTAGACATTGCTGGTGATTACATTGAGAAGTGAACTGCTGTCTTGTGAAATTTGATGCAAATAGAATGTCATCTTTTCATGCTTAATTAAATTGTTTTCAAAAATTCCCGTTCATATTTGAACACCCCTCGTAGAAGTTGGTAATTGTTATGTTATTGCAGTTTGACTCAACAAATCTTTAATTCTTTATTGATATAATGACAACAGCTTGCGTAAATTACAGTCATGACAAACGATTGAAACGAAATTACAAAAAAAGAAAAGCAAGGCATGTGCTAAAAATCGTTGAAAACAAACAATATTACAATCAGGCGTCAGTACACCGCTTGCAAGAGTTCACATGTGTAGCTTTAACTTACATTTGATTGACCTGTAATTAGAATCAATTAGGACTGTAGATATGCGTGGGAAGAAAGCATGCTTGCGAATTGACAGACCGCGACTCAAAACACTGGTGAACACATCAGTATGCCTTGTTCGTCTTATTGGCAAGTGTAACAAAACATTTGATACAAGATAAGGACAATCGATTATGCAAAATTTTATGAAAAAAAGCAAATCCGATGAGTCGCGCCGATGCGCCAAAGTCGAAAGTGTTTGCATAATTTGGTGTACATACCACTGTCATATGCTATGTTCTTGTGGAACCACAACTCCTTGACAAAAACTTTCTGTGCGCGCTCAATCTTGTCAATTAAATATTTAGATTGTGGCGACCAAACTGAAGAGCAGTAATCAAGATTTGATGGAACGTATGAGTTGTACATAATTTTCAAAACATTTACATCTTTGAATGGCTGCAAAACTCTTCTCATAAAACCTAACATGCGAATGACTTTTTCACAACAGACGCTGTGTGAAGACCGAAGCACATGTTGTATGAAAAATGGACACCAGGATGTTTGATATGTTTCACCGGTTGTATAATAAAATTGTCAATCATATAATCAAATTCAATATAGTGCGCTCGCTTAAGCGAGAAGTTTATATAGAAGAACTTTTCAACATTTAAATTCATCCTCCACGTCGAGCACCACAAAGACAAAGAATTGAGCGCAAGGTGCAGATCAATGCAGTCATCTACAGATGAAATTCTTTTAAAAATTTTCAAATCATCCGCGAACATAAGGCTTTCACACAACGAGAGAGACGGTGGAATGTCATTTACGAACATCAAAAATAATGACGGGCCGAGTATTGAACCTTGAGGCACACCAGATGTAACAGAAGCCCAGTCAGACTCAATTCCATTTATGACGATACTTTGGAAACGATCGGAAAGGTAGCTGCGAAACCATGTCAGATAATTACCGATAATACCAAACTGACAACACATTTTGTGCAATAGATAGTCATGGCACACAGAATCGAAAGCTTTTCTAAAGTCAGTATACAGAGAATAAACTTGATATCCGTCGTCTAGGAATGATGTAATGAAGTCCCTTTAACATGTCAAATTAGTAGTGGTTGATCTCTTGGGAAAACACCATGTTGCTCACCACAAATGAGATGTTTCAAATGACTCCGTAGGGAATTATCAACAATTCGTTTGAACAATTTGCTTACAGCAGGCTGAATCGAGATATGTCGATACGATTGTACATCATTCTTATCGCCTTTGCGTTTGTATATTGGCACAATATTATGTCGTCAACAGTCAACATGAGTCTAATAAAATTAACCGGCCGTGCCAGCTAAAACCTGCCCGACCGGCGGCCGGTTCCAACTCTGGCGTGTGCAGCATCAAACGTAATCCAGAACGCTCTACAACGTCAAAAATGATGCATTGTCATTGAGATTATCATCTGCCAACTGATCGCCAATCGCCAACATACGACTACACAGAAGTTGAGTTTCAATTTCGAATAGTTTTCCATAACCGTCCTATGGGAAAATGGGTCTAACCACACTGTACCAAAGAAAGGAAACCTCAGAAAGTGCCAGAACGATAATTGCCATACGATCAACCTCATAAGCCATTTAAGCAAAGTACTACAAGTACAAGTATTTACAAGTACTATTCAGTCGACTGAAAGCCAAATGGAAATAGCTGATAGCCGAAGAACACGCCGGCTACAGACCCAAACGGAGCACGGTGGAGCAAATCTTCAACTTGAGGATCCTCGCTGAAAAGCATCCAGAACACTGGAGACACTTGTTTCACAACTTCATTGATTTCAAGAAAGCCTTCGATAAAGTGTGACACGAAGGTTTTTGGCAAGTACTACGGCAATTCAATATGACTGACATCATCAAAGGCCTGTACGAAAATGCGGAAGGTGCCGTTTCATTAATAATTTAATGGGTGAGTCCTTCAAGACGACGGTGGGAGTCCGACAGGGTTGTGCATTATCTCATGTACTCTTCAGCTGTTCCTAGAAAACATCATCACTAGGACATTGCAAGACCATCAAACCACAATTTCTATCGGTGGAAGACCTATCGGCAACCTGAAATTTGCCGACGATATTGACTTAAGGGGAGGCACTAAAACGAATTACAAAACGCTTCCCTTGGCATGGTGCTCATGGCATGGAGGTCAGTAACGAGAAGTCAAAAGTCATGGTCAACAGCACTAAGAGCACCACTGCTGAAATTACAATCAATGGCAAACTTTACAAGAGGTGGCCCAATTTAGATACTTTGTCTCAACTCTCGATAAAGATGGAACATCGATCAAAGAAATAAGAGCACGAATAGCAGTGGCAACAGCAGCAATGCCCCGACTAAACCGGGTGATAAGAAGCAATTCTATTAAGAAGGATTTCTATGAATAAAAAGTCCGTCAGCCCTTCACACTATTGAGATCAACATCTTAAATACAGCAGAGGACGAACCTAACTTGCGACTAAAGGAGGCGATACTTATTCGCAAAGACAGACCAACAATCAACAGTCGCATCGAGTGTGAAGGGCTGACGGACTTTTTATTCATATAAATCCTTCTTTATTCTTGAAGACCTTGTCATCCCCAGTTTATACATGTAGATATCGGAGGTTGGGTGGGGTCTAACAAAATATTGGGTGGCTGCATATTTTCTCCATCATCAATCTGTGGATAACTTGACTTCTATGGGATACTATGCTAAATACTTGCCAAAACAAATTTTGAAACTTGCTTGTATTCATGTTAATTTCTTTTGTATACATGTCACTGTTTTCTTGAAAATGGCTATGACACTTGAATAGCCGAAATATATCGATAGAATAAATCCAAAAAAAGTTACCAACCTCTGCTTGGCTTTTTCAAATCATTTAAATCTGTCTCAAGCGACGAATCTTCTTTATAGCGATTAACTCTTCCTTCATGTCAAAGTCGTCATAAGAATTTGATCAGTGGACTCATTGAAGGGGAATCTCACCCATTTCTTCAATTTTGCCGGAAATATAGAATAATTGTGGTCACACTTGTATAAGCATGCTCGATTTTTTACCTCAGCTGCAACGTTGATATTTTCCCTTCCAAAGAAATGGCCCCCATTTAGGGAGGAATTACCCCCCACTTTAGGAACCACTGGTCTAGCGGGACTAGCAACACTTGATCAAGATTTTTTATCATTCACCGCATATACAACATGACGAAGTGACTAAAAACAAATTATGGAAATTCCTGTTACTCCACATGCATAAGAAACGTTCACATTCGAAGTATGAGCATTTCGTGATGCCGTGAAGGACGATTCGACTGAGTTTGCAACATTCTCTCTCTTTCTGACGCATCCTCAAATAATGACCCATTCTCTAATTGTGATGTACTCTCATAAGCGGCTGGAAAGTGCTGACGCACTCTGCTAGAGTCGCATTCTCTAAATTAGCAGCGCATCTCAGTAAGTCACCAATACTTCTTGCTGTCGAACAAGTAAGCCCTTTCGATCAAACTTCGGTGCAGCTTTGAGTGAAATGCTGCCAAAGGTAGGGTCTAGATCGTCACTTGAAGTGATTCTTCATTTTTGATGATTCTTATACTAGTGACTTGAATAGCTGGTAAGTTGGCATCTTCCTAATACAATTGTAGTTGGAATAGTCCATTTTAGCTTTAACCTTGCAAATTAGCTCAGGATTGGGTGAGCAGGAATCACTGATATTTGACAGGATTAATTACAAACTTTAGAAAGGTTGCTAAGCTTGCAAATTCTAATTCGGAAATATTTTCTCATGGGTTAGCAAATAAGACTGAAGGGAAATCTACTAAATATTCTTAGTAAAATCGACACTCATAGGCAGAGCTTGATCTGTGTATAAGGATTTTTCGTAAAACAAAGTTATAAATAAATGAACATCAGTAGTACGTCTGTTCAAGTTTGGCCATTCTTGGAAAATCATATAGTCAATACACTATTCGATGGTGTTCATCGTGTTCTCTCACGTAATCTGCATCAACATTTTATTGTTATTTGGTCCTTTGACAAAGAAATACGAAATATCGGACATCAAAACTCGTCTTATTCTTGAGAGCCCAGAGGCAATTATTTAAATATGAGTAGTACGCGTATAGGATACATCAAACACATTACAAGATTAACTACTCATCTAAAATTGTCTTTCAAGACTCAAACAAAATGAGAAATAAACTAAGTTGGGATAATTCTAGTCTGTTATTTATCACTCTATCGGCGACACATCCGCAATTTATGATGCGCGCACTATGAAAGGAAGATAATTGATTATGACCAATGCGGCACTGATAGAGAGGATGACATTCATAACTAATTATCAAACTCCCTTCCTATCTCCACTATGTTGAACTATGCGTTCTACATTTTCTAATGTAAAACGGAATTTCTATGAATCAAAATACATGTAATCCAATGGGCTACCGTGCTACATTTTTCAAGTAAGCTTAGATGATATCTTGGGTATAGATATAAGGGCCACACCTCATGCAATTGCCAGTTTAATATCGGTTCACTTGAAATTAGAAGTAGATAATGTACTTTTCTATGGTATTGTTAATTTCAAAGCCAACCACGTTTGTGTTCTTAGCAGATTGTCTATATCGTCACTGGTCCATAGAGTTCATTGACATTTCTTGATCGTTTGATAATAGTGATATAACTACTCTCACTATAATGAAACATATATAATATTCAGAAACTGTATCCAATCAACACAAATGCATGATTAAAATTCAGTCAAATTCTCATAACACTTTGATCGACAGAAGTCCTTTTCTGAGCAGTTTAAATATCAAATTTACGGTCAAATGTCAATGGTGATTCTAAATTATATTAACGCAACGGTCTTAACCTATCGGATCCGCGCTCACCACATGCTCGAGAGGAAAGGTTATGCGATATAATTGATCCTGACCTACCTTGGGATTGTGACCTGGATTTCGAGATGTCTGGAAGGCACGTGGATTTCAACGAAGATTAATGATTACAAGATCCCAAGAGATTTGTTGTACAACCAGATGCACATGCAAGTGAATTGATAAAAGCCAACAAATATAATCTTAACGAACTGCGTTTCGAAACGACGAAAGTGACCTTGATATCTCAGCGCTTTCAAACGCAATGATTACTTATCTGTTGTGCAGCTACGCGAGTTTTTAGGGAATCTACGTGTCGAATTTAGGGAAATTCACACTAGTTCGTCTGTCTGCTGTATCTGATCGCGATTAAACAAGTGCTTCTCAACATTTCAAGCAGCTGTTCGCACTATATTTAAAAAATATGATCTGGAAATCCACTCATTGAAGCTGTGCCGAAAGTTTTGTGACAAGATAATCATTCCTTTATCGAATCTGATAGTTCTACTCGTCATCATTCTGCTAAATATAACTGCGACCAGTAATTTTTGGGTTAAACGTCAATTTATGGGCCCCATAACTCCCATAAGCTCCATAAATTCAAAAAATAATGCACCTATATTCGAACATTTATCCGTTATGCAGCATGCGAGTACATGAATGAAGTTAAAACGCGAATTTCTCATCACTTTATAATGCAAGTTATCTTGAAGCCTAAATTCCAAAAGAAGCCTCTTCCATAAAGAGAGAAAATGGATGCACTAAAAATCTCTCGAAGATCAGAATTATTTCAGATCATCATCTGAAGCCAGATCATCGGCGTCATCGTCAATGGAGTCACTTGAAGATTCGGAATAATTGCGCCGAACACAAAGAGCGAAATCAAACCAACTTTCATGAAAATGAAGCGGGGATAGGTCCCAGTCATAGAAATTGATAACAATAAAACCTCTAGAATGGAAGTAAGGCTTCATGCAATGCACACTAGTGGCACAAAAATCGCACGCATTTTTACTTAGATACACTTGTCAACGACTGTATCATTGGGTTAGAATCAGTCACATGTGCAATTACATGCTTTTCATTGGTTCTTCATGCCCTAACTTAGTTCCCCCCATAGAAGTTACCAATACCATAGAAAGTCCTAGAATGGAAATTGCATGAAAATTATGGCACACTCCGGGGGAACTTAGTTGGGGCAAAAAGCAAATTTTGCGAGCTGGCTTTCTTGTTTTCTGGTTGGCATTTTCAATTATCAAGTCAAATTGTGATCTGGATTGTTGCCCCTTGTCCAAATATTATGTACACAAAAGCAATAGTGAATTTGCAAAATACTGCAGCGACAGGATGACAAAGAAGGAAATCCTTTAAAACATTCTGTATGGTCATCATTTTGAAATATCGCTCCTATAATCGATCAAGAGTATAATCAGACACATATGCAACTTGTAATGTCGATTTGCAGAGCATGCATTGGTCTAGCTTGAAATCATAGGCCAAGAAATCTTACAGTATTCATTTTACTTTGAAGGGTTCCCCTGTTCATCTTATTTGAACAATTTTCAAAGCCTTTCATGCTTTCGAATATGAGCCTTCAAAATATCATCACACTGTGTCATATAAATAATTTAGTGATTAATTGAAAAGTTCCAACGACATTTCATTTATCTGATAAATGATTGTCGTTAAAGAAGCCTTCAGTGTGTTTATTCCAGAAGATCGCTAGGTTTCTTGACCGTTAGAAGGAGAAATTATCCAATAATTAGAATTTTTACCTTTGAATTCTTGAGATATTCTTACAACCAGTGCACGGACTACTTTCGATTATGACTCTGTGAACCAAATTTCAATTGGTATTCCAGTGTTGAAAAATTGCAGAATAGTTGTTAATCACTGCTACAAATAGACACAGTATATTAATCCATGGAATAGTAGGCTAATTCACATGATACAATGCCGCCATCTCACTTGCAATTCTCTTCAAGAAAATCCTGCAAATTGCTGTCAACAACTTCCACAACCAACTTGGCAAATAGTTTGACTATGACATTATGTTTTAGATCGAATCTGATCTACAAACCATAGATTTTTTCATGTGCCATCATTGTACATAGGCAAGATATCAAACTTCCATTCTAGTGTACTATTATCTACTTCTATGGTTCCCCCGGATGTGCCGTGACCTTGAGTCAATCTCTATTCTAGTCAACTTCATATAAACAATCTATTTCTATGGTCCCAGTATTTCGCAGATATCATTCACGTGGATGAACGGCGTCTAATGCGTTCTTCAATTCCGTTTATCTCTTTCGTCAGCATACTGAACCCTCGTTCAATAACTGCGCTTTGATTTTGAAGACAACAGCCATGAAACTTTGCTCCCGATCTCTTAGTTCGAACAGGAAACTTATTCTGGAAAAAATTATTCCCATTAATCCGAATTGCCGCTTGTTGAATATGCCCTGCTATTCGGTAGGCTCACGTGCGGCAAGATTCCTCCACTCATTACATAGTACTTGATATTCTTCACACGTGACATCCGGAATGTAGATCAAAGCAGCATTACCAACTTTCCTTTATATCCTTTGACAAGTAATTTTCATTTTCTAATACCCATGCTTCAGGATCAGAGGTGAGTTGCGGATTCGTAAGATTGTCCTCGCAATAAGCAGTCGTTCTGATGCCGATATCACTGACTCGTTCGTGGTCTGATGCCGCACTATCTCTGACGAATTGGCTATCATTGGTTACGTTTACCTGAGTAGATGAACCTCTATCATATACCTCGAAGACAATTGAAACTTGCTCTTCTTCAACAAATAATTAACACTCTTTGGAAGCAAATAATGAACGAAAAGTCGCACAAATACAACTCGCAATTCAAAAACAAAGAACACCGAATGGGACGAGTTGAAAACACTCCAAGCTGTGTTGACGTAATTTTTCATTAGAAATTCGAAGATAAATTCTTCCAGACTCACAATCTGCTACGTGTAGAAATAATTAAGATCTCTCGCGAATTCCTCGATAGCCATTTTTAATTTGGCCACAGCGCGCTGAATTTCGCTATGAAGTGTACACACACGATCCAAAGTTCACTGGAATTCCAATGACCCATTCATCATCATGCATTTCATCACCATGAGAGTGGACCAGCTCGATTTATCAGAGTCACGTTTGCAGGAGGCATTCGAGAGGATTTCGAGAGAACCTCAATTCGTTCAGCATAATTTCAGTGGTCTACCTTACTAAACGCAGGATTAGTTTCGTCAAAAAAATACATGCACAACAGACTCCGAAGCATTTTCGTTGAAGGGATAACAGATAACATGTGGTCCGCAGTTCAAATATCAGAACTTTTTTTCTTTGAATTTCCAAAGGTCCTTTTATCCGACTATTTTCCGCTTGAGGAAGTCTGTCGGGTTTTCGGTTGAAGATAAGCACGTTTCCTTCAGATTTTTTCGAATAATGACGGTCAATATATTACGTAAGTTATGCAAACTAAAAATCTTGGTTTTCTTTACATCCTACCTTTCATTAAGTGTCTTCTGGGCATTGATAATCATGCATTGTTCGTTCAGACGAAGGCATAACAAACAACGTAATGAATGAATTTCTTTATTTTGTCTCACATGAAAGCGGTGAACGCAATGGAAGACCAATAACCGCATGCTTTAGGACTATTTTGCGCCGGGTCAGTGTTCAAATCTGATGACCCGGTTTTTTATTTTCGCTATTTTCATGAACGTCTGTAGTACTCATATTCACATACTTTATCCTGCTTGTTACAGGATGACAGCGTTTCATGAACAATTCGAGAGTGAGTTGATGAGAGCCAATCACACGGTAGGAGAATGTGCGAACCTTCAACTACAAATCAATTAGGTGACGCTGCTTGCAATTTACTCCGTCGTCTGTTGTAAATAAAACTGTGTCCATAGAGTAGTATATTAGGTAGAGTGGTAACTCCGCATTTATTAGATCCCCAATGTGTATACACTTTCAATTTTATTAAATGAACTCGTGGGGGACACAGGTGTTATTGTCACCAAATGCTAGAGCTAGATATGCAAATTTTTGCAGTTTTAAAGAAATTACAAGAGAGTTGAGTGATCATCACAGTAATGCAGAGGGAAATTATATTATTTTACAGATCGTCCGTGTCAAGACAGCCTTGGATAGTCAATGTTTGTTAAATTGGCAACTCGATCACCTGCTATTGCTTTCATGCTGAACCTCAAGAGAATCTTCTTAAAGCGTGATCATATGAAAAGCAACCTGCCACTGGTACAGCAAAATAACTGAATTAAAGACAATGATTTCAATCAACTTTGAAAGATGTAAATGAGTCCACATCACTATTCAGATTCAAGAAATGAAACATGAATTTAGTTAATCACAAATTCATGCTGGTGAAAATTGAATTAAAAATTTGAAATTTCAGATAAAAAAGCACAATTAGATCTCAACTTTTTCATGAAGACTTTCATTATAATGCGGTTCATGAAATCCCCTTGATAATCAGCTTTATTTCCGCTTTGTTAGGATGCTTATTATCAAATATTCATTCCTTTTGATATCCAACTTGTTGCATACTACTCACATAGGAGAGTCATCTCGGTAGTATTTAAATTAGCAAAATTTTAACTTTTTTTAGAGCTGCTCAAATAATTTTTTGGACCACGGGAACGCTATCTCCGCAGAAAACTGAATCTTTTGATACAAAAATTTTCACTGTATACAGACACTTTTTTGAGTTGACACTGTACCTATATATTCATACTCTATGACTGCGTCCCTTAGAAAAGATAGAGCTCGTCTTTCACCCAAGACACTTGAGGCCCAAATGCTATGCAAGAAATTTTTTAAATTTTAGTCGAATTCAACGAAATTGTGAATGATAAATGGGATATTTGAAAAAGATGTTCTTTTCTTATCCACAAAATCGACAATAGTTAGTATTTTCCGTTGACCAAGAAGTTGGCAAAGAAGCATTTTGGTTCTATCAATAGTTAGTTAGTCTAGGTGGAGAACATTGAGTATGAGTATGGCAATGGTAATAACTTTAGGTGCCAACTGTGATATACCGGTACTGGGGTATGTTGCTGTCACATTAGAAGCAGTATCCATGAAGAAATATTAATAAAATAGAATTTTATCAGATCACGAGGCCAATGATTATTGTTGCGTTAAGTGTTAAGGTTCGACACACCAAGAACCCTATTATGAAGCACAACCACAGGGAAATGGAGCGAGTACATTGCACGCCGTCTTTTAGCTTCCTCAAATCCGCTTCGGGCGAATTGTAGTCCCTGAGATGTACATGCAGGTATAACTCATTATTATTAAAAGTACTATAAGATCGAGCTTAATAAATTTAGTAAATCATATGTATCGATGAAAACCATGTACCGATAGCTTCTTTTTCCCCCAGATTCAACGTGCAACTCAAATAAATAGAAATAAAGATACCGGTCACCGGGTCAGTATCCTTTCGGGTCATCGGGTCGCACAACCGTACGGACCCGGTTCCATCGATGATTGATATAATGAAATTTCTAATATACTAGAAAGCTAAATTTCTAACATATTAGAAAAGCCATATTTTGAGAGACTAAAGGAACAGCATGCTGTATCAAACTCTTTTTAAAATAATGTTATTTTTTCACATGATCTCATAACTGTGTTTTTTGCATTGTTTCAAAACTTATTATCAAAGACACTTCTACAAAACCAGCTTTTGCGGTGCAAACTTGGTTGCAAAACCCTATATATATTGCATGATGATTTTAAGACTTGATCGTAAATATTGCGATTAAACCACGGTAATCCTACGAGTATTATGACTTGCGAAACAGCTCGTGGTCGAAAAAAACCAGAATCAGGGAAGGTTTCAGCTTTCCAGGAAATTGAACTGCTGCCGGCAAATAAAAGTAGTATGATGTCTACATTTGACATGGTAAACTTGGCATTCTATCTACGCAATTTACGGATTCTAGCCTGCATGAATTTTGGAAGCATTGTGCATTTCTCAGCCTATCTATTGTAAAATTATTCCAGATCTTGAATACTTTTACTACATGGGATAGTTTATATAACACTTAGAGAGAGCTTATATAGTTGCAATGAATAATGAATTTCAATGCAACCTGGGACCAGGCAACCTGGCGGGATATATATTATTATGGTACGAGGGTCATTATTTTTATTATCTGTTCTTAATTTGCTTGTGTTTCAATGACTTTGAAAATGCAGTTAAAATTTTCATAAATTATTAAGGATCACTAGACTATAGTAGACAAGTCATTGGTCCTCATCGCACAAAACATGTTATCAAAGTGTGAATAATTGCCATTGTAATAGGTAACTCTCGCTTATAAAGTGTAACCTACCATTCATGCATGCTATGTGAAAATTCAATGATGTCTGATGGCATAAGTTGATCAAATAATGTCTGACGATCAAAGCTTAACCAAGTGAAACAGAGACATCAGCTGCTGTCCCATTCCCGACTGGCCGCCAAAAACTCGACCGCTTCCAACCCTGCTGCAAGTGCTCTTCACACATAAAATGAGCCATTGAAGTTGCGTTTGATAGGTGAAAAACGCATTTTTACCACTCATAAAGTCTCCTCAGCTGTCAAAATGACAGGCATCTTCTCTGGACGATGTTTCACACTCAGAAGGCTACGTTGCATCTGTTCATAACACATTCCCACCATGTACTTTTGCTTTGATCTAGTTGCAATAAATCGGCAAATGCATTTTACCCTGTGGGAACGCGCGCCTTGCTAATATCAACAGATTATCTGTCGAGGTAGCGATTTTGTGGATAATTTTTTTGAAGGTTCATTTTCGTGTAAAAACTATCTCCGCATGTGAAAATGGTCATCATTTATCCAAAAACATGTGTAAAACTAAAAAACGACAGGTGGCGAAAAAGTTGCTATAATTAGTTGGTAGATATTTGGTTACTAATGCGAGCTGATTTTTCGCCAACCGGCGAAATCGTGGATATATTGTAGCAACTAATTAGTGGTAAGTAGTAATGTTCGTATATTACCTTCACATGAAAATATATTGTATACTCAGTCTGATCTGATAAAAAGGGATCCTTTTTTAATTCACGAAGGCTCAAACTAAAAAAAGTATTTATCTTCCATAAATGTCGCAGTAAATACTATGATATTATTCAAATATTTGTCATTGTTGTAAATTATTGAATGTCAAGAGATGTCATGAAAATTGATATATGCAGATTCTCTGTATTCTTATCATTATCAAAGAATGATAGTTTGCACTTATTTCTTAGATGGATTAGCCAAATGTGGGGGATAGTGAGGAGGTGAGGGAGAGAATAGAGCCTCGGCTGCAGAGGCGGATTATTAAAGAAAATAAGAGAGAAGGTCAAAAGTAAAAGGTGACATATAGAGCGCGAATTGTCGACGGCGAACTTCGCCAGCGAATATCCCGCAAATATGACTGAACTTTAGCATGATATACTGCTGCTGACATTCGCCAGTTTTTCGCAAGATTCGTTCCCACAGGGTAGCTGCTAATTTTTTTAATTGCGGATAAGCAGCGAGTTTCACGAAATAAGAGAAAACAATCTCCCTTCAGTTGCCACCAACTGCTCAGTCAACGCACCCGGCATATTTGAAGAAATCAAAACTAAGATTTGATGACTTCAGTCAAGAAACGCTTAATTAAGTATAAAGCACACGTCATGATGCAATCAAGTATCGAATTGGTCAACATAAAAAGATTCTCTGACTCCCGATTTTTTTTACATCTGACGTTATAAGTTTCAGTTGAGAAGCCAAGATATCTCTGGAGAATCGAGACAATGGTAGCCCTGATGCTGTATGTCGATGACAGTGATTAAACGGTGCCTGAGGGTCTATCCGACAACAATTTAATGATTTCGAGCTCTTGAACAATCTTATTTTTCATTTTGACTTTTATTTCTATTTACATTATACGTATGTGAAATAATGAAATTACATCATGCTGAGATACTGAAGGTGACGTTGGTAGGTACCCAACGATCATGCTTCCGCGCTCAGATCATACAAATACAGCAAAAATACTGAACTATGCGACATTAGGTGCGAAAGTCGCTCCGTTTAATTTGTGGTCGATCATCCGCTAATCGCTTGGTAAATGTTGACAATGAATTTTATATAACAATTGGAAACATGAAAATATTGATTATCGTGCTATGCGGATTATGCAGTCATATTTTATACTATGCGAGTAAAGTGGAACTATGTGCAATGAATTTACCAACTACTTTTCCGTGCCAGTATTCTCTAATATTTCGTGACTTTACTTAAAAAAAACATTGCAACCTTCTAAACTATGTGACATGCTAACAACGAAATGAGAACAAAATTCTGACGTCAAGTAAAACAGTATAATTCTATGTCACAATAAGGATAATACAAGTATCGGTATATCCAATTTCGTGTCAGTAAACATTTGATGATGGCGTACTGCTGTCATATATACTTGCACCTGAAAGCCCATCAGATTGTTGACCGAGGAATTAGCTGGTACTGGTCCAATCTTCAAAACCCCCAGGATAGTGTCGAATTCTGAAATCGATTAGAAAAACACAGGTCAACTTGTAGGCCTTTATGTAGAATGTAGGAATATAAAGTAGCAAGAAACTCCTCACAGAAAGTGTTTTAATTGTGAAAATATGAAAAAATGATGTCATGGGTTATGAGGACATAAGAAGGGATGTTCCCAGTATCTATTAGATTGCCTCCAGTAAATGTTTCTAGAAATCCTGTAAAAAATAACACCATAAGTTGATGGAGTTGGTGGCTGGTTGAAGCACTTAAAATCGAATAATGATTGGTGATTAATAAACTTCCTCCATTTTAAGCATCATTTACGCATAAAATTCGCTATCGCATCGCCTATCCCTTGACGAATGATTGATACTTTTCATCGATCCAACCAGTATGTCGATAAATGCGACTATAATCTGATGGTGTGATTTAAAAATGGATGCGCAGCGGCAGCTATTGCCTGGGTTTTATTTTACACAGCTTGCCCCTTTCTTGCGTTAGTTCAAGAACCCACACGAGAACTAGTATTATTAATCCCCAAACCTCACTGACTGAGTTTGTCACTTTACACAAGGTCTTGGGAATAACGTGGTCTAGTAACTTAACCTGGAGTGAGCATTTTGACAATTTAACACGCATTTTCATACAAAGAACTAATTATTTGAGGATTTTAACAATATGTTTGCCAGAGGAGCTTAACGTGTGTATCAAGGTTCACTTAGACATCCTCTGGAACATTCCATTTGGCTATGATATTGACAACAAAAATTCAGAATTCGAACACGTGTTGACAGCATCATCTGTGGAGTAATACCTTACAGAGATTAAAAAAGGCGTGCGTCGCTTGCGGATTGCTGTGATTTCCATCAAAGTGCATCAATTGCCACGATTCCTTCAGATTCGAAGAATTGAGATCATTGCGCACAAGTTTTCTCCATAATGTTGGTCAGTCCTATTATCATAAAAGAAAACAGCAGGCCCACGAGAATTGGTTCACCGAATGATTTTACAAATGTCTTCTCAGCATTCCCCACTGCATACACTGAATGCAGCTAGACAGCGATCTGTGTTTTGTGTGTCCGAAGTGATATTACAATACGCACACCACTCACTGGCTGCTGTCCAAAAGTCGGCTGACAGCGAATTGTTGCCACTTTCAATAGCACGCGATATGCGAGTCATCCCTCCTAGGAACACTAAAGGAGCGGAGCAAGTTGTCTAATTCTGAGGTTCCAGGTCAAGATGGTCTTCTGAGAAAGCTTCCCTGGATCACGATTTCGATTAACTGTCATTGGGAAAGCCTCAAAATGAAATTTTAATGACAGGAACATTCTATATGTATTATAATGACATCATATTAATTACAAGAGTCGGAGACACGTTTCCCGTTCGTTGAGGACTCCCTGAAGTCTGACCCTTCGCAATTCGCATCTCAGGTCAGTCAACTCGTCCTCCTGTTCGACATTCTTCAGTTTCTCAGCGACATTGGCCGCCCATGTTTCTGGATTGAAGGAGGTTCTGCAACATTTTGTTCTCGAAATGTGGACAATGCACAAGTTGATCTGTGCAGTAAACACAGAAGGCTCGTACATGATCGTAGAGTTGTTGTCACTTGGATTCATTAAGTTGCAGTAGCAACCTTGACGTCTTGATAATTTTTCTATCCGGGTGAATAGTATTTCCATGGTTCCATGCAGGGGTGCGGAGCCGGAGCCGGAGCTGGAGCCGGAGCCTCTCGGAGCCGCACTTTTTCTCGGAGCCGGAGTCGGAGTATGATGATTATACATTTGATAAAAAAGGTCACCCTGGTTCCATGGAGTCTAGGCCTATATAATCTTCGTGCTTGTATATAGGAAACCATTTCATCAACAGACATGTTATGCTTAGCCACAGATCGTCAATCATGAAGCTGTCACGTTCCAACACTTTCAAATTCTCTCAAAGGTTTGAGAACGGGGCGAAGCATGGCAAAGTACATTCAGTCAGTGGCTCTGACAGCTTCTTATAAGTTTCAATCGTTCCTTTTAACATGAGGGTTTAGGTTTCATTGCACTGACAGCGAATAAATGATTTAATTTATTAAATGAATAAATAAATAATAAATCTAAGTTTTAGGTGAAATAATTACATTCGACATTAGAGGCAAATATGCACTTGGAATAAATGTCGCAAAATGAATTCGCCAATGTTAATTTTTCGAAGAAATTATCACCTTTTAAATTTGTTTTCAGTGAAGAAATACCACTCAGTTCTATTGCAAATACAATTAATATTATTTTTATGTTTTGCATTCAAATAAGTGGTAAATATGAATGCGCTCGTGTATATCGGAAGTGAGTACCGCATGAAGTCTTACGGTCGGTAAATGACAATCAGGAAGCATATAGCCACAATCAGCTTTGAATAAGCGAATAACAACGCGATTTACTTGACGGAAGTACAAGGCACCACTGGGAACACGAAAGGAGAAAAAGTTCCATTCTTCAAATGAGAATATAACTCAAAATTTAATTATTCTATTACATTGTGCTTGCAAAAAGCAGCACTTATTACTTATTGCAGATGATAGGGCACATGAACTTAGACGATTTGCCAGTAGTGTGTTTAAAGTGATATTTCATGAATGCCCGTCGAAATTTCACTAACTTGCTAATTGCAAATCTGAAATTAATGCTCCTCCGCGACTTTAGAGTTCATCTTATGTCGTCATTCTACCAAAAAGACGCTAGTTCTCTCAGATTGTTCTTTTTGGTCACGTGAATTTGTCGCATTTAGTGGAATGAACGATGACAAATACATTTTGTTGTGATATGAAAAATTGTCATCGATCCACTCCTGAAATATATATCTATGTTATTTAATGCATTAAGCGACATCACTTTTCACTTAAAAGATGCTCAACCATCATGACAGTGATTTTTACCGCTACCATGTGCCAGATGCTGTAATCGGCTAAATCACTTAATTATTTGATTCTATAATGTGGACAACTTTACAATAAATCCACTCCAATGCCTCATTTATTCAATGACATCAATTCCTTTCAGTAAAGACGCAAATTGCTTACTTGTCAAAGCCTTTGGAATGTAGAAGAGCTAGAGCTTTCGCCGACCGTATTCCACCCATACAATGCAAAACGACGTTTTCTGTTTCTTCTGTCGGCTTCTCTATGCCGAATTTCTCTTTGAATTTTTCATCCGGGAGTGAAAAAGCATCCTCAATGTCCGACACTGCAAAGCATTTTCATCGTTCAAAATGCAGAAATCAGATGCCACACATAAAAATCAAGTTTGATGCTAAAAGTTAGGCTCACCCACGATAATGACCCTCTCGTTTTTGGTATGCTTTAATGTCACCTGATGCTATTTACAGAGATCTCTTCAACCGCCTATATCATAAGAATGATCTCGTAGAGAATGAAATTTGAATAATCATGGACCTGTCCAGCATTTTGCTTCAGCTTTAACAAATATTCAGGAAAAATAGCTGATGCCCGCAAAGCAGCTTAGTTGTATCTTTAGTTTTGGCTAGCTCCAGAGAATCTAAATTGCATTAAGTCAAAACAATGCAGTTGTTTGATCATTTATATCTGATTTTTCTCAATACTTCACCCACACCCTTCTCAAGAGATACAGTGGTTATGTTGGCCTATAGAAGCATGCTCCATCTCTTGAGAAGGCCGCTGTGAACATTGTCCACATGTTAAGTTGACTTATGTAGCATTGTATCCATATATAGTGCATACATGTAGTAACAACTGTGTTATTTATAAAAGGGCACGCCGTATTTCTTCGAATAGCACCCGCCCTCGAATATACCCCACAAATAGTTCATGTAGTTAGTGGTTTATAAATCGTGTATCTTTCTTCTCTGTAGATTCGATCATTGATCTACATTCGATCATGAAATAAAATTCTTCGAAATTCGCATCGATTTCGGTTTCGCATAGATCCCAACACCAAACTAACAGCAGGCCTGCACCAGCCTTGGAGGCCCTGATATGTTATAATGGATGCAGGCATGCAGGGTCACTCCATTAAGCCGACAAGGGACATGACTGCTCTTATGGGCAGGTCCACACGCTTGCACCTTGTCACGGACGTGCTCACTAGCGCTGACTCAAGGGTGTCTCCCCCACCAGCTCGTAGGGGCCAGGAACTCAACGAGAACCAACGTTGACACCAAGTAAACAGACCAGACACAGCCATCAAGCACTTACTCTCGGACTTCCAAGCTCCCAGAAGGAATCCCGCTGTGCGGTCTTGGTCACCAGATCCTCCTTTGGAGTCAGAGTTACCTCAGATGCTCTAGTCTGAAGTTTAATTAAACAAAGCAAATTACCAATTAGCTCAGTTTTGGTAAAAAGATTTTGTTTCCACGTTTACAATAGAACCTGCTACAAAATCCCTGCGCATCAAAATACCCTTTCATAAATAGACTCCGTGAGCTATTCGAAGAAATACAGTGTGTAGTAATAGCTGTCTTGCAGCCGAATGACGGGAGATCATCTAGTTAGAGAAGGCCAGAAAAAATCCAAGTAAAAAACTTCCCTTTTTCAATTTATAGGCCGACAAAATAAAATGTTAAACGAAGTTTAAGACTTTAGCTGCACTATACATCGCCTACACACTAAAAAAAGGGAATTTTTGACTTTGATTTGTTCTAGCTTTCTCTACGTAGCTGTGTTATTTACATAAGTGGATTTGTTAAGGATTGCAAGAAAAATGGACATTTGAAGCAGGATACATCAAAATTGCGATTTAATTTGGTACAGCAACCAATCACTCAATTTTAACTGAAAAATGAGGCTATTGATTAAAATTGCAGTCATTCGAGGTCAACAACCAATGAATTGCAGCTATTTGGGCTAAACAATCAATGAATTATAGTTGCAAAAGGACGCAAACAATTAGTTGCAGTTATTGGATTCATTGTGATATAATTATTTAAAAATATTGTAATTACGATTTGCGTGCTACAATTTGTCTTTATGGAGCTGCAGCTGGACTAGAAGTACAGAACACACGTACACTGAAAGCAAAATTGGATTATTACTTCAAGTGTACAGAATAAACTTCAAGTGTGTTTTGTGAGCAGGTTAGATACTAGACACAGCATCGAATGCCATTCAACAGGTCTATAAAGATAATCACGATGTTCTTAATAGAAATGTAATCACCTTTACATTCATCCCTATTCAAACATCCTTACGAGCCATTTGAGCGAATCTGTGATTTCTGCGAATCATCTGATGAATCGGTGATGTTGAAATCAAGACATTCCAAATATTGGCTCAATGATTGAGGCGACAGTCTGCATGAACAGTGCACTTCAAAATAATCTGCTCATCAAAAGCAAACATTAGAAAGTAATGGCACTCAGTATAATAACATGGGCTGTAGTCAAAAGATGAAGGCAAGAAATTGATCTGATTTAATCCTACGAGTGGTAAGATGAACTTTACACTAAATTGCAAGCATTTCATAATTCAATCTTCCTTCTAATGCAATTATTATGCTCAACAGAAGAATGATTTTAACGCAAAGTATCACCCAACAATGACCTTTCATCTTCTAAAATGTGTACCGGCTTTGTATGCTGGAAAAGATGGATTTGAAATTCAGTGCACCCGTAACCATCACTAGGGATCGACCGGGTGCTCTGGTCTGGGAAGTGTTATTACCTGGCCATTTCCGAGGACGGATCCGGATTCAGTCCTTTTATCAGGCACGGGTCGGGTCCGGGCACGACTTCCGTCACTTTTCAACAAAACTTAAGCAGTGAGACCAGATAGTGAGTGGGCGAATGTGTTAAGATTATAAAAGGGTTGTTACACTGACGGAAATATTGCGTAAAAGCAGGGATGCATGGTTAGGACATGCAAGATATTTACCCCGATGTTGACACCCACTAATACTGACTATCGAGGTACGGGTCCGGCAATGCCAAATTTCTAGGAGCTCTCGATGCTTGATCAGCCATCAATTAATTGCACTATCATCCAGTTTAAACAACACCAGCCATAAAGTTAGCTCTTTGATGTGTTTAGCTGATAGCATGGTAAAATACAAATATAAAGCAATTGCTTCAAATTTTGGAAATAAATATTTATTGACTTATTTACTTCAATAACACTTTAAACGGCACTAACTTTGAACACTTGAAAAACCGAATGAATTCAAGCAGCCTCTATTAGCGGGTCGTTGGCTCAATAGCAGCTAAAAAATTGCAAGACCCAAGCCAGGCAACTGCTTTATGTAAACCATAAAGCGAATTCATACATTGAACCTTCTCCACTGAGAACCATTGCATTTTCCTTGATGTTAATACTTCATAGGTATGTCCTCATTTGACTCATAATTTGTTCCGCGAGCTTTCGGGAAGCTCGCCTGTTGTAAAAGCACTAAGCGAGTATTGAATTTCGTATGTATTAGAATAAATCATGTACTGCCGTATTAATTCGGCGTTTAAATCACTTTATTCAAAGCATTTCTTGTAAAAGGAAAACACGTCAGCACAGCTGAATAAACAGAAAAAAATATTTGAAAACCAGACTACCTTTCGCTCAAGGAGTTTAGTTGCCCAGGAAAAAAGAAAACCCCAGACATTGGCAATAAGCAAGACATAGAATCGTCCAGGGACAGTAAAATTACTTCTCATTTTTTTGTTTTTGTCTATTTCCATAATGCCATGGACATGGTGATGTCATGGACAAAAGTGAATGGAATGTCTCTAAAGTTAAGAAAAACACAGGAGCTGAGAATATCTTTCAAACGTTCAAATATTAATTGGAATGATGTGGTCCTTGATGGGGATGTGATCTAACCAGTCAAACATGCCAAACTGTTGGGATTTATGTTGAACGATCGACTTGATTGGAGCAGTCATGTTGACATGATATGCAAGAAGGACAACATGAGGATTCATTTCATAAAGGAAATGGTTCGTTCAGACTACAAGACCTCAGAAATCGTGCACTATTATACAGATGCAATTCGTACGATTCTCGCTCGAATACGGAGCACCAGTATTTCATTTCGCACTATCAAAGGAGCAATCAAGAAGACTTGAGGGTGTTCAAAGACTAGCCTTGAAATTGGTAGAAGGGATACGCAACAGAAACCATTCGTATGACTATTCCGCTGTACTCAAGAAATATAATGTGGAAAGCCTTGAAACAAGGCGAGAGGAACTGTGCAAAAGCAAAATTTTTGACCTACCTGCATCTCTACAGACTAGGGCTGGGTTCGAATATTCGAATTCTAAAATCACTATTCGAATATTTCAAATACCTATCAATATCATAAATATTACCGAGTAGCCTACATATTTATGCAAAGCCTAGAATGATACAACAACAACAACATTCTCTACCATTACTCCAGAAGCAAACTCCATCAGTTTTCCTAGTGCATAGTCTCACATATTCGCTTCAATTCACATGTGAGTGTCGATAGAAATATTGTGATTGCTCTATTCAATGTAGACTAATTCTGATTCACTAACGAAGAAGAGGACAAAATTCATAGCGCCCAGAATGTATGATGAAATGGTTTATCAGAACGTGAGCAAGATGAATAAGTGCGACACACTTATTGTTTTCACTTCATACAGAGCAGTCTATCCACCGATATCTATGGCGATCGACCACTATGCCAGAGCGAATAGCTTTCTGCGCTTGCAAAGGTGACCTATAACCAGCCAATGAGCATTGACATTCCCCCTAATCGAATTTCACGCCGATAGAGACACAGGTTGACATCACAAAATATCCTGAGTCGAGTTACGTATAAATATCGGCCATGTCAATTGTCTGGAAATATTTTACATTGAGTAAAGACAAATTTTTATTTGAAATTTTAAAAAATCAATAACTTTGCTTCTGTCAGATTAAATTTAGCGGATAAAACAATATGGGCCATCAAATGTGTTATGTATAGACCATGAATAAAATTTCAAATAATATTCGAAAATTAAATTCCTTCGAATACCCAACTCTACTACAGACTCGCCTTGCAAAGCGCAACTCGCACTGCAATCGACTGAGACATGCAAAACCTCAGATAGTGTGTAGGACCAATAGATACAGAAACACTTTTCTTCCTTCTTCTGCTCTTCTTTTGATGTGATTTTATTTTGGCGGCAGTACATGTATGTAAATTCTATATTATTTCTTACATTGTATAACAAACCAGCTTATGTTGTTAACTGAATAAAGACATGACTGACTGACGTACCTATCCGTAGCAAACATACTCACAGGGAATATTTACAGATGTTGGAATAACTCCCAATTCCTTAAGCTCTTCGGGTCTACGAATATCGATGATAAGAACACTTTTCTTGCGGATCATTGATTGTAGAGTTGACTTATCGACGTTGAAGTCATTGCCAGCTGTAGTTGAGAACGAGGAGAATTGGAAAGGATAACGTTGAGAAATCAATGATGTGACTGGTCTTCGTGTCGACAGAGCTGAAAAGCATCTGGCAATTAACTGTTAAGGAACCACAGACAGACAGAAAAGTCAAGTTCTCACCTCGACTTGAACAGGGCACGACACTTCCAGACGACAGACCTCTTCGAATTATCAATTGAATGGATGTTTGGAGAATTCGCATGTTGTCTATAATGCAATCATAGCAGTGAAAGAATACATCCACGATATGAAAAGTGTAAATGAGTTGAGAAAATGTCTGCTTATTACCTACTGTCTTAAACGTGCATGACTTTTTTTGAAAGTTGACATCTTCCATATTTGCACTGTCAGTTTGCATTTGCAATATATCAGAGGAAAGAGAGATTATACATGCTACTGTTCTAGTTTATAAGTAATATGATAAATACAGTATTTCAAGGCATGGTGCATAATTTAAAACTCAACATTAGCCATCGATTGCGATGCAGTTCTTGTGTTGGCGAATTAATGCTGTCGCTGCAGATATCCCAACGAACAGCGTGAGTCTCGTACATGAAGTTTTCCACATGAATGTATTCGCTTGTTTGTTTGCGATGCCAGCAATTTACGCAGGTATGGTAAAAACTGACTAAACACTAAGTTAACATAACGTGACGCTGTGTGCGCCGGTCAGGTAGCTCCCGTCTACCAATATCTTTCCTCTTACAACATCGTTCTCCGGAATCCCTCTTGTAACAAATTTATATCATTCGAATCGCCGCGAGCTGCTCTATTTAACACTTATCACATTCGTTGATCTCTTCAAGTTCTTCTCTAGTGTTTGGACTCAATCATTTTGAGTCATTCCAGCCACCCTGAGATCTTTGTTCTTTGTCTACCTTTGACTTCGTTCGCAATTGGGAATTCCTACTACGTCATCTTCACACATTGGACTATCTCGCCACAAGTACCTGCTGATTGCATCTGTGCTGCTGATACCCTGGGAAGAATCCCCTTTCCTATCTGGCCGTGTTTCCATCTCCGAGCCCGCTTACTCAGCCCTTCAGTGAAGTGATTCTACATTAACTTCGCCCCTCACAATCTTCAACAACTCCTCAGGCTTTCCCACCAAATCCCATGTTTTGGCGAATTACAAGTGAGCGTCTCGCTTGAGCGTGTATTCTGACCTGTCTGTGTTCCGGGCGCGCGCCAAGACCTCATCACTAACGCTAGCAAATCGCGATTTATCATGAAGTGAAATCCCTCAAACTGATAGAGTTGTCACAGTGTAGTGGTTCCAATACCTGACTTTCAACCCAACGTCCGTGGGTGAACTCCTCAGTTACGTTTTTTGGCTTTAATTATCAGTATCAAATATGATTGACTTCTTATTTTTTCTTAGACTGACTGTGCGACCCCAGCATTTTAACTGAGCTCCAACTCTTAAATACTGAAAAGATATTTATTTCTTTTAGCTCTAATTCTTTTTCCCATGCCCCTGCTATGTGTCCAAATAATTCACAGAAAACTTGCTGGTGCAGCAAACCTCCGCACAGTGCCACAGTCGAATGCTCATTATGCAGAAACGTAATCCATTATGAATGTCTAGGTATCTCTGTTTTGGAACTGAGCTCCCTGATGAATCAAGATCCTGGCCTATATTTATGCAAGATCTGCCTCCCCAAAGCGAAGAAAACAACCCGTGACAATCTTACTAAATCTTCCCCTGGTTCCATCCTGTTTGAATTCAAATAGAATGTTTACGATGCTCTGATCAGTCCTGTACCCTCTGTCAGAATGGAATTATCTGACTTAGAAAAAGTAATTGATGAACGAATGACGAACTTTGAAACCAAGATCATGACATCAGTAGTTGGTCTTAAATCCTCCGTCAGTCAAGAGATACCGACATATGCTTCAAAAGCTGCTCTACCTCCACCTCCACCAAACTCCTTTCCCGGTTTCCGACTCCCTACAGCAATCAGTAAGTCCAACATGAAAACTAAACGAGCCGATCCTTTGAAAAGTCTTTTGATCGTTAACTTGTCTGATCCCAAGCGTTTCACACCAGCTCTCATAAAAAAGAATCTAAAACACATACGACCGGACTCCATTACAAGGATCAACCATGCCCGAATTCTACAAAGAAGTGGCAACCTTCTAATCGAAGCCAACACTCCAGAGGACCGGGATCAGCTTTTAACTGACTGGCCAAAAGACTGCTTCGGACCGAAAGCTCAAATTCATCCTATGAATCATGATAACATGGGATTCAAAAAGTGGGTTATAGTTAACGGTTTTGATAATGACGCCGATGTCGAACACCTTTGTACCCAAATCCAGCGAGAGTATACTGATACCGAAAACTTTTCTCTTTCCCCGTGTCGAGAAGGAAGGTCCTATCGATCCCTTAAATTCTCAGTTCAGGACCAACATCAATATACACGTCTCCTTCATTTTGGATTATATGCAGATTTTCGCCATTGCCAAGTATCACCTTTCGTCCGCCGCCCTATTCGATGTTATAACTGTCAACGATTCGGCCACGTAGCTACAGTCTGTAGATCTTCACCCCGTTGTATAAGATGTGGTGATGACGAAGTTAATCACTCCACTCCTTGTCCAAATACCGAGAAATGCTGCAATTGCGGAGAACCTCATAGTGCTAATAGTATCAAATGTTCAATATATATAGCGCGCTTCGACTCTCTGAAGGAATTTGCTCGCCATGATTGAGCTTTGGCATATCAACATCAGAGGTCTTCTCACAAATTTTGATGAACTTAAAGTGCAAGTATTATCTCACCGTCCCGCTTTTGTAATTATATCGGAAACTTTCCTATCAGCTAAGATTCCACAATCGATTCTCAATATTAGTGGGTACTATATCATACGTAAAGATCGCGAATCTTTTGGAGGTGGACTTATCATCTATGTCAAAGAACAAAACACCTTATCTACGCGTATCACGAAACTGGAGTCGGACGAATTCGAAACGATATGGATGTCTATCAGAACTACCAATGCACTATTCTTGACCTGCTTCGCCTACCGTCCCCCCAACTCCAACATGGACATTTTATCACACATCAAATCCGCCCTTGAATCACACAACCCTAAGTACAATATCTCTCCTCTGATCATAGGCGACTTTAACTGTCACAACTCCAACTGGCTAGAGACCGAAATCACTGATAGGAATGGCCAGATCATGGAGTCATTCTGCGTAGAGCTAGGACTTTCGCAGTTGGTAAAATCAATAACCCGTACTCCTGATAACAATTCATCCAGCCCGTCTCTTCTGGACCTCGTTCTATCTCCTGATACTGACCTCATCGAATCTCTCGACGTTTTACCCCCTATTGGCTCGGCCGATCACAGCCTAATCAAGATCTCAATTCCTGAAACTCAAATGAACGCTCCAAACGATGACCGCGCAAGAACTGTCTACGATTTCAACATGATCAAAGATTGGAGTAAAACTTTATACTTTTTACAGATTGGTCACCCTTGTTTGAATCAACATCCATAGATGATGCCTGGAAGTTCTTCAGTAAAACAGTCCAAGAAATTCTGTTCAGCCATGTCCCGACAAAATCTGTTCAAAAGCATCAATACAATCTACCTTTCATTACTGATGACTTTCGACGTTTCTATATCCAAAAAAAGCAGTACTGGAATCGATATAAGGGCACTAATTCTGAATTTGACCTACTTCAATATCGCTCCAATCGAAACGCATTGAGCTCTGAAATCCATAGGATCCGTCTCGAAGGATACCGAAAGAAGATTGACTCACTTCTAGCTGCTCCTTCTACTAGACGATACTGGAAACTAGCTGGACAACTCTATAAATTTTCTGGTGCACTCCGAATCTACCGGATCTCCGCTACAATAACGACTATTACCGCTCCAACAAAGACAAAGCAGAACTTTTCAATAAAATATTTTCCGACGCACAGCAAGGTGACGAAACACGTATCTTCCATACCGAAGATTGCACCCCAACAACTGATTCCATGATCTCAAATATTAATATATCTGACGATGTTGTTTTCAAAAAACTTTCCACACTTAACACTTCCAAATCCCCTGGGCCGGACAGACTGAGCAACCTTTTTCTTACCCAATGTGCTACAGAGCTAACTCCGATTTGTCCCACCTATATCGCGTATCCTTAGAAAACTGTAAACTACCTGACGAGTGGAAAATGGCCACAGTGGTGCCAGTATACAAGCGAAAAGGAGATCATGCCAACCCTGACAATTATCGTCCCATCTCCCTGACGTCATCTATTGTGAAAGTTATGGAAGATATCATAAACAACCAACTATCCAACTTCCTCTGTCACAACAAAATTTTGCACGAACATCAGTTTGGTTTTCTCAAAGGTCATTCTGCAGCAGAGCAAGTTGCGCTTCTTCAACAAAAATGGACTACAGCCATGGAGAAAAATCAGACAACAGCGATTGCCTTTCTGGATTTATCCAATGCCTTTGGTACAGTTCCACACGAGGCCTTGCGCCACAGACTACTGGCCTCAGGTATTCGTGGTAACCTCTATGGATGGATTTCCAACTACCTCACAAATCGTCAACAACAGACCAGAGTAGGGAACTCTTTCTCGTCATGGAAGCCTCTATCCGCGGGTGTTCCTCAGGGCAGTGTTCTTGCACCCATCCTCTTTACCCTCTTCATTAACTCTCTCATAAAGGCCGTTAATCCCAAACCCTTCGAAAACTCTCCGCCTGTTGAGTGTATGGCATACGTGGATGATTCATTAATATATGCTTCCCATACTGATCCTGTCATGGCAGTTGCGTACGTCAACAAATCTCTTCAAGACATTCTTGCATGGTCCAAAATATGGGGTATGAAGTTCAACACCACAAAAACTGTATCTATGCTAATCTCCAAGTCCAAGAAAAGACCCGCTCCGAGAGGAATAACCTTCGAAAACAAACTCATTTCTTTCTCTCAAATCCACATGCATCTTGGTATTGTTCTTACAAATAACCTGAAGTATGAAAATCACGTCAAACATATATGCTCCAAAATAAACAGAGAACTCTATGCGTTTCGTATTTTGTGCTCCAACATTCCCTACTGTAAAGATCTCCTCATTCAACTATACAAGACATACATTCGGCCACACCTGGAATATGGATCCCTCGCCTTCGCTGGAATTGGCAAAGTACTGTCCGACAGGCTTGAATCTCTACAAAACAGAGCCATCAGATATATTTTGCGCTTGCCTCTCCGTACCCATCTCGGCCGGACTCATTATGATGAGGTTAAGCTCGAGCTGCTGTCTGTTCGTCGTGCTCGTATCATTGCAAGCATAGCCTATAAAATGATTAAAGATACTTGTCCCCGTGCTTTTCTCTTATATAAACCCTTACCACGTCAGCTCAATTACAACCTCAGACAAACCTACTATGAGCTGCCTAAAAATATGCAGCCCACTAATCCGCCATCCGAGCGCTTTCGGCAGGCACCTTTATCCCTCACAAGTGGCATTATAAACATTCTTCCCCACTCATCCCTACAATCATGTTCCCTGTCAGCTTTTCAAACCCACCTGAAATCCCTTGCCTCACATGTTTTGTGTAATTTTCCGAATCAGTCTTAACTCTGTGTGTGTATCCACTGTCTTTGCTCAATAATGTAATGTGTGAACCGTATAGTCTTTGTATGTTGATAAGTACTTCCTATCAATACTATTTTCAACATTATTTAACACGTGCATTCGCGCTGTGATAGTGTATCCAAGCAGTCTTGTAGTTGTACATCTTTCCAACGGCATATATTTGCCATGGCTAATAAAATGTTGATGATGATGAAGTTATTGATGCAAGACTAAAATATTAAGAACTTGTGCCGATATTCTGATTTTAATGACATTCAGGGGTTATCAAAAATTAATTGCAATTAATTGGGACTGAGCAATCAATTAATTTTAATTGCATCTTGAAGCAATCAGTTAATTGCAATTATCAGGTGTAACCAATCAATTAATTGGAATTATCAGTCGGTACCAATCAATTAATTGCAATTAATCATCGCCATTAATCAATTAATTGCAATTATTTTCATGCCGCAATCAATTAATTGCTACCAATTAATTGCAATTACTACAATTCAGATAATCTCAACTAAACCCTTGACCACCGAGCTGCTGTGAGTTTCTCGTTATAGCTTGCGTCGAATACTTCTAAACATTCATGTAGGTATACATTCATATAGATAATGCCACCACACTCCTATAGAGTATTTTGTTCGAGTGCATCGAAGTTATCCTCCGGCTGACTCACTATGACAACGCGACAACCCCTAACCAGCATCTGTATGTGAATCGCTAAGCGCACGCCAAAATAGCCATCATGAAATGAGGGACTTGTTCATTGAGTGTGACTAGTCTGAGACAGTGCAATAATGAGCAGAAAAACATCCATATCGTCAGTCTGATAACAGTATATCAAAAATCAATTGCAATTAACTGGGACTGAGCAATCAATTAATTTTAATTGCCTCTTGGTGAAATCAATTACTTGCAAATAGCGGCCACTACCAATCAATTAATTGCAATTATCTTCCTGCAGCAATCAATTAATTGCTACCAATTAATTTTTGATAACCCCTGATGACATTGCTCTCTGCATTGGATGTTTCAGAGCTTTTTAATCCCCTATACATACTGAATATAATGCATTCTGGAAAATCCTTGAAATTATACTATGAAGCAGTTTTGAAAAATTACTGTAAGCATCACGTTAGTTTTGTGAGAGAATGTTGCAATATCCTGGAAAATTATTCGCGACAATTAATTTAGTGCTTTAATTAGATAATTAATCAATAAATTTAGACAATAAATTAGACATTCAGTCATAATCAATAACTTATTGTTATTATGTAGCACACTGGAAACTAGACTTGAACACAGAACATAGACACAATCTTTTCCAATTTTTTATTTCATCCAACTATCTGCTTTGCAATTACTCAGAGATCACTCAGTATTTCCTGGGTCATGACCATTTTCAAGGGCTTTCCAAGGGCATATTGGAATTCCAAGCTGATTCCCGGATTGTTGACACTCTGCAATGCCGTCAATTCACTGTCTGAGTAGCATGATGTCGATAAGCGTGTCCACCACAAAGAGGTGATCCCCAACAATGCATCTTGCTGAGATCTTGCTACCCAAATATGCAGATGATTTGCTAATTTCTGCATTTTGTTCGTACAACAATGGAGCCAACTTGCTTCTTGGTTTACAAGTGGTTGCTTTTAAGTGTATAATGATTATCAACAAAAATGCTTTATGATAGACAGTGATTGTCACAGAAAAAGGATTTGTCTTGTCTCCTGCAAGTGTTCCAGGACATCGTTCTCTCACGCAATTGAATCTTTTCACTTTTGTCTTTTCGAATGTTGTTTACTCTAAGTATCTCGCAGCAGTTTTATTGGTCGGTTTTATAGGCGCGCGCTGGTTTTGGAATCAATAGCATTTTCAATAGATATACAGTTTATATTCGTTTAATTTAGTTCTAGTTCGCCTGACTTTATAATCTGACGAAGCATTATTATTATTATTAAAATGCGTGAAATGCATAATAAAAACCAATGCTAGTCTGAAAAATTCTTGTTGTCGGTAGATTCTCAGATGATCCAATTTGCCAATAATTGTCAAAACTTAGTTCTGTTACTCTCTCCTAGTCATGTTTCCACTCGTTGGCTACGTACCACAATTCCTCATCCAAAAATAGGCCTACATGGTTTCAAAAACTCATTACATAATGAGAAGCTATTACGTATTACTTTTGTAAATATCTGAACCATTAACTTCAGTCATTCTATTATGCCCTTAGCGACGGAGACACAGGACTGCCAAAGTTAGCTTTTAATATAAGACCAGCATTAGTAAGTTAACTTTTTTTGTTTTTAGAAAGTAAAGTGTATTATATTTGATAGAATAGCAACGAGTACCTAAATTTATACAGATTACGGCAAGATAAAGTCAGACATAAAAATGCACAAGCAAAATTGAGATAAAAAAACACAAATAAATATCACTTGAGGCAGTTAGAAATGCTCATATTCGCGCATTTGTGTAATCAAATTGAAAGGAATATTTGAGAGAGGAACATGAATATGTATATTCCGACGAAATTCTCTCAGAGATATTCCTACACTACGGATCACAGTGCAAATATGCTCCACTATGCTCGAATGATTTTCACAATATATTTTTGTGAAAGCAAATTCGCGAGTCTTTATTGTAGTATTCAAGCAGTCGAACCTGCGCCACCAGAAGTCGTAAAAATTAGAGAAAAATATACCGGCACCTTTTCAATGTCTTTATTCGTTCTTCATAAATGCGCTTCTTTTCTTTTTCGTTCGTATACTCGTTTCACTGTTTCATTTGCTTTTGACGGCGAAAATGGATTTGTGACCCGAACATCAGAAAACTCCTCTCCATGCACCTCGTGTTGATATGTCTGTGCTTGATCTTCTCTATTTCCTGTTTGTATAAAAATATCTTATTCAATTGGGATTAGCATATTTGGCTCGATAACTACATCTTTTGCTACTTCTCTCAAAAATTTGCCTCCTGATCCCTCATCCTGTTGTGTTGTAAACTTATGAAACTTCTAATTTTACAGTTAGATTAATGGTTTGCATCATTTTCACTCCACAGTCACAATGAGAGGGGATGTTCGGTATTTGCCAGTTGCCGGAGGGCGTCACGGAATTCAGTCTTGTTCAGTGAATAACCCATAGACTTCTATGGTAAAGCAGTGAGCCATGAGTTTGCACCTTTTTCGGAAATGTCAGCGTTCTTTTCATAGGATAAATTCATTCTCTAAAAAGGTGATTTCCGGGCCATTATTGTTTCCTTGATCTTCATTCTATCAAACTTATCTAGAAAAGTTTCTTTAGAACAAATAATATCAATGTAGTATTTTGTTGTTCTGTCAGTTAACATCACTGGATTGGTGATTCCAATGCCACCATATCAACACGGAAGAGATAGCATTTGCACTCTCCTTTCAATATCACTTACATCTCTACTGAAGTTAACTTAGAATTATCACGTGAAACCCTTTTCCTGAAAAAGCAATAAAGGAACTTTTTATATTCAAAATAATATCCTCCAAAGACTCCGAAAACGTATGAAAACCACCGTAAGGTAGGTTTGTGCGGAAGAGGTCTCTAACTCTTTCTCGAAACAGTTCTGCTGCATAAAACCTGCTAAGCTTTAGTCCACCCCATGCATTTTTAGGCGACAATGCATAATAGATGCTTTATTTCTGATAACAGATCGCTTATTTCAGCCCAACTCATAGGCCATTCTGAAGCAATCTTGCTTCAAAGGAACCCTCTGCCAAAAATGGTTAGATCGATGCTGCTAACAAATTTAAAGAATTTTGAGGTTATCGTCCATAATGATGAGAATCAGTCAGGTTAATCATACAATTATGAATGCTGGTAAATTCAAGATTCACTCTACTCTCCACACACTACTAATCATACATTGCGTTAATAAGAAAAGACTTTTCTTCATTCAAATAATACAAATTTTGTATTTTCGACCGAAGATCACAAGTCAAGTATAAAAATGCACCAGAACAGGCACTCCTATCAACACAATGGTCCTCTCAAACTTAATATCCTTAACACATATTGTGGTGAAAAGTTGGAAAATCAAAAAAATTAGACTTATTCGCGCCTAACAATACTGAAATCAATTCGTGAAGATGTCACAGCAAGTTCGATTTTACGAAGTAAGTCTTCATGTACTCGAAAGAGCTGATCATGATGGCGCAGGCAGGGATAACTTTCACCAAGCGGGGCACCAAACCTGAAAATGAATAAGAAATATTAAAAAAGCGAAATTGATTTCAAACTTGTATCAATCCATTTTCACTCAAAAATCAATAAAATGAAATCACTGATAAAAAAAATAAAATTAGGATTGAATTCCACTGATCACAGAATATCAGGGATAATTCCATTTGTCTTCTCCATTTGTCAGGTATGATGACCTACCTATCTTGGAACTCACCAACATGTGGGAAATTGAAAGCAAATGAAAACAATTTATCAGTAGATTTTACAACCAAACTCGAATCTCATGCATAGCCATCAATTTTGTTACATGGCGTTATCCTGCTGAAAAGATCATACTGAATATACTTGATACAAAGCCCTTCCTGGCTTTAGAACATCGCCCGCTCACTTCCTAGCCATATAGCCCTAGATGAATCCCTGAAAATCCTTCGTTCCTCGCCATCTGCAATTCATATTACAAGACCTTTCAAAATAAATAAGAAATTCAAAATATTGAAAGACAAATTTCGAAGTATAAGAAAGCGATCGCTTCTCATGCAATTGTTTTTCTGTCTTTTCAGAGGCCCTATTCAGGAAGAATGCCGGGAAATTAGCGCTCATCTTCTGTCATCACTTCAAGTAGTTCTAATGAATAAAAATATCGATGGCAGACCTACAAAATGCTACGAAAGTGTGTGCATTGCACAGAAGAAATTTTCTCCTTGTAATCCACCTGCTTCGGTGACAATAATTGTCGAGTGGATCATTGTACAATGACCAACTCCTTTTTTTACAGAATTTTCACCCCTAGCACAGCTACCGCCCATGAACGAAGCTAGGGGTCACTCAATGAAAAAAGTAATAAATTGTATTGTTTTAAATAAATAAAAAAACAGATCTTCTAATCTGTTTAACCTGTACCCACCAGAAACCTGTTCGCACGCCTCTTGAAAGTATCAATATTGTATTGGTCAGGGAAAGTGGTCTGGGGAAGCTGATTCCAAAGCTGTGCCGTACGAACAAATAAGCTTTTCCAGAGACTCACAGTACGTGCGCGTTCTAAGCTCACATTATAGCATGTGAGTGCATTAGCTCTGCGTGTGCTTCTGGAGAAGAATCTTAGGTTTGGGTACGCACTCATTTACAGCAGAGTTGCTTCTACCGAAATAGTATATGTAGAAGAGACTGAGTGAAGCAACATCCCGTCTGACGGAGAGCGGCTGCAACTTGTGAGCAAGGTTTTCACCCATGACATTCTTGACCAACAATACTCCATCAGAGGACGAATAATGGACTTGTAAGGATAGCAGACAGTCTTAAAAATAGCGAGCAATCATAGTAAGCAGTCAGAGACTCTTGAAGAGATATAAACTCGTCTATGTTACAAATCATACTTAGTATTGGCAACAAAAACCTCATGTCAAGCACGCAAGTCATAAAAGAGCAATTCGCTCTAAGAGACAGTTATCATCACTGTCAACATAGAGTCAGCGGATTACGAGTCACGTGATGCTTCAGTTTTCGAAGATAAGAATTGTGTCAATTTTTAATGATCGGAAAACAGAATCAACTCATTTACTTGGATGATGACGAACTGCATCAAATAAAAAGTGTGATCATGATTACTCCGCAGCATGTACAGTGTATATGACTACAAGAATGACAGAACACTTCGATTTACACCCACAAAATGCTAGTTCGCGAGTGTCATCAAGTTTACATGATGTTGCGTTACGTAATGTTCAGTAATTGAGTTGGAAGCATTATCACATTCACCGTTTCCTCTCGAGGTCTCAACATATCTGTAATGGTCAACAAAATTTCTAATAGCAGATTGACGTAAAAAAGTCGTTCTACTCGATGCCTGCTTTGCTTTTCGTTTTACGTCCATTATCCATTCTTTGTAGGGGAGGACGGTATTTCCCAATGGATTTTCTCCACATTGACGGTTGGCAGCATCACTCTCCTTCAGGCCAAGCTCCTTGCAATCAGCAAGGACAGTTTCGCGCCACGTCTTCTCAGGGCGGGCATTCGGCGTTGTTCATGGTAGGTCCATGCCATGCGCCTTCTTGACGCAGTTATCCTCTAGCTTCCGAGACATACCCTAATTATCTCAGCTCGATACGTGTGACCCGCCACTGAAATTGAGCCGAGTTGTTCTTCACTTGTGGTTGAAAAAGAGCGCATTTGGCATGGACAGGGTTTACACATGAAGGACGACTCAACTTAAGGCTGTGCTCTCTAACTCCGCTATATCTCTTGTGTGTCCATGAGTGGTAAGCGATACACTGGACAGAATTGGAGCCGACGCCTGTTCGACAAGTACTGCAACGAAACTTAGGGCGATTTGAAGGGCCGGTACATTTACAGTCTAAAGGCGCAAAAACTTTTGGACGACCTATTTTTGCGAAAAACTTTGTTTTTAAGACATTTCCATAGGTTTGATGAATTATTCCACGATGTGTGGCGCAAGAACGTATGAACGGGTCAGTACTAAATTTGAAGTTCATGCCCAAAATATGCAATCAGATGAAGCATCAATCCACAACTACTGAGCTAAGCAACGACACATGGAGAAACTTCTTACCTGTGTAGAGGACTGAAGGGCCTTGTGATTTGTACAAATGCTTGATGCTGTTCATGGTCGATGGTACAACTTTCTTTTGATCTAGAAAAAGTGAATAACGTGACATTTTTGTGACACATCATCTGCACAAAAGAGTTGTCTTACTTCCGAAAACGGATTCACCCAATTCAATCTGTCGATGAGTTTTGATAACGTCGAACGGAAGGGTAACAATCGCAGAAATTCCTCCTGATATAGCACCCATGAAGAATGACTCGGTGAAATTCAGGCGAGGTTTACCATCTACCACGTCCTCCGTCTTGTGAGAGGCCAGTTTCCATTTCAGCATATTTACTTTCATTGTGTCAAAAGACAACCTACACAAAAATGCACATTCAAGCCATGAGATTGTAAGTGATTCATAAACATCAGAATTACTGACAATTGAATGAACAGTACACTTTACATATTTATTATGAAGTGCTGGAAGATTTATACAAAAAGACACGTATCGGAACTTTGCGTAAATCTCTATCTTTATCGTGACTAGTTTTTGCTGACCGTTGTAGTGACCTCTATTTGAAGTTAACTTGTAAGTTATTTTATATTTCACAGTGCTATAATCTCTATGATTATTGCTTCCATAATATAGTTTATGCTTTCCAAAGTGTGCATAAATTTCAATGTGTGCAATAAACAGTCTTTATTGCAATCCTTCATTGAAATACATTATACATCTTTCTATGGTAGTACAGATGGAGTAGTTATATCACTATTATAGCCTATCCAATATTGATGTCATGCATTTCCATAGAAATTAACAATACCATAGAAGTACTATTATCTACTTCTATGTGCATTTCCTTCATTTGAATTTTGCATTGTAGGGTAAAAAAATGTAGCACGGTAGCCCATTGGATTACATGTATTTTGATAGTTTGATAATAGCACATAGAAAGTTTTTCATCCTCTACAACGAAAATCATGCATAGAATTTGCATAGAAATGCATGTACAATGGACAGAGAAGCAGGCTATCTGATTTCAAAATTGCTTTGGTTTGATTTTCAAATCATGTTAAGGATCATGATCATAGATTCTGGTAGTTCTGTGAAATATAAAGTTACTTACAGAACTCGTGCAAAGATATCCAGCTTAATTGCATTTTTCTCGATCAACAAACTATGACCTCGCCCTTCGGGCTCGTGCATAGACATGTTGATCTCAAAAAATGCAATAAAGCTGGATACTTTGCACTTGTGTAAATAACTAGTTCTCGATGCATGTCTCTGAAGGCAGACACCACACAATTGCTTAAACATGTATTTCAGACGGAAAAATGCGCGTCGTGGTGGATAGTTTTTAAGTAACTTTTCAAATCTCAACAGATATAGCCACCACGAGACAAGTTTGTCTTGATGACTTATTCATCATCTGCAGTTGAGCGCAGACATCTGAATAATAATAGCTGGGTCAATGCACGCCAACCACAGCATCAATCATTTTCATATATTCATTGCTGCGCAGCACTTCAAACCGGTTGCTGTAAGTGAAAAGTCGATCCGGTTCATTTCAGAAAAACGAAAAGTAGAAATCAGTAACCGCAGAACATACGCGACATGAGTAGTCTGCAGTCAAGTGCCATATACTACAAGTAGCTACCTTACTGACACTTGTATAAGCATTCAGATCAGAGCTGAGAGCGGGCCGGGCCGATATTTATTATACCTGCTGTTGAAAATATCCTCCTCATTTGATCATTTAAACTCTCTGAATCAATTCATGATTCTCAAACAATAAGATGAAATAAACACCGACATGCGACGAAATAAGTTGTAAATATGCTCTTTCTCGATCAGTTTGTTTACTTAGGAGACTGATCCTTTTACATCGGCAGATGCGGCCAAATCATGTAAGGATTCTGTGCTGCAAACATGTTTTTAAATTAATTATTTTGATTAATTGAAAGGTGTCAACTAAGAGTATATTAAGTGGAGATGATGCTAATAAACAACAATCGATGAGCGATAAGCAAGTAATATTTCTCTGGAATTTTGGTCAATTTGATATTTAGCTTAACTATTGAGTTAATGACTTCACTTGTCAAATGGTTACATGTCTTCTATACTTTCGTTTTCCTTGTTTTAATAAACCTAAATATAACTTGTACGAATAGGCAGCCATCGGCACATCAAATAAGATCTAACTTATTTTACATGCACAATATTTAAAACGAATGGAAATGTACAATGTATTTCATCTTACTGCTCAACAGTAATCAATGTGACTACACAAGGCACATGTAGGCCCTACAACATATAATCGTGTAATCAATTATCAGCTTTTCAGACTGATTTTCAAGGTGATTGCACTCAGCTAACGCAATCAATATCTTCATTAAAGATAGTTAAGTGCGCTGAACGATAAATTGTGTCCAGATAAAAAATCATACGGGCCGGGTCTGATATTTTCAAGTCGATGCGGCGGTTCCAGCTCTGATTCAGATGCACAAAATGAAGAATATCAATCAAAACAGAAATTCTGCCAGCAAGTATTTCACTAACAGTCAGATTTCCAACACCATACTGTCCCAATGAATACGAAAAAGTTGAATGATAACGTATATTAGTGCCAGGAGGATAAATTATGAGTAAATTTTTCTCACCAGTATATAGCAGAGAAAGGAACATCTCGCAACAATGTTGGACCAGCTCCCAGCCACAGAGAGCGGAAGCCACGGGTAGAGATGGATTCTCGCACTGCTCTGAACACTTGTGAATACGACATCGACTCTGACTGAAAGAAGAGAGGATAACTGCATTATTCAATCAATCTTCTAGCAACTGATAGTTTGATTATTGCTATTATCAATGACTTCGAACAAGATGAGGAAACTCATCTTTTTTACTATGGCTCCTGCCACACTATATACCGACTTGCAAAACTAAATCCGTCAATCCCAATAACTGAGTACGTTCAAGAGCTTGCTTCAATTTATATTACAATGACTTTTAACTCATCTTTTCATTAAATTTTGCATTTCATTTTTTGTTGCTCGACCACGTCGAAAAAATAATCTTTCTTAATGTGATTAGAGTCTGAATAAAATCATTGTAATTAAGGTATTATCTTCATTGAAAGCACAGAAATCTATTAGCTTCCGCAAAACACTTCGTACATGTGTATAATTAATAAAGCCGCTTTTTGCAGCATCACGTGAGAAGAATAGTCAAATATTGAGTTGTATCTTTAGTCGGGAGATGTGATCAGATCTGAATAGTTGCCATTTCATCCAATATCAGGAATCATCAGCACGCCTAGTTTACAACTCTCAACATCGCAACTTTGAGATTTGCAATTAGCAAGCTAGTGAAATTTCGACGCTTGTTCATTAAATACTACTTGATACACCCTACCTAAGTTGGTGCACATTAATTTCACCAAGTTGTTAATTGTGCATCTCAAATTTGCTCCGGGTATGGTCGCCAATTTAAACAGGGAGCTACTTCGTTGTGAACCAGGCCTGGTGGTGATTTCTAGTATTGGATGAAATGGCAGCTATTCAGGTCTGTTCATATCTTTCAATTGAAGATGCAGCTCAATATTTGATTTTTCTATTGACTGCAAATTCAACATCATTTTACCACGTGGCACACATTCCTAATCGCATACACTGACTTTGACAGCTCGAACAAGTTATGTTTCCCACTACGAAGTTGAAGAAAGTACTAACAATTTCCTCCTTTCGTCACAACACTTCAGGACGCGTACATAAAGAAATTTTGTTCAATATTTTTATCTGACATTTTGTAAGCGTCCAAAATTGTTGCTTGAAGAGTCGGCGAAGGGCGTCGCAAAACTAAACACTGTCATCGCTTTGTCTGATGTTTACACGGAGATAGATTGCTTTGTCTGCGTTGTTTGCTCTAGAGATGACATTTATAATACTGATGGTCACGCTTAGAACTAGTCCCGACGGGCAAAATCCATTTTCCTTTGAATGTAATGCAAATTGAAGTCTGGAGTTTGACGGACTAGATCATTGACACCGCATTAAGCGTTCAGTCTTTAGATCGTGAGGAGTGAATAATATTTCCATTTTCTGAAATTATCACGGAGTCAGATGTATGTACTGTACATTTGACAGATGTTCAGACTTCAATGTGAAAACGGTAGATCGTGTATTCCCTACTACAACTTTCCTTACGCACTGCGCAAGCTTGGACAATCACGTAAGCCAAATGGAGACATATCTCTCTACCTTTCTCTACCATTGCATACAATGCTCACCCCGACCGTGACAGCCGCATCCATCTCTGTGGATATTTAAAGCTAAAGCAATAACAGCCAGCAAATGTTTTAATTCATACTGTCTTTGATTCATTGCATTGTTTTATGGATTGCGGTTTTTATTATCATTCTCTACGATCTCAATGTCGATCCACCGATTCATCGCAAATATGTCATACACAAGTCACGCATTACTAAGTTCATCAGTGTTCTCGACTTAGATAACGCCGTTGTGTAACAGAATTCTCGTAACAACCGTGCCTGGAGGAAGAAACACCGGCGCGCTCGGAATCATTCTTCAGTAAGCACGTGGACAGTCGCGTGGGTGCGATCATTGAAATTAATTTGTCATACTTCGACAAGCACTTGCAGAACAGACGTATACCCGCCAGCGAACCGCTTCCTATTATTGAAGGTTTGTTAGTATTAATCTAATCATTTGACTTATTTGCCGTAATAGATTAAGAAACATTCTTTGCTAATTGTCATCTACCAGGCGACATGCAACAATGGGAAATTGTAGACAAAAATAAATCAATTCATTTCACTGGGAAACTATTGAGTCTGATAAATGAGAGATTGACGTCAACTTATCTTTGACAGGAACGAGTGAAGTAGAATTTTTTAATTCTTTTTGTTGGATGTCCACTGTCTATGCTACCGATCTGCCAATGAAGGGGGACACTATTTTGGCACCTGAAAACTATTTCACTACTGCTGGGGTCTCTGTCGACAGACTGAGATATATGCACACATCGCAGTGTGCATCATCAATTCATAGACATTCATCAGAGAAATGATATAAAGGAAGCTTACATCTCTACAAATGTGAAATACTCGACAATGATCAATGTGCCTACTGCTTTGACGAAGTGCTACAGAAAAAACGAAGAAAATTTCAATTGTCAACATAAAGAGAATTCATCGATGGGGACAATCCGTGAATCTTTAACCCTCGCCTCCATGCGAATTTTTTGAATATTTTTTAGACCAAGCAGGCTATGACCACCAGATATCTAGTAGCTTACTTCCAAAGTAATATACAACTTTTGACAGAAGGATAATTAATTTGGCGTTATACTCTTGGCGTGAGAGCTGTTTCAAAATTTGAATGTTTGGAATATTTTGGCTGATTTTGGTATATATTCACTTCTTATGTACATCGCGCATCAATTCTTGATAAAATAAGTTAAGATCACATAAAGGACTGTATATTTCACAGTGCTATAATCTCTATGATTATTGCTTCCATATATAGTTTATGCTTTCCAATGTGTGCATAAATTTCAAAGAGTGCAATAAACAGTCTTTTGCAATCCTTCATTGAAATACATTAGCACATAGAAAGTTTTTCATCCTCTACAACGAAAATCATGCATAGAATTTGCATAGAAATGCATGTACAATGGACAGAGAAGCAGGCTATCTGATTTCAAAATTGCTTTGGTTTGATTTTCAAATCATGTTAAGGATCATGATCATAGATTCTGGTAGTTCTGTGAAATATAAAGTTACTTACAGAACTCGTGCAAAGATATCCAGCTTAATTGCATTTTTCTCGATCAACAAACTATGACCTCGCCCTTCGTGCTCGTGCATAGACATGTTGATCTCAAAAAATGCAATAAAGCTGGATATTTTGCACTTGTTGTGTAAGTAACTACTTCTTACTAATATAGAGATGTTCACAAATGCAAAATCTTTGAATTTGAAATTATCTGGTCAAATTTGAATTTCAAATTTTAAATATGTTTTTTATTATTTTTGTACATCTTTATGTTTTCTGCATCTGTTTAGCAATTATCGAAATTTTTCAGAATCATATTGCTTTTAGCCTCAGTGTCCCGATAAAAGACGCCGAATTGGTTTTGTTTCTTCACCTGCAGAAACTAAATGCTAAAATGTGCGATTTTAGTGATGTTTGAGCTGAATTAAAAGTTTGGATTATTTGACCTTTGACTTCATCTAATACAATGATGTAATCTCAGAGGGATTTATAATCATCGTTGTATTAACCACCTTTACTAGATCTTCCGATTATTGTGTGGTTTATTAGTTTTTGTTGTCATTTTCCAATTCAAATAGTGATTTAATGGGGATTTGTTAAAATTCGTGGTTTTTGACCTTGAGCTCAGCCCAGCAATGACCTTCAAGATAAAACTGATGCTGTTTCTCTGAATCACCTTCTAATGTCTATTCCATTGATGTGTGGTTCGGCAAAATCGGTGCAATAGTTTGGGAGATCAGATCAGCAGGGGGGCTCGGAAAGACACCCCAGTGAGGCGAAGGTTAATTTGCAATTAAATGTGGTCTCATTTTTTGGATTGAAATGATGCAAAAACTGAATTTCAATCATACCTTCAACACCTGTGCCGTAACGGTAAGAAGGTCATGTCATGGAGGGTTCGCTCTGGATTCAAAACTAAGGCGAGTCTTTAGGTCAAGACCTACGGAAATGGGTTAATTCTCCAATCTCGTCTATCTTCAGTGCCAAGAGATAATAGTGGATGAATAAAACTCGGTCACAATTGTGTCCAACCAATAGGACAGGATTATTTACATTTGAATAGTGTGCTTCGCTTTCATTCGCGGCAAAGTAACAGGAGTGCGGATTAAATATTGAAGAATAAAAACGTAGTCTTGTTCTTTTAAACAATGTAAATGCTATCAATATGAATATCAAATGGTGCCATTGCGCATTGATGATCCCGCAACATTCAGGTCTACGTTCTACGTCTGATGAGCTTGAAAAATTGGTATTTAAGCGCACGGCAGCATATAAGTTATTATCTTAATTAACTTATTATACAATACAGACTGCGGTTATATGAAAGGTAATGAATGATAGACATTTTGCTTATACAATTTTTAACCGTGCAAATATTCGCCATCATTGTGGTCTTGTGGTGTTCTATCTGCTCACGGGAGAATTCAAACCTTTTTCGGATTAAACATAAGACTTTTAAAGTAAGTACATTTGGCATTCTTGTTTAATTAATAAGGATTGAACCATGTTCTGCATTGAATATCAAGACTTCATTAAATCAACTCCGATATTTTCCTCATTCCATCTCATATGGCTTACAAGGCAATTCAAGGTCCATATTCCAGTGGAATATACTGTGCTTTTCTCTGATTTGATGACAAATTCCTTATCAGTTTAATCACGAAAATTCGACATTGAATATTGATACAAGTTGAGATTAACATACGAGGGGTGTCTCAAAATAACGAGAATTTTGTTATAACTTTTGAACGAATAATGCAAATTAATTGAAATTTTTTACTAATTAATCTTGACAATCAAAGTACGAGGGAAAAATTTGAGCGCAGTCGGTGCATATGCGCGTAAGTTATGGCCTTTTAAAGGTGATTAGCAAACAACTTAGAAACTCGCATAGAGTAATGACCTATCCTAATTGGCGCATGGTGAACTTAAGAGATTTTTTAATCGAAGCTTGATGGAAGAGGACGAGTCCATACACCAGAGGTATCTCTCGCCAGAAGATCAAAGGCAAAGAAGCAGAAAATACTACAGAGAAAAGTGAGGATGAAAAAGTTATTATAACTAAGCAATTATGCAACACGCAGAGCATAACTCATAACTGTATCATCATTATGTAATTGATTTTGCATACTGCACTTCATGAATTGTCTGATGTCACTCTCGCCTGAAGATGCGGTCTAGATAGTCCGCGAAATATTGCGTAGCAACATTTTTTTATTTATATTTTTCAAATAGATCGTCCGCTAACAGTCTTCTTTTTGAAATTCCTCATTGGACGAACTACCATGCTTTGTTCAACTTATAACTGTATACCTAAGTAGGCTAACAACAGAAGCCTTAGAAATAAAGTGGTAGAAAAGTGAATAGACAGACATGGGGATGTAAAATACATGATAGCTGAAAAGAACAAATAACTGCATAAATCTTAAGGGCAAACATGATAATGACAAAAAAGACAAAAATATTATTGACATAATAATGACAGACATAGGTACGACAAAGACGCTTCGGATTATCAACTCTCCATAGAGTTTATTGGAAGCTTAATGATGGCTTTCTTGAATGCTTCAACACAAACAGATGTTGAAAATACCTCCAAATGACGCTTATTCCACAACCTTGCTGTCCTATGGAAGACATGTGGTTCAAACATTGCTGGCTTTAAAGCCACCTCAGTTGCTACCAGTCCTGAATAAAGCGATCCGTGATCAGACTACAGAGACTGAGTAAAACCCGTTTAAAACAACGTTTCTGTAGCATGAAGATTCCATTGTCATTAACTACTGAGTCTATGCAATTCTAGAATAAAGCGAATTGACAGATGAAGATTCGCTCTTGAAATCTGGATATGGTTCAAGTTTAAAATTCTCAATTTCGGTATACTCTTAATTAACAATTCACTGCTACTTTGTTCGGAGATTAAAACTCGATGAATTGACCTCAAAACTACTCGCAGTTTTATTTCTGAGAAGCCATTGATTGCCCTGTTCAAAAGAACAAAAGAAGATAACACTTTAACCATTGAACGGTCTACCACTTCATCAATTTGAAGTGTTGACCACATTACTTGAACTTCAAACAAAACATTTAACATCTCATCAATCATAGTCTGCATAACAGTAATCAAATATAGGGGGCACCGGATTTTCAGCATCTGAAATGCTGGTATTTTACCCGCTGCTGTTATTTATCGTTCTTCCAAGGAGCTCTAAAATATATATTTTATTTTCATATTTACGATTTTTATTAATTCCAGTATACAGTATAAAATACTTCATGCATTGTTACATCAATGCACTATATAGAATGGATACGTTGTTGTTGTATGTAGGCTACATCTAATTTATCAATCATCTGGTGACCACACCCCGATTTTTTTACCGATTACCGATGGCATTAAGTTCTGGAAGGCCACTTGTACAAGGAAGCAAGGTAATGACTGAAACGCATGTTGCACTACGTTATGAAATGAATGTGAATAGACTGTCGTCTCAGGGAGGCCTACATCAAATCACGTGATAGCTAGGTAGTATGTTCTTACTGAGAAATTTAGTGATAAAATATTAATCAACCCTGGTTTTACATTAATCTCATCCATACGTGCGGGGAGCTCGCACCGTGTCGCATTTTCCTGTGAACTTCTTAGTAACATTAAGCCGCCCAACCTACTGAGCCGGATTACGTCAACAATATTAGAAAGTAGACTGTTCTGATGACGGTTGAAGATTTAGATCTTTCTTAATACATCTAAAATAGTCGAGCAGACTGTGGATGCTGAGCTGTATTGGTTTCCTGGCTTGCCCATTGAGCATCGAGAAAAATTAAAATAGCTTCATTTTAAACAAATCAGAAATTAAATTTGAATTAATTTAATTTTTAATTTTCAAATCCGGTGCACCCCTAATCAAATATAACATTAACGTCCGATTTCTTGGGAAAACTGAAAAATTTGATGAATTTTATTTACCACTTGGATACTCCCTTGAAAAGGAGTATTACTCTGAAAAAATTCAAATTTTAATACAGCATTCATTTTCTTTAATATTTATGTAACACGGATTTTGAGAAATATAACAAAAAGTAAGACAATTTGAACGAACGTGACCACAACTTAGACTGGTTACGTTAATAGATCCCATAGATCGATCAAACGTGTTAAATTTCCAAAAACGAAGGGTGAGTGCCGTGAATACTATAGACCAGCCATAAGATGGACCAGATTAGTCTGCATCTTGAATCTCAATATTTTTATGAAGTCGGCTGAACATTCTCCTGGTGACCAACACTAAACAGATGATACAGTCCACTCCCTAGGGAACCAACAAAAGTAGCTGAACACGGTGCAGATTTCAGCAAATGCTTATCATTAACGCATTCAGTTAGAAACTGCTAGTGGATATTTGAGATTACGCCAGTGATAAATATTCTCAAGAATTGTCAGCATAGTAAGCTGTTGACACGGAAAGCTCTGGAGTTAAATTAATAGGCCTTCAATTTCTAATACCGAAGGTCTCAGAAAAGTTTTCGGTCGAACATTCGCGGCACCGCTAATATGAAATCTATCTGAAACATCAGAAGCATCTTCAACCAAACTTTCACATACAAATGATATTAGTAATAGCTAATAAACGCCGAAGCTAAAACGCTGTACAGCGGATGAATAGACTGTATATTTAAGGAGACACTGATAATAAGTTTTCAACAACTAATTCCAAAATTGCGCATTAAAAAATGATGTGAGTTGATTACCTGCACTTTCGTACGAGCCAATTCGAAGGGGCTGAGGATCATAACTGCAGCAGCTCGCGACAGTGATCCAGTGACTGCAGGAATCCAAGCCTGACTGCTAGCTTTGGCTCCAGTTGCAAAATGATCGAATCCGAGTTTTTCTTTTATCACGTCGTATAATGTGTAATAGATCACCGTGCCTGGCAAAGCAATGAATCTGAAAGCGATAAGCATTCATTAAGAACTGATATGTGGTGAATAAGTGTGTGATCTTGGGCTGTAAATGACGCAGTATATGACATAATAAGCCAACTTCTTGTTTAAGATGTCTATCGAAGTATTGAGTACAATACACACTAGGGCTGTACGCGGTGCATCAGCTCACCGGTTCTCGGACAGCTGCACTGAAAGTGTGAATTTCGACAAATTTGACATTTAACTGTATTATTTCAATATCTTAGTCACAGCAAAAGATTATGATTACAAGCACGCAACAATGTGTGGGTTAATTGCTAATTCGGGGCATTTACTTTTAAACAACGAAATTTTTTGAAAACTTCACGCCAGTATCAGAGATATCCGATGCATTTCCTGATGTTGATAAAAAGGTTGGATGCTTCAAGTGACAAAAATTAGATAATTTAAGTTCGTGATGAAATATTTAAGGCAACGCAATCTCAATTCCTTCGACCTCAGAATTTCGAAATATCATAGTGAATTTCTAACACCGGAATAGTACTCCCCTTGCGATATCATCAAGCACTGCACGCCTACAAATTATCGCAGGATAATAGATTTAAAGCGTCATTTATAATGATAGGTGGGTCACCTATTAGATACCTCCAGTAGCGGGCGTTCTCCTTCAGCTCTCTTGGTGCCTTAATTAAGCCGAATGTGCATTTAATACTAAATAAATACTAATACTAATAAATAATACTTAAATATACTTTAATATAAATAAATAATACTAATAAATTTAACATTTTCGGTGCATCGGTGCGCACAGCCCTAATACACTTAATACATCAATAGAGATCTTAATAACAGCTTGGCTTATAACTTTGACATTATCAAATAATCAAAGAGTGTCTGCTTAAGAGTTATCAAGGACTACTATAATGATTGAGTCAGAAAAATTAATACACCACTGGCTCTAATAATCGAAGAGCATAATTGTCGGTTAATTAAGTCAACAGTAAGACAAATGAATGTTAACGTAAAGCCGCTTTATCAAAATGAGACGTCCGTATCAAGGAGATACAATTACAAGAACAAATGGATAATCATGATGTCGGGAAAGTGGGACTGGAATGGAACAATGTTGCTTCACTGGGAGTTCTTCAGTGGTTACAGTTTCGACCAATTAAATCATACTGCCCTCAAAATTCACTTGACGTACAGAATAGAAATTCATTTCCATTAAACGAAAGTTTTACTTACAATGTTGGAGGGAGACCAGACCATAGCGCAGGTAAACCTTCATTTCTGACTATTTGAACCATGGCATCCTAAAAACAATAGGGTATGAGATATCAGCACAGCATGTACGCAAATAGGAGAAATTTTCATGGAAATCATCATTCAAACTTTCATTACAAAAATTGATTTCCTTATCTCATACAATGACTGTCACATGAAACAACTTTCTGGTCAACAAATCAGACACACATGTGCACGTGCACTGCTAGAATAAAAATTACAAACGCACTTTCCTTAAATACATAAAAGAATTGAATTCGTAAGATTGGAGTGCCTCCAAGGCATCCTGAAAACACTGTGATCAAGTGCCAATTTGATGAGTAATTTTATTCCTTGCCAGTCATTGCCAGATGCTTTACTTTCTCGAATACAACCTACGACCCACGGCACATTCATGGAATCTGGGTTCCTCGTTCAGGAGATATGAAAACAAAGAAATCATCTGTTCAAGCATATTTCCATCAAAGACAATATCAAAAGAAAGTGAAGCAATTACTTCCAAGATGTTTTCGAAGGCCTCTTTATGTGTTAGATCTGTGTAGTGACTTCCAAGATGTTTTCGAAGTCCTGCTCATGTGCTAGCACTGTATAATGACCTCCAAGATGTTTTCGAAGGCCTCTTTATGTGTTAGATCTGTGTAGTGACCTCCAAGATGATTTCGAAGGCTTACGGCTTACTCATGTGTTACAAATATTGCTGTCTAATTTGATAACACTTCCATCGCGTGTTTAAGAAAAAAATAGTATATTATGTATAAACTAAACTACTGTTGGTTGAAATAATAACTGCATGCAAGTTTGGTAATGAAGATACATTCATTACCGGTAAAAATTTAATTTACAAGAGCTCGAATTCTTCACCGAAAGATCGCTAGGTCAAGCACTTGATTTAATGTAACGAAAGAAATGATTCTAATCCTCGGAACAGCTGAGTATTTATTGAAACTGAAGACAGTATGCAAAATCTTTAGAAAATGTATCAGAAGAATCGTCTGATGTCGGAGCGCAGTGTGAGTTGAAAGCTCTCTAACATTGAAGACTTATGTTGCTCAACATCAGCTGTATTAGGTCGCCTTTTCACAAAATGATGAATCAAGATGAACACTTATTCGAAACTAAAAAATTTAGCTGCTATCTAGCATGACTCTTGAAAAATAATTAACTTAATGTGAGTTTTTTGGTAAAAAAATTCTTGAAAATAAATCACTTGTACCGAACAGAAATCAATTCTTAAATTCATTAAATTGATCTGGCTTTTGGACACCACTTAGATGATTGCTTTGGCATCAATTTTCGAAGCAGTATATTCAATAACTAGAGTACACAGTTCATTATATTCAACGCAATATTATTGAAAAAGTGGTAAATTGACCCAAGCACCAAGTCATGATAAGAGGCTTGTCAGAGATAAGAGAGGTCTAATAAAATTGCACAATTGCTAATTGACACTACATACTCATACTTCCAGATTGTATAGTACAGGGATGTGATTGACCAAACGAACAAAATCAGGAAACCAATTTTTGAAGGGGGGCCAGTATAACCAGTCATTACTACATTAACAGTAGAAGCATTAGTTTGGGACATTCACATTGCCCGGTATAGTTCGATCATAAGCAAGCAATGATCGGGAACAAAATGAAAACAAAAGCAACGCGCTAAGTAATGTATGCATCCTCTTCTTTGTTGACCTCTTCGAATTACAAGAAATATCACTCATTCAAAATCCACATGATTGCAAATGCGGATGGATCATCTAATACCACGAGTCGATGACAGCAAAAAAATGAAGTCACTTTAATAATAGAAGACTCGATTTGTTCGGGATCTGATTGCAATGAATTTACCGAAAAAATCACGCGGTTCTCTGAAAAAATTGAAAGTGAACAATCTTTCATGCAATTAATGTCTCGGATCTGATCTCAGGGAGTGAAAATGGAAGGCCATGTGCATTCTGCTTACGCGTGTGAGACATGGGCCTTAAACGTGATCATATCATTAAGATTGAAGGAACAGAAAAGGCAATGGTGAGAAGAATGAGCGGTGTGAGGCTGGTCGATGGACACAGGAGGGAAGACCTAAGAAAGAAGATGAACCTGGAATATATTTCCGATATTCTACGAAGAAGACTGCGGTGGTATGGCCACATACCAAGAAGAGATGAGAATGACTCGACAAAGAGATCTTTCCGGTTGGAGGTAGAAGGCAGAAGGTAGAGAAGAAGACCAAAGAAAACATGGTCGCACGTCGTCTCCGAAGATCTTCACGCTCTGAACCTGAATATATCAATGGTCTACGATCGACAGGAGTGGAGATGGCAGTAACCGTCTGACCCCGTTCTACGTGGACAAGGACGAAAAACTGTGAAGTAGGTAACGATGTTCGTTAAGTTGGAATCTAATCGCTTCCCTACTGATAGGACGCTATCTTCTTCGGTATATTTAATGCATGATTTTTTCGGTAAATTGGGTATAATAAGCACACATTGAAAATCATTTCCCATTTCCAACAAAAACACAATTGATTATCTCATAAATCATGTGAAAATATGTGATAAACAATCACGATCAGAATTCTGACAATCCGGACGTACCACAGATCCTTTATATAAAATTCTACGAGATCCTTCATAGGTCATGTTTTGAACTGCGGCGCTATTTCCATGATATCGATTTGTTACCGGAAAGTTAGACGGATCAATAGATCCACAGGGAATCGTGGATATACAACCCCCGCCAGAATGATAACAGATGGTTCGAAGATTGTGATAACGCACCCTTGAATTGGCATATTGAAGACCAAGTTTGGCACCAGGACGACATAGCGGTGCACGTTTCGCACCACAATGGACACACAAATGATCGGTGAGACCACTGCTGTAGATATAACAATCACCGTGTGCGAGCGGTTTCGCTTGAGCTTGAAGTCTGATTTTTATGACATCGAAAGGCGTAGTTAATAAGGAAGTCAAAATGCCACCAACAGATGAGGCAACAATACTCTGCCATGGATGAAGATCAGCAGATTTTGGTGCAGGAATGTCAGCAGCTAATTCCTCTTCCGTTTGAACTTCTACGTTCCTTTGGGTCATATTGGTCATATTCTGGACGACATCTGAAAAAGAGATCGCAATCAATAATACTTGTATTCAGGTAAGTATCAAATATTTTGCCATTTCTACAATCTCAAGATGATTGTAACAAAAATGGGTCGTAGATGATCTATATTTGAATATTATTAAGTCATGCCTAACATCAATAATTTATCGCAAAGGGTGCTACGATCTTGAAATTTTTAAATCCGGCCGAAATTCGCTTTATTCTTCAATTATACAGGCCTACAAAATAGTTACTGAACGACTAGAGCGCAATCCTGCAGAAAAAATGCAGCATATTGCATTTAAGCAAAAAGCCAAAAGCCACCAAAAGCCAAAACGAAAGGATTATCGCTCTTATATTCATCTTGATGACATCGATGCTGCTATGGTTCTACAAGTAATGTTTCGCATTAGCGGAACATGACGAATTTCCTCATTTTTGCAAAAATTGAAAATATTGAGAAATTTCGAGGATTTCTTTTCACCTCACAAGTTCGTCTACTGCCAATAATCAAAAAAATCAGCACCTCCCTGTTTTGCTGTGGGTGCGAACGTAGCCTGGCGGCATATCCAGGTCCTAAGGGGCTACTGTCATATTCCCACGCATCATCTTCGAGCATTATGCATAAACAAGGAATAATCGATGCTACGGTGCACCCGGTAAGAGAGAAGCGTCTGCTCTAAGGTTCAGAGGACCAGGTGTAAAGGAGCCTATGACATATAGATGAACACCACAACCATTGTTTTACTAAAGAAAGCAGTAAGCCTCACATTCAAAGACGTCTTCGTTCGAATATTGCTTGTTGGGACATCCGCACGTTGCCCAATATTGTAGTTGGCAATAAATGCGAAAGCCGATCTTGATAGCCAACAGCTTATGTTTCAAAGAAAATAAGGTAGAACTTGAAGTGAGAACAATTGTAGATAACTACAGCGGAAATGAAAAACTGTATTAACTACACACGTTGGGTCACCGTCATGGAAATGAGATCCCATCTACGGCACATGCAAAGCATCAAACCTAACACCTGCAGTAGCCCATATTCTCCTGCAACAGTAAATCAAACTGTAATGCTGAAAACATGCACTCTTATTAACTGGTGAATCATTCGATGAGTCAGTGATCTTATTCTTGTCAAAGGCCATGTCAATCTCTCAATTGAGTACCTGGACGACAGTCCCATCTATACAACGTGCACTTTCCGCTCACCTGCTTGTCCAGAGGGCCTTTCAGCGATTGATGGCATTCGCTAGGAACATTCGCGGATACAGGATGAAATGTAGCAATCCATCCTTATTGATAGAATCACTATTATGCTAATAATGAAAGAACCACTCAAAACGCGAGACTTTCATAAGGTGAAAATCCGGCCTGGTTTAGAAAAAATAATTTAAGCTTTTTCAATCTGTCAACCAGGCCCATTACCAACCCCATTACCAAAACTTCTAGAACCCTCATAACGAGCTGGGGTCAATAGCATATCATCTGCAGACAACTCGCTAGCTAGTACGAGTCATGATAAATTAAGATAATTTCTGAATCAAGAAAATCTCAGAAGGGAAAATAATGCCGACGCGGCGTCATCATATTGTGGAAGCAATTCTCTCTGACACATTTCTGGGCGTCCTTGTTTACAGCGGAGGTCATGATATTACTTTATAAATGCTTCCAAAAGGAGTGACTTGATCTACTTAATTCGAGGAAGATTTGGAAGGTTTCACTGTAAGACACACAGATGACGGGTCATCTGTGTTCGCGGATCCAAAGCGGCGCAAGCCCTATACGTGAGATATACTATGAGTCTCTACAACTTGCAAACCTATTCCTTCGGGGAGTGCGGCAGCACAACAACCATATCGACCTCCATGTCACACACAAGGCGGGATAGATTTGCCCAAATACTGCATTAACCATCAACGTATCTATTGTCTCAAGATGTTCCTTTTCGATGTTCCATGTCATATTTCCGGTAGAAGGATCACAAGGTCTCCGAAATTCAAAATTGCGTAGCAACCGAACTGGAATGTGTACAGGGGTGCGCCGGATTTAACCGGCGCACGCCAACTGCCCAGCTTTGGCGCACTGGCGCGCTAGTTTTCAGAAATGGACCGAGCGTCTGGCGCGCGGGAGCGTCAACGCCGAATCTAGCGCGCCTTGCCCTGGTTTCTGGGCGCCTGACACCGACTTCGACGCGCTTGTTTTCAGGAATTCTAAAAATTTAGTATACCTCTAGCGAGCTCGAAATTCGGAAGAATTCGAGGGAATCAGCTGTCGTATTCTATGTAAAGATTCCAGTTTTTTCGTTCATTCGAGTTGCTAGCTAAATCATCTGTCTATGGCGAACAAGACAGCTTATTGTGGATTAAAAATTGTGGTTTTAATGATGAAAATTGGGGACACGTAAAGTTAGTGTTAGAAGTGTTCTTATTACAACAATAGGTTATCACCATAAAGGCCATCCACGTTGTCTCGGAGAATTGTACTTACAGGCTTTCAAAAAATATACATTTTTAGATCGCAGATGAAATTGAGTTTATTGTCTCCATCGTATGTACAAGAGTATGCATCAAGGATCAAATTTACCACAGGTGCATTCACGGAAACTAGAAATAACTCATTACATGATAGTACTTCACGTGATACTCTATTCCGTAATTGTACTGGAGCTTAGCAGATGTGATGACAACCAGATAAGGGTGTCTGAGAATGATCGGATAATTAGTTGAAAAGCGACATTGAAGCTTTCAACAAATAACCAAATGCGGTGGTGACTGCAAAGACGGACTGACTCGAGCGATGAACCTTCATCACGCCGGTAGATCAGATGTCGGCAGTACGCATGTTTATGAAACGCTCAATAAAACCGATGCAATAAAGAAACCCATCACAATTGTAAGACTAAGCACGAGGAAAGAAAAGCCTCAATAATGAGGTTAGGCTAATTTCCTTACGAGGTTAAAAGTGAAAATAAGAATACGACCATAATTGCCTAGACATTGTATACTTACCAGTTGGCGGAGAACAGACATCCCAACGATGATTTTTAATAAAGCATCCATAAACGTGGAATGGAGACGACTTGTATAGGCCTATTAACTTAATTATTAACAGCCCAAAACTTATGCGAGATAAATGACGCAGTGGATATGATGCTGCTCTGACTGACGGAATCGTAAAACACAACGTTTACAAAAGGAGAAGATCAGAAACTAATCTTCGTCCACTCGCACATGTGCATTTGGGCTATGTGGAAAAATCATATTCTGTAAAGGTCCGTGTGTTGCAGCTGATTCATGGATTTTAGTCATCATGGCTTGCTACCCAGATTTCAATTTTGTTACAACAAATACTGATAGTATGGCTATCACATGTTCTCTTTTCATTATGTAGATCGAATAATTGAGATAATATTATCATCCCGAATTTTTAGGCAGGGTCGAGTCCAGGGAGCCTACCAGGGACCGAATGAATTAGCGGAATTTACGGAGTTCCCTTTTTACGTCAAATTTTCTAAGTACGGCTTAGATGACATCAACCATAAAGCAAAGCGCATTACGAGGTGAAGCACTGAGTAATTATGCTTTGCTCAGTGCACTGCAGAGCTTATATGGTGAAGCGGTATTTGAAATTATATTGCTTGCGATTATAAGATGCTTAATTGAATAGCATAGAATTAAAGCTTTTGCATATTATCAACAGCAGATGCATTAAATATTTGTTTAACTAAACTAATGCAGTATTTACATTCTTCAATTTGCTTTTTCTAAAAGTATGCTAGACATGCAAGCCTAAAATCAAGTGTATAAACTATTTCATGTGTGTTCGCCGAGTACTACACACGGCTATAAAAGGGTAAATGTAAATGATCTTGGAAACAATTTAACTTACGTCCTCTTCCAAAGACAGTATCTTTTGATTAACATTCGTGCTCTTATCGAATAATTGCTGTAGGCCTACCTATCATATGCAAACTTCCGGGGAAGGTTTCCATTGAGGGGATTCCATCGTGGGCACTTCATTGATGCAAACAATGTGTTGCCCAGTCAGTCAGTCAGTCAGGAACGAATTATATTTGAGTGACATTTCACATGTTTACACGTCTCAAGGCCACTGTACAAAATTTCATCAAAATTATAATAATAAAAGTATATGTAAGTAAAAAGCATTTAGTACTAAATTACGTATAACAGGATTTTAAGAAATGCTGCTTAATTGATTTCTTAAAAATATGCGGTTCAGAAATATTCCATGAGCCTGCCGTTGGGGTGGTTCTACGCAAACTGCGCCTCTGAAAATATTGTCGGATCTACTGACGGCAATGGATAATGGACGGGTGTCCTTACTGCCAACCCTAGATCAGATTTCCGTTTTCGATGGCGTCCATCATGACATTCTTCTGCATCGTCTTCAACGTTCACTTGGACTATCGGAGTGGCGACTGACTGCTTCAGTTCATAACTCAAAAATCAAAACCATTGTGGAGTCACAAGTCTTTTACTTCTACACCTCGGCCTTAGATCTGTGGTGTACCTCAAGTGCCCGTACCGTATGTATCCAAACTAGTTCAAGAATTTGACCATTAGAAGCATGTGGTTCATATGTTCCATCATGTGCTTTTAATTGCAAAACAGATTCTACAGATGTGTGAATGCTATCGTCAAACTGGATCATGCTCAAGACATCGAAATCGAAACTTATGTGGTGTCTCCACTAAGCGACGTAGCGTGGAACACCTTGAATCACATCCTGTGAATATGAGTGGAACGATGGTATCACCAACATCAAGAACTAGTATTCAATGTTGGGGAATAAGTCTGATTGTCATCATGTGACAGAATATTTGTGGGACAGCATCCACTTGTTTTTCAGCTCTGCGACAGATAAGATTGATGCGAAACTGTTTGAAGTTTAGAGCAGCATCACCATGGCATTTTCCAAAGTAGACTACTGTATCTTATGTCACAATGGCCTTCCAACATCCAAGTTCCACCGTATACAGAGAAATATAAAGACTGGCGACTGGCGCCTCCAACTCAGATCATCGCTGTCACATTGGTCCACTCCTACGTCAGCTTGGGTGGCTTCCCATACAGCGAAGAATAGAACGACGCATCTCTATTTTGACCATCACTGCATTCAGGGCACTACACCAACTTACCTGTCTGGCCATGTGAAATAAACCACACAGGAATGACATTTGTCATCGTTTGCGTGCCTATCTAGTGGACTCCTCGTGTCGACTTCATTTATCTGCTTTCCTTTTTGGCAATTCTGGAATTCTGCATGATGATATAGTTGTTCAATGAATAATCCTCTGACAGCAGAATTTTATTTCATGAACAGACTCATAGTGATTGTTCCTCATGATATCAAACACTAGGCAGGCCTACTGCGCAAGCTCCACATGAGATTATACCAAGTTTATTCCGAATTTTTACAAATTTGTTACAAAAAATGAAGAGCAGATAATCATTTGGCAATAGAATCGTTATTCCGACGCAACGAGTGCGTGCGAAAAACCTCACGATAGGTAAATGCCAATTTGCATATAATTTTTCGTCGGAATAACCTCTCCGAACTCATGCGAATATATCTTTAACAGAACTGATCTTTAGATTTACTCGAATCAAAAATGTTGAAACTCTGACTAGATAACAACAATTACAGCATGCAACGAAGTTTTCGTCAGAAATATACACGTTATATGAATATCAGTTGTCAGCGTTATGTAATTCGATAATTTGAAAAATACATAATTATACAATTATGACATTTTATGACATTGATGTATAAAAACCAATCTTTGTTAAAAATACCTATATAATAAACCCATATAAAAGAGTCAAAGCTCAATATAGAAACTTGGTCAATTGTGTTCTGACGGCGATAGGAGATGATATTTACTAAATGATTATTACTGATTGGCCCACGCTTTTGTGAAGGTAAGAAGTTGGAGGCCATATCTCAAAAATTTTAATAAGAATGCCTAGTATGTTGAAGAAATCTCACGGCTGGAAATCATGCACACTTGTAATGTCACTTCAACTGATTTCGCCTCATGTTCATATTGTTCAAAACATAATCTGATTTCTATGGTGCCCTGATTTATGTCCAAAATTGACATAAACGAACGCATGATAGATTATGGCATAATGTCTATGGTTCAGAGAATGGCTGACAGAAATATTCTCCTTGATCACGATCGACAAGCAATTGTGACATACTCTATTTTTGTTACTGTTGGACATTGAAAATATTGAAGCGTTCTTTGAGAAATTTTGAAGACTTCAATAACAGTGGTAAATACGTTAATGATGACACGCATCACCTTCTGCATATGAAGAATGATAATGAAATCAAAGCAAGAATAATATGACAAAATTTGCTGATTTTTTTATGGCTAAAATGAAAAAAAGCGTTTTATTATGTTCAATTTATAGAATCTATGAACTCTAAATATTACAAAAATTACCACGTGATAATAGTGTGCTAAGTCATGAGAGCTGGGACACCGGCGTATTCCTAAAGATATATTCTATCTTATGCGTGATATTATGCCTTTCTTTAAGGTTTCTTTTTCAGTGTCTACACAAAATAAATTATATTTTCTAGTGTATTTTTATATATATAGAATATTTTACATATATTTATATTTTATAAAACATTTTCTAGTGACGTGCGATAAATTCTGTATTATTCGCCTTTTTCAATTTGCCCGTGCGTCCGTTTCCTCGTGCGCCTTCACTTCCATCTCGAGTATTATTCCCCTTTAATATTTGACCACGTTGAATGCTCAACTGGAATATTTACAAAGAGTGCGCCAACTGATTCCCTCGGCGAGTTGGGCACACCGGATGTTTCTTCTATCCATCATTTTCCTACCTCCTGATGTTAATAGACCTACAATAGAATACTCTTAAGAAGTGGAAGTGGGGGGTCGAATCTCATTTTTGGACATTTTCATCTACCGCAGCGAGTATATGGGGATCTCAGTGTGTTGCAAGCCGACCCACACAAACTTATACTTCAACAGATCATCTTATCATCCGAGGTCTTCGTTCAAGTCTTTTGGTAAGTCTCTGAATACAAAAGCTACCCGCATCTGCTCTGCCGACAGGTTATCTCAGGAGAAAAAGTCAGTCGCAACACGCTCCTATGTAACGGCTACAGCCATGAAGAGACCAAGGTTGGTTGGATGGTTCGCATGAATGACTCTGCAGAATGACCAGAAGCCTCTTCGCGTCGCATGAGTTTACCATATGTCAGAGGGTTGTGCAACAACTGTCAGCCATTCTCCAATATCCTGGGAACAGTAAGGGACAGTTTCATAGTGAATCTCACTTCCGTTTGTGTCGTCTCCCCGAGAAAAGATAAGCTGTTAAAAATATGTGCAGCCTATTTGCTAAAAGATATGTACAATACCGAGCTTTCACGAGCCGGCCGCATTTTCAAGGTTTGGCAGGAGTGTCCTACACAGGGTGTTTAGTAAGGGACAGTGTCTTACACAAATAGCTATGTTGTAAATGCCCAGTTTTTCACAAATTTGTCGAATTGTCGTGTTGCTACTTGATTTTGTATTTTTTTAGTAATGTACTTCTGTTGGTCTTAGGTGGTATTATGTCTTGTGGCTTATTATTTTGATATTCGTTGTGCTTGATTCCTCTAACACTGCAATGCATGTCTGAATTCTATTCATCTGCTTGTGGCCATATGATACGAAATCTGTAGTCTGTACATATCAGTTTCTCTGGAGCGCACCTAAAGTACTCGCAGCATTCGATTAGTTTTTGTTGCCAATATCGGGCTCACGGATTTCCTCTAAAACAAGTACTGACATTGAGTTTTGTTAATTAATGAATAATTGTACTTTCACCTAGTTAACATGCTGAACATTGCACAACTCGTATTATTGGTTTAGGGCATAATGACAACAATTATATTCTCTCAATTAATAATCACTCATGCCACAAGTCTTTCAGTGCTATTGTGAAGCTTGACAGCGATGCATGTCACGGGGGTTCATATCACCCAAGTTAAGAGAATATCTGACTCAAAGTAATCTTATTGGTCAAATTAAAAAATAAAATTATACTTCGCACATCTTGACGGGCCTTCGGCATCCAGCGCTGATCAGATGATTACGGCTGTCAGGCTATTGCCCTACCATCGGTACAGTTTTTGCACGACAATTTGATATATCATTTCTATCATTTCATTCTAATTGTTACTTTGCAATAACTCGGGAAATTTGCGTGATTTTCAACAGCAAGTTTCACGGTTAACTTCTAATCTGAAGAAAATATCAAATATTAAGTGTCAACGCCTCTGCTCCCCCACTGGGTCTGGAGCGCGTTTGTGGTACTGTTAGTCCGGATGCCCATCCTGCTGACTTCTAATTACACTTTCAGAGCTCGATTTCTTGACCAAAAGATCACCTGGACAGTCATCACCTACTACAGGTCTCTTCATGAGTAACTGTACAGTGTACATATTTGAGGGTGATGACCTTCAGACTTTTTTACAGCCTTAATTCCCCCCAGGGATCGCAATCTTCCGTTTTTTTTGCGAAATTAGTCTAATGTAAATATTTCAAATAAATGCATTCAAACCACGGTTTTTCCCGATTTTCCGTTTTTTTCTTGAGTGAACTGCGATCCCTGTCCCCCCCTTCCCCCCTCTGAATTGCATATGCATCGATGACGTACTATCCGTGAGAAGGTAAGAGCGTTAATAGGGCTACGTTATCCATCAGCCAATCACATCATCGTCACGTGTCTCACAGTTAACTGTTCACTCGAAACGATGCCCGGACGTTTCAGTGAACGCACTCGGTACGATATTTTGTCTTTGCATGGAAGCAAAAATTCGTTGTTGCAAATCAGAAAGAAAAAAATCAAGATTCGTCGAGGGACCATTCATATCAGAATTATATTTCAACTGACTAGAGAAGTCCACGATTTGGAACGCATCGGAAGGCCAAAGAAGTCGACACGTCAACAGGATCGCCATCTCGTGCTCAAGGCCTTGTCTAATCGTCTGTCATCAGCCAAGCAGCTGCAAATAATAACCACCATGAATCTTTCAAATGTAGTTGTCCATTGCCGCCTCAAGGAGGCTGGTTTTCGATCCCTCGTCATGAAGAAAAAGTCGGTTTTTGACGCAGCGACACAAAGAGCGGAGGCTTGAATTGGCACGGTTACATCTTAGCTGTTAGATTGAAGACTGGCGCAAGGTCAATTTCGTCGATGAGGCTCCGTTTTTGCGAATCCCACGGTTGGTCTTTAATTCGTTCGGCTAATAAAAGAAGAACGTAGCATCGACGTCGCAACATCCCAACCAGCGCAAAGACGTGGATCACGACTGTTGGTCTTGGGTTCATGGAGACGGAGTCGGACCTGTACTGCGAAGACTACTAAAATACCTTTAAAGTGACTGATTAAGCATACACATCATGCCCCTGCAGAATAATTGTACCCATTTATTTCAGAACTTTTCTACATTATTTTGTCAAGGACATTAATGTCATGAATTGTTTCGTCAGAGCAGCATTTGTTGTCACGTCCAGAATATATATATATATAATCTAGATTTCTAGGGGTATTAAAACTATCGACTTAATATTCTATGTTGTCGCAATCTAGGTTAAATAGTCTATGTTACAGTCTTTTTGAAATCGTTTCTGCCATTGCGAAGAAGTCTCATGGAATAAAAGTTTCTCGATCTAAGACCCCTAATTTCTGCAATTATACTTGTGCAGCTGCGCTCTCTCAACTTCAACCTGTGATCTCAAAGATATTACAACAGCTGTAACTATGATATACTTACCATGAAAGTTTCTAATGTAAGCATGACGAAGTCCAAGCAATTGAAACTTTGTTGTATATTTAATTGCATTATTTGGGATTTTGTAGCAAGGCCGTAAGCAACTTGTTTTTTCTCACGTTTGAGGAAAATCAACCTATATCTGCTGGCCTCAATCTCAAATATTAGTCAGAATAATGGCACATCAGGTAATAGGACACGTTCTCTCGCATCCTGTTGGGTCCGGGTCCGAGGGTGCTGAGCAGGAGTATTGAGGCACGACGTCTTGAAGCAGTTAATAGGATAAATCTAGTAGCCTAAATCAATCATGTCTATGTCGCTCATCCAATGAGACTGCATTACTAGGAGTCGACTGGTTTCTTGATATAACTCCTCCATATCACATTCCATGGCCTTCAACTATAAGTATGAATGACTCACATCACAAACAGAGCAATCAAGAAAGGGTATGAGATAACGAGATCGGAATCCCGTCTCAACGCTGGCTTCTATGCAAAAAGAGATTTGTGTAAAAATGTTCGGCTTGCAAGGTACATACAATTTGGTGTCGTGAGAGCTCTGATGGAGCATTAATTGCGTTTATTTGGGTGAATTTTCCAATGCCTCATGATTGTCTCACAGATCATGTCAGTCAAAAGGCTCCGAGATTTTTAACCGAGCCGCTAGGCGTGTGGCATTCAACGCTAAGAAGTGTGAAATGAAAAATTACATTAACTAGATATAGACTTGTCAATCAATGTACATGTTCCTGTTTTTTGTCGGTTTTGATCTCCTACCATCTTTCAAAAACCCGGTTGATCATCAAATCGGTACCTAGTTTTTCTGTCGGCTAAATGTCCGTTGAGAAAAATGAATGATCAGTTGAATAGTAAATTTTAATATAGATATTAACCACATTCACAAAAATGCTAAATATTCAGCAAATTTTGTATCAGTGGGATGGCCCTGTTTGATGGTAGTCTCGAGTTCTCTTCGACAAATGCAGAGCTTGAAAACTGCATGTGTGCTTGAGCTCACATTAGGATAATGCAAAGACCTTCAGTTGAATAAAAATGATCCAACACATGGCGGCAAACACAGTTTGTTGTATATATTCATTCTGCTATTTCATTAACACCATTTTAAAAGTAAAACAAGTGGCAAAAAAATTTCTTGCCGCCCTTGCAGAAAAGTGGTAAAAATCCATAATTTTGGAGTGAGACCCCTGTCATCGTGATTCATTCGAATTCGCGCATGAAAGTAATTGAATTTCAATCTAGTTTCAGATATGGCATCATGTCAGCTATCCGGCCCACCTCCCGAATTCGATGAAAAGTATCTATTGAATGTGGCGCAAGTGAAGGCGATGTTGGAAAGCAAAGATATTCAATTGTTTGATGTCAGGAATCCTCACGAGTTAGAAGGTGGAAGAATTGACGGATCGACCAACATTCCATGTAAGTTTCTTCCAAGCTATTGGTTAAATAGCAAATTTTTCAGCCTTGTTTGGACATAACGCGGTTGGATGTGGTGGAGACTTCGACCGAATTGGACGACACAATCGACTACGAGACGCCATATTCAACACGGTCAGGACAGCAGCTGTCTCCCCTCGGAATGAAGTAGCATTGACAGACCTCAACCAAGTCCCGACCTGCCAACAAATGCATCCCTTTCTGTACTCGAGGAGAGCCTGCTGCTATCGACGTCACAGTTTGTCTTCCCTTCAGAGTGAAAAGTTCACACGTAGGTACATCAATTGAGAGAAAGAATGATATCCAGTATCAAAGCATCAGTTTTTATTGATACACTAGAAAGCCCCACTGGTCTGGAAGGGAATATAAAAAGGACGACGCAATTGCATCATGTCTATGCTACTTATAAAGGCAGATATATAAAAAGAATATAAAATTGTACTTAATGTGTTAACAAATCTCCCGGATTTTCTATTTCGTATCAAAATTTAAATCTGATACAAATAAACATAAAAAATAGGGCTACATAAAGAAATGCACAATCAAAATGTCAAAGCTCTCCATGAAAAAAAGTCCACAAAGGAATGTGCGAAAGAACTATGAGACGCGAATCAATCTACCGGTATCCCTAAAGTAGTTTGCCTTGATTAAAAGACTCCAACACAAAATCACTACACGCACCACTTTTAGTGAGAAGATTGGCCAACAGAGATTGAGAAGGAATCCATTTCACTTCGTGACTTTGTTCATTAGCTATCATTTGTAATTCCACCATGGTGAGACACAATCTCTTCTCATGCACCTGCTTGGCTGACTTCAGATTTTCACAAACTGATTTATTGTCAGTGTAGATCACCACAGGAATTTCATTTTTGTTGTAAATATCATTGTACAGCTTCGTCAACAAACAACCAAGGCAAATAGCATTGTCGACACTATCCAAAATTGCCATGGCTTCAGCTTCAATAGTGCTATGAGAGTATCTCTTCGCTGACAAGTCAAAAGGGACACAACGCTTTGACTCTCCTTCGCCAGTCGTTAACAGGACAACACTTTCAGCTGCACTAGAAACACCGTCAGGTAGATTTTCCCAAGAGACATCAGAAAATACTTCAAGACGATACTCCCCAAAGGAACCCAAGTTTGGTACAATATCCCACTCTTCCTCATTTTTGCTTTTCTGATGGTTTTGTTAGCATCTATCAAATTCTGAACCCTTGGATTCTTAGTGTTCATGCTGAGTTGCAAGTTGTCGAAACTAACATCCAGTTATGTTTTTGTACTCACCCAATTTAGCTGACCAATAGCACCTCTGATTCGTTTAGTTTCCATCTCTGTAAGGAACCGGTCCTTATTCACCTTATGCTTATGAGGCAAATCATTCCGGTCCATTTCATCAATGCAATCGTCTTGATGGACGAAAATTCCCTCTTCTTCCGGAATGCTGAGACCAATATACTTGAAGGATTCACGTTGTCTCTTTCCAATCTGGAAGTCATGACAGAATGGTTTTATGACTTTGAACATATCTGTCCCAGCAACCAGAAAGTCATCCACATGAATGAGAAGAATGCCCTGAAGTAATCCGCCACTAATCCACCGAAACAGCGCTTTGTCAGGAAGTGATTGCTTGCACTGAAGTCTCTGCAAGTAATCACTGATATTGAAGAACCAATTCGCGGCATCACCTAGACCGTAGACAACTTTTTTCTATTTCCATACGAATCTTTCGTCTTTAGCCTCTCGTGGTGGACTCAGAAAAATGTCTCCATCGATCCCTTGAACCTGTAGAAAAGCTGTCTTAATATCAATGGATTCTATTTTCTATTTCTCATTTGCAGCCATTGCCAAAAAGTCTCAGTGTGCTTTTTTCAGGCTTAAGTGAATCTGCTTGAATGTCACTTTGTTCCTCGAGACCTCGAACTGTCAATCGTGCTTTGGGGATTTTCTCACTAGTCACTGAAACTTTCTGAGAATATACCTATCTGATTGACAGTGTGTCCTGTCCCAGGTTATCTACTTTTGTACACACATCAAAGTTTATCTAATTTTCCAGCTCCTCAATTTGAGCGTCCTCTAAAGATGGTTCATACTTTTAGTCACCAGTAGCAAATACTTCATTTGTTGTCTCATTCTCTGATCCTGTTTCTACTTCAAAATCAACATCCGGTAGATTAATCCTAAATTATGTCATCACTCTCAATGTTGAAATTTAATCGATTTCGTCCGCTTGCCTTTCCGCCTGTTCCTATTACAACTCCCGATTGAAATCCTTCAGGAAGGATGAGCTTTATTCTATCTCCAAATTTGAATGCTTTCCGACTTTTTTCGTTTTGGCATCTCCTGTATATCTGTCGTTTCCAAATTTTCACTGTCGTTCTCTACAGCATTTTCTTTGGAAACACGTTGCATAGAAGACACTTCGCTATCGTTGACATAGTTGACCAGTTTGCGAGTCAGGCGATGCATTTTACAGGTTTGTTAAAAGAGTTTCTGACTCGATGTAATTTATTGGTCAAAAGTAAAAAGTAGCAAGTTACACTTCGCACAGCGTGATTTCATTGCTAAGCTGACGAACACTCGAAACACAACATTCACTGAAGCAAAAGCTATTACACACCTGAAGCCAACAATCAATAGAGGACATGAATTACCTTGTTACAGTCTGCCCTCTCACTTTGATCACCTCACATTCAACAAGCAACACAATTCTTAATATCATTCACATCTTTATAAATCTTCACACCGAGTATGCAGACCGCCATTTGACCATCGACCGTTAAGAAGGCGCTGGACGCCGAAGGCTCGTCGCGTTGTGCGAAGTGTAACTTGCTACTTTTTACTTTTTATCAATAAATTATATCGAGTCAGAAACTCTTTTAACAAACCTGTAAAATACTTCGCTATCCTCTGGACTTCTTAAGCATTTTTCCACACCACCGACCCCGTCATTTTCGGTTAAAATCGCTTTCTGCATATTATCCTTGTGTTTGTCATCTTGAAGAGGATGGGTACTTCTGTTTGGAAAAAACTCTTGTCCAACTTTTACTAGCCTACACGTTGAAGCCCTCACAATCTGATCACCATGTCGAGCAAAAGAAATTTGTTGTCCTCACCTATTAGTGTTTTAGGTCCACGCCACCGGTTGCTGTCCGCTCGCTTGAAAAACACCTTTTCGCCAGCATGAAAGGCTTCATCTGATTTGATGTCTCAGAGCTCGCTTTATTCTTTCTGATGATTCTGCTTTAACATATGCACATCGAACTGCATGAAGAGCATTCAGATGCTTTGCCACGCTTTCACTACATACGAAATTTTCTAATACAGGAATTCTGTCATTCAATGCGGATTGTAAATTTGGGTTCTGTCCGAAAACCAGCTGGTAAGGCGAAGACCCGTTGTGATTCACCATTGCATTAACAGCCAATGCTAAAGCAATTCAAATGTTCATTGTTGGATCATTTCCTAGCATTTTACTAACTGCGGCATCTGTAACGGTCGCATTTCTCTCACAATTACCATTTGACCACGGAGATTCAGCGCCTGTAGTACAAATTTCAACATTGAAGTGCTGCGCCATTTCACGAAATATCTCGCTGCAGAATTCTCCACCATTGGCAGTGAGAAATTTCCCAGGTGCTCCTAAGCCGGACGCAATCCACATCGTTGTCACATTCTCAACGATAACCGCTGGCAACTTCCTAGTTATCATTCATGCCAAGGAGAATCTAGTGTGAAGAGTAATCAAATGCAAGAAATATATACCTTTTCGAAACTCCTTTAAGTCCATTGCAACTGTTCCGCTGAATTTAGTTGCAACGGGAAGACAAATCACCGGGCGGGGAGGAGTTTTCTTATATCTCTTGCAAACCTCACATAGCTGAAACCGACACAATCTGATTCTCAATCTCATCATCGTATAATTCTGCATTAATCATCAACTGCTTCAGGCTTTTGGGCGATGAATGCGCAAATTTTGATCGTGTAGCTTCTGTACAATCTTCTTTCTTTCCTCCGGCGTCTTTTCCTTGATTGACATGTAGACTCGGATTGGAACTTCACTTCCATGCAGTGGGATACAATAATATCCTTAGCTCGTAGTATCTAAATCAATTCTGGTTTCAAGAATATTTGCTATGTCATTCTGAAGGTCAAGTTGAACTTCAAGCCGTTTCATGTCTGGTTTACTTAGAAGTTACGGTGCGTCGCTATTCACAAAATCTGTGGCTATCGTGGTACGCTTTCCAACAAGCGTCACTGGTAGATTTATTTTTTCAGTGGATTCGTGTTTCGTCTTACCTCCGAACTTAAAAGTCGCACCTCTTGGAAAGTGGAGTGCTTCTTGCCATTCTTCTTCCGAAGCAGCGATACAAGAAAAGCATCTATCCAAGCTTTTTCAGCTACAGTCTTCGTGCAGGCATTATCCAAAATTCCTGCATTTGCTGCCTCACACATCAGAACCTGCTTATCAACCAGACTCATGTCCTTTTTTGATGAATCTGTGTGCTCTACAGCATCTGGACAGTGTCTTCTGAAATGCGTGATTGATTCGCAAATACTGCATCTCATTATATTTCCGAAAGAATCAGTTGGGTTTGTCTGCACAATTGAGTACCCCTCACTTTGGGCATTTGAATGAAAGAATTTTACAATTGAATGAAAGAAAGCAGCGTTGTTTGGTAAAACTTATGAAAATACAACTGATATCATGGATGTTATACACAAATGGTTTAGCGGCAACAGACGAACTATTCTATTTAAAAACCACCGAAATGCTGCCGAATGGATGAGAGAAATGCTTCAATGTTAGTGGTGACCATTTTCAACACTTGGGTGACAATTATGACTAATTTTCCATTTTCACAAACGTCTAAATGCCATTTCAAATGGTTTGTTTTGCTTGTTTTACTAATCGGCCAAAGCATCCGGGCAATCCTATAAATTAATGTTGGCATTTTCCCTATTTACATGTGTTAGTCACGCATCTTTATCCGCTTCAAGCTATTTGGAGGTACTTGATAAATTAGGTTTCTTAAATAAAATCTGTTGAACCATGCGTTCTCGTAAATCAGCCGCAGGGTTTAACAGAAGGCACCTATGGGTTATTCCCCCCCCCACGTTTTCAAATTTGTCTAAAATCTTTAGAAATAATTCAACCGTCACAAAACTTCAGAGACATGCATTTGAGTATATTTTCCACCCAAATGCACAAATTTGTGCAAATCGGACAAGCACTTTTTGAAATAGAGACGACAACTTGGAGTGTAGTGATGTCAGCAGCTTGACCTGACTTTGTCTATTCGACGCATTATTGTTACTCGTGTGTGTATTGTTCTCTTTCCGTCTTCGTCTCATCCATGGCTATTTGAAATCTTCTCACGACCATCACCCTACCACACCTTTCTTAAGTTAAACATATTAATGGGAAGGATGTGGTCTGAGTCATTATCACTTCAAGAGTTGTCGCGACATGACTTTGAGTGCTATCTGCTCAGACGATGAGGTCGCAGGCGGAGTCAGATCAACTGCCGACTTCCCTACACTTCACGTTATTGTCTCTATTTCAAAAAGGGCTTTCCGATTTGCACAAATTTTTGCATGTAGGCAGAACATAAACTCAAATACGTGTCTCTGAAGTTTTGTGACGGTTGATTCATTTCTACAGATTTTAAACAAATTTGAAAACGTGGGTGGGGTGGGAGATAACCCATATTTTAGGATGATCTTCTTTATATGAACTTTAATTCTAACCCTCATTGCATATATGTCAATTTCTTAAATAATCTCTCCGGTTTTACTTCCAGTGAATGACGTTGAGAGTGCGTTCAGTTTGTCGGATTCTGACTTCAAAAGTAAATATGGAGTGAAGAAGCCTGTAGTTGGTGACAGTAACATCGTTATTCACTGTGGATCTGGACGACGTTCTGCTCATGCATTAAAGAAGCTCATTGATATGGGTTACGTCAAGTAAGTTAAAGAAAGTGGGTTGTGTTATTTCATTATTATGTCAAACATTTAGCGAGTCAATGAACAGTCAGTTATCGAAAACTATGAGTATACTATGAGTTCTACTTATCAATGTAAAGTGGTCTTGAAGTCTTTCAGAGAAATGTCACTTAAATGTGATTCTATTGAAATCGAGGCCAATTCACAGCTGCTCACATAGCGGCTCACAGGCGCCTCTTTCACTCTCAGGTGACCTTGTTAACCTCAAAAATCCTCGTAAACTCCACTGCTCCCATTGCATCGGTTTTTGCAGCTCTAAGTTTTCCTAGAGAATCCCATTTGAAAAGCCTGTACCTCCTGTAAGAAAGATTCTACAAAAGTTGTTGCTTTTAAATTATCTACGCCGATAACATGTACACTAAGCAACATGGAAAAGTTCACATCATAGAAATCTACAATTTTTACTGAAAGAAACATAGCCGCACATGGCACCGCAGATTACTTGATGGTCGCTCATTCTGTGTCCATTGTGGTCTCCATGCACATCAGATTGATAATCTGTTATACTTTATATATATATAATTTGACAGATGACAGATCCAGAGAGTCGGTGAGCAAAGAAGGAATGATGGAGGACAATGAACAGATATTTGCCGACTTTGCACAGATATTTCACATGAATTGCAATTTTCTGCAATCTTCAGATAATATCCATACGCAGAATGTCGAAGAAAAACAGTCAGCGGAGAGATTAATTCTAGAAAATATCCCAAAATGTCTTTATAAAGTTAATACTACATCGAAAGGAAGAAATAATCAATGAAAAGCTCCTTAATCCAATGAATCCAATGAATTCCAAGTATTTGTATGACATTTTGTATCCATTTTCTAAGAATTCCAAGAAAACACAATAAAGCGAACTGATTCAACAACTGGAAAAAATAATTCTTCAAGGATTATTTTCGAAGCATTTAAGATTGATTATCCTGAATACTTAGTCCAAATCTAGATAACTATGAAAAATGGCAGCTTAGGCAATTAAACCTGCCAAACTCATTGTACCAAATCAAAACAGCAACCATTGTGAAAGAATCGCTAGCCAGCCAATATAAACAGATGATGCTTGCTTCCAATTTCCTTTCTCATTCGGTTTTTCGAAGGGCCCTTAATGCGTCGACACACGACTGTCCTGCAAATCAAAAGCACCATATTTTTCCATAAAAGTCGAGTATACAGCAGCAAGCTTCAGTCAGCTTGAAAAACGAAACACAAACCAAAAACTTCTTTAGTGCTCGTTGCACACTTTCATTCTGTCCGCATTTAATGAAAGTAACTACAAAATTGCAATCAAATATCAACTTGCAAGCGGGGAAGGATATGACGGATTGCTTTTTAATGGATGGGTTGTCCTTTAAGAATTCATTGAGACGTTTTGGGAGGTTTTCTGGACTTAAATCTTCCAATTTCTTCAACATTCTGTGTATGAATGTTGTATGAAGATTACAAAAAATTACAATTCATATGAAATAACTATGCAGAGTCTGCAATTATCTCTGTACATTGTCTTCTATCATTCCTTTTGCTCATCGGCTCTCTGGCAGAGGTGGACCATACTGGAGGCCAGTGAGGCTGCGGCCTAAACGGGCCGGTGTAGATGGAACTGGTACTACATCAACATAAATAACTGACAATCCCGATATATTATTTTCAAATTTCCGATTAAACCAGAGAGGAATGATGCTAATATTATACATCGATCTTCTAGAAAAAAGTTCAGAGATTGTTTTAGATTCTGATTTTATTCTGAAAACATGGTAATTAAATATTTGTTGAAAAAATTTAGTCCTGATATTAACTTTTCACTCTGTATTCAAAATGAACTGTTAAACAACAATTGTAAACTTCCTGAAAAATTGACATAACAGCAGAGGCGTAGCTAGGGGGATGCGCATTGATGCGGCCGCATCCGGGCGCAGGTAAAAAGGGGCGCAAAATCAGAAATATTGTACTCGACGTTTGTGGGGGCGCCACATTGACAAGACAACTTCATCTTATATTCATAATTTGACGAAGACTTCTTATAATTCAGTCTGATCTGACTGAGTGATCGTGGAATGTCCCACTCACTCAAGAGATTCATTATGTTTAAAATTATCCATCAATTCCGTGGTTAACACGGAGGCTGAGGGCGCCAGATGAGTATCTCGCATCCGGGCGCAAGAAACTCACGCTACGCCACAGGAAAGTAGGAAGGTGTTCAAGCATAGCCGCAGTCAAACGTGATTGCTCTCCGGCACATTTTGTTCCCTGCTTCAATCTTCCTCAATCTTACAGGCCACGAATCAGTAAACTGCATCCTGGAAGCGACACCATTCTTTAATGTTTAATGTTAATCTTGTTCTGACTGAGTTGCTACCACGTTCGCCTGACTGAGTTGCTACCACGTTCGCCTGACTGAGTTGCTACCACGTTCGCCTGACTGAGTTGCTACCACGTTCGCCTGACTGAGTTGCTACCAGCTCTGGTGGTTCAGATTGTCAGTCAAACTCGGTGGTCAGTTCATGCTAAATCAACAAAAGCCCTCTGCTAAGAGTATGTCAATACATTGGAAGTTCTTGTTAACATCGCAAACAACATGGAAGAGAAACACAGAGACACGAGGGGCGGCTGAAGGTACAATGAAAAAATGTTGAAACTGGAATTCGGTTTATTGACGCATATGTGGGCTGCTCTTCTCAGTCACTTCAACAGCGTCAATACGTGTGTGTGAAGCTTTTCCCAACGCTAACATTGCATTGCGCATTTATCTGACTGCGTTAGTGAGTAATTGCTCAAATGAGCGCTAATTTTTCGTCTTTGGAAGAATTAAAAATGAGTGGAGGACACCAATGTCCGACCATCAGCTAACCCATTGGTGGGCAACCCAGTTGGGATAGAGGGCTCGCGAGCCACCAATTTTAAGAGACAGAAATAGGCACCTATGTTCAAAGTCATTTATTGAATAACGTACTTTTGACCGTAATTTTAGGGACTGTTACACTACAGTGTAGTGGAGCACATGGCATAATTGCATTTGTGAATGCATGCGGCAGCATTGTATCCAACTAAGCTGTTGTCTTTTAAAGAAGTGTATTTTACATTCTAAAATCTGTGAGGAATGAAATGTGAAACGGCAGAAACTTATTGTGGAAGTTATTTTGCGTTATTACATGATAGTAATATGATGATGATATTACCTTATTTTATCGAAAGATGATGGTCTAGTACATCTGTCCGCCTACATGCCGTACAATGTAAAATAACACATAAAAAATGAATACTGGTTAAAGTGCACGTACCTAAGTATCCGTAGGCTTACGTCACCCAAACATAAACGGCTTTCGAAAACCACGCATAGGCTTCCCTAACGATATTCTGCCGATAATGCCATTCTACTACAAAACTGGTGCAGTATACAGAACAAAATCCAGAAAGAAAACGGTTCTTGAAAGAAAAGTTGGCTCATGAAAATCATACATCTTTATGCGGTTGGATTCTTTCCTGTGGAGCCTACTTTATGCCTTTATTGGGTAAACGTTGTTTATTACGTGGTGAAACATTCTCAACAAGACCACATGTGACACAGCACTCACGCCGTTGATGGCCATACCTTCATACTGATAATATATTCATGGAGAACGGAGCATGGTTTGAGCATTCGAATGAAAATTTTTCTGTCATCGTATTGCTCAATAAACAACTAAACTACTAAAGCAACTTCTAAAGAATGCCAACCTCAAGCTTGGAAGTGCCTTTCAAAGGTCGAAGTCGGAGTGGGTCATTTTCACATCACCAATTCAAATAATGTCTGCGGGCCACTTTAGATATGAGAATCGATGGCGGGCCACGCGTTGCCCACCAATTATTGACGCCTTCTCACAATCGAATGCACGTAAAAAGCTACTTTTGTAAATAATATGTAGGACGCGCACTCAACATCGTCAGGAATAAATCAAAGAGTCATTCATAGTGGCGGACTCACTTCGTCCCCGTGAGCGTTTGCTTGTTGATACTTGTCTTACAATGAGCCTTTATGACAACCTATAATTAATCTTTATGTAATTAATTATTAGTGTTTTGTATTTTACATTTTTGAGACAGCGCTATCTCCTTATTGTACCATACCGTGTCTGGTTGGGTATACTCAACTCTGTGATTTTCATGTTACCTCTTAATTTTCATTTTAATTCAATCAACGCTTGCTTACTTATTTACTTGACTTACTGGTATAGAATCAAAATACTCTTAATGAGCTGAACTTGTTGTTATAGTTTTCAGTCAGCAGCGGTCATGGCATTGAAAACCTATAATTTCGGCTCAACAGTTACACCGCACCTGAGAAATTTATCATTTGCTGTTTTAAGACAGCAGCAGCGGTACAAGTGCATTGCAAAATGCTATTGCTTGGTTAAACAGTAGAATTACAATGAAATACTCGCTATTCATCGATGCCTCACACTATGCGGTTGTGTGCTTATCAGTTACCATCTCATAAATGGATTGCTTCTGCACATAAATCATAAACAGATTGAACAAGAAGAAGTTAATACAAGGTCGCGACTTAGCAGGGGTAACTAATTTGAAACATGAAAGAACAATACGAATCTCAGAATTACACAGTGACCGATTTTCACCTTATTCTGCACGCATTGAAACGTGTTTTGAAGACACTGAGGTAGCCAGTCATCACGAGCACTGGAAGGACTGAGGTAATCAATTGATGAAAACTCTCTACATCAGAGGTGCACAACATACGGCCCGCGTGCAATATCCGTTCCGCGAATGATTTCTTTGTGACTCACGGGAATGAAATGAATGAATGGTTTAACGTCACTCCTCCCCCTTACTGGGGGCTTGGACGGGGCTGACACAGTCAGACTTTAATCTGGAGCGTTGTGATCATTAAGTCCGGATGCCCCTCCTGCCGAATTCCAATGACACTTTCGGGGCTCGACCTCCGCACCGAGAGATCGCTAAGCATAGCACTTAACCACTGTACCTCGGAGACCACCATTGCGAGAGTAAGAAGGAAGCGTTTTTATATATATTCGCAGATTATACAGTTAAGTATAGTTCTGTAGAGGACTAAACGAATTGAAATGCCAAAAATTAAAGACAACGCGAGAAAAATTGCATCACTGTTTGGTGGCACGCATATTTGTGACGAAGCTGACGAAGTAACGGCTGCGATCACGCATTTCAGATTAAAGCTTAAGAAACTTTGTGAGAATTACTACCTCTGCTGCAAATATTAGACAGTTAGTGAGAGAGCTGTGCAACACATCCCACTAGCGTTTTCTCTGCTGGTATACGTAGTAGCGCAGACCTATTTATATACTATACATAATGTATACTATTTCATCATTGGTCTCCGTGGCACAGTGGTTAAGTGCTTGGCCTGGCGATCTTTCGGTGCAGAGGTCGAGCCCCGAAAGTGTCACAGGAAGTCGTCAGGAAGGGCATCCGGTCTCCGTGGCGCAGTGGTTAAGCGCTTGGCCTAGCGATCTTTCGGTGCAGAGGTCGAGCCCCGAAAGTGTCATTGGAAGTCGGCAGGAAGGGCATCCGGACTAAAAGTACTACAACGCCCCATATTAAGGTCTGGCAATGTCAGCACCGTCCAAGCCCTCAGTATGAGGGAGTAGTGCCGTTAAACCATCATCATCTGTAGCATTTCAACAGCCGATGATGTGTTTTCATCGAATTGAACATATCTTTATATTTTGAACAACCATCTTCTATATTTGTGCCGCCTGCGAAATTTGAAAACTTCCATTGTGCAACAAATTCTTTTTATATAAAAGCAGTACGGGGCAATGAGGATGTGTAATTAGGTATGGATGACTCACAATTGATTATCATACGTGCAAACTTGCACTCTTGGTACTCTTTACTCGTCCATATTGCTGAAACTGAAGATTTGCGACAATTGCATCGCAAAATATAAACACTACGTGATAAGTTTTGTAAATCTAAAATAAAAAATGCAACTGCAAATAATCTTTTACACAGAAATTGGTCCTCAATGAAAACAAGTTGTGTGCCCCTGCTGTACATCATTGAGGACCTCTCGTTCTGCAGGTCATGATCACAACTGATGCCGCTTCATGAACAACTGATTTGAAAGTTCAACATTAGCGTCTCCTCATTCACCACGGATATTGAATGCGATAGGGCCTATTTGATAGACCGACACGAACACAAGGAAGTATCATGCAAACAAACTTATCCATTTATCAGACAGACACGCCAGCTGCATTAAGAAGGACGTAGTAAAGAACTTAATGAGCAAATTTTACTAAATTGAAATGAAATGACCACAAGAGTGGGGAAACACCTAAAGGGCACAGTTATCGATAGGTCATTGAATAATCAACCGACACAGGAGCTTACAAAAGAGAGCCCGTGCGTCATCAAGGTCATTATGTAACCCACCATTACACTGCCTTGTAGACGTAGAAATGAAGCAATATTTCGATGATGATAATCACCATCTTAAGTCGTGGCGCTGTCAATGTTTCCTGATAGTCATGTGTGTCAGTGATTTGTGATTTTGGGGATTAGTGTTTTCAATTGTGATCATTACCTGCTCCGTCGCGGACGAAATGTTGCAATTCCTCGATACTATAGACCAGTGTTTCTCAACTGTGGTCCGTGCATTTGTGCTAATTGGGGTCCATGCGCATAAAAGGAGGCAAATGATGGGCATGGCCTAGACGGACTTATTGATTGATTCATTCAGCATTAACATCATGCTACTATTTTGGGACAGCACTTTAGAAGTTGCCCCTTTTGACTCGCCTAAGCCGTGTATCAAAGTGCGAACGAACGTGGGCAGAGACGAGAGAAAGCATTTCTGTCTTTTATTCTCCTATGTGGGGCCTTGAGAATTTGGAGATCTCAAATGATCCTGAGATAAAGATTTAATGTGACAAGCAACTGTGACTGTCCAACAGATTCAGCAATGTTATAAAGATCAAGAGGTAAACTGATGTGATTGAACAAATGACGGAGCAGTTTCCATGTCTAATTACGAAATAAAGACAGACCACAGTCCTCGAATGAGATGAGAATTTGCAATTTTTCTTGAAATATATATCAAACTATTCATGAAGCTCAGTAGAAAACCATTGAGGTTTATAACTGGAAGAATTTGCAACAATCGGTGATAAAAGCGAATGAAGTTGATAGACACTACTACAGACAGTTTTCAGAAAACACGTCGTTTTTAGTTTCAATAATTTTCCAACGCTCTCATTGAACTTCTTCTTCATTCTCGGTCTTTTCATTTGTCAAGTGACTTTCATATTGTATAATCTGACAACTATGTAGTTCTATGCTGTAAATATGCTATTCATGAATTTTCTCGCAGAATATGTGACCAAAGTTACATAGGTCAAACGTGTCGTTCATTTCAAGTTCGCTACAGAGAACATGAGCGCAGTTTACGGTATGAAGACAGAAGAGTGCACTTAGTGAACATTCAATGAAGGCCCACAGTGATAAAGTCATGACCATTAACAATTTCGACTGCAAAATTATTGATCAACAACTAACACCGATTGCTACTAGGGTGGCTGAATCCCGCTATATTGCGACGAACATGCCAAAAATAAACAGACGTCATGAGATGAGCTGCTTTCACTGACTGATTTATGTATAAAAATCCACTTGTACAGCATCAATTTAACCCTTGAGACTGTCTGTGTATAGACGAAACGCGTCGGGTGACTCGCTCTTTTATTTATTCAATAAAACGTCGTAAAAATTGGGAGAGAACCTGCTTTTTCTTTATCATCACGACTGATCTCTCGTATCGACAACTCTATCTATATAGTTGCTTCTATTGCTGTCAGTTTTAACCGAAAAAGTCTAATGGATCTATGTGGTCACACCTTGTGATCTCGGTATTCAACTATTTAATTATACAGATTGTTTCATAAAAAATGGATCACCCTTAAACATCGCCTTAACTTCAACTTTGTCTAACTCCGCCAAACTTGAACGAATTTCTCTGAAATTTGGAAGATATGTCAGTTGTGCTTACTAATATCATTGTTGAAAATTTCAAGCATGAATATTGAGTTGTTTTCCTGTTATAGATAAAAAAGTAGTAGATAATTTGATCTTCATTTAGCAATGTTACACAAAATCATACCTCTTATAAAATTACATTTGTTTCCTTTGTTATGTAATATGTTGTTCTACAAGCCAAAAGCTATCAAGCAAAACAAAAATAAAGAAAATCGGTCAATCAGAGCCAGTATAGCACCATTATTCATCACCAATATTGTAACTGCTACATGTGATTAACTGGACTTCATGTTCCATAGCTTCCTGACTTCGTTGCGGTGGTGTTGGCAGCACTCCTGATTGCTTTGAGCTAGAAATCTATCTCTTACTGGTTGAAAACAATACAAAGCACAAATGAACAATAACGAGATCGCATTCACAAAAGGCAAAGTGTCAGCCTTGCTAGAACTAGAGTTTTCTTTGCGAGCTACAAGCAAGCGACTAAATGTCCCTTACACAAATGTGCATCGATGGCATAATGATGATTTTTGACTCTGTCGTAAGGAGGGCTCTGGCCGTCCACGCAAAACATCCAAACGTAGAGACCGCCTAATTTTGAGATTTGTTAAAGTTGATCCAAGTCTCTCGTTAACTGAGATGGCTGCACTAGACTCGTCTATTTCTAAGTCCACTATTCGTAGAAGACTTATTGAGTCGAATTTCAAAAGCTGTAAGAGGCCCTCTCAGATCGAATTATCAGATCAGCATACAAAAAGACGTCTCAGATGGGCAATGAGTCATTGTCACTGGCGAAATCAATGGGATCGGGCTGTCTGGTCTGATGAGGCATCAGTCCGTCTGAAGGGTAGTGATGGTCGATTGAGATTATGGATAAAATCTGATCAGGAAATTCCGAGACATTTACATCGTCCCCGGGTACCAGGGGTGCGACTCTACTGATTTACTGATTTGGGCTGGCATTTGGACCAATGGCCGCTCTGAACTTCACATACAGCAAGGAACCATGAATTCTGAACGCTATGTGAATGTTTTACGAATGAACATTGGCCAAATGACAGATCAACTTGGTGATCCATCGACTTGGCTATTTATGGATGATAATGCTACGTGTCACAGGAGTAGTAGAGTCAACTTATGCAAGTCTCAATTAGGGCTTAGGACATTATCTTGGCCAGCTCGTTCTCCTGATCTGAATCCCATAGAAAATGTATGGAGTATTCTAAAACGTAACGTTCGTCGTTCACTGCTACCTACAGATGGCGTATCACAACTTACGTCACTGTTAAAAAGAGAGTGGAGAAAGTTAGATCAGTCAAAAGTCAACGATATCATCGAATCAATGCCTAGACGAATTGGTAATGTCATTGACAATAAGGGTAGGGCCACAAAATATTAGCTTCTTAAGAACCGTTACTGTATCATAGTTTATCAGATTATATAAGGACATTTAAATATATTAGGGACATGAAATAACATGAAAAATGCTTTCTGTATCATACTTATGTTTTATTTAGTCAAATTTTAGGATGATCCACTTTTTATGAAACGGACTGTAGCTTTATTCTGTCTATTCCTTCTGTTATCTAAGAAATTATTGGCGTTGCTGTTTGACATTATTGCTCCTCTTGCAAATTTCCACTGAGACAATCTCTGTGTTTGTAATTACGCAGTACTTCCTCACGACTGTGTTGAGATATATGTAAAAATGGTGCGCCTTCTCTGCGGCTCCTTGGCGACGATAAATATTGCGACTTCCGTCCTCTCTTCGTGTGCTTGAGTAAACCTGCATGAATAAACAGAGTTTAGGAGAAAAAGAATTCTCAGAACACGGTTGCTCAGAGGTGTTTGTTGAGGATTAAGTTACTTCGTCGATTGTGTGAAGCATTTATCTAATCAATCAGTTGGTTTACATTTGGACGATGAGTGTCTTTCACCACTAACTCATCACTGAAACTTTTAGAATAGATAGGATAAGAGAATTCAAGCCAATCTTTTCAAATCAATGGAAATCATGCAGGCACTCATAATCAAAACACAAGTTTAATCGTTATGACATGGAATGATAGAGACATGCAATAAAAGTCATCCACGAGTTAACGTAGACTGGAGACAGATTACCTTCGGAATTAGGTACTTAAGGGCTATCTCCCCTCGCGTTTCACATTTGTGTGAAATCTGCAAATTTGAATCAATCGTCACCAAACTTCCTGTAGACGTACTCATGCATGTTTTCCACCCACGTACAAAACATTTATACAAATCGGACAATTACTTTTTGCATTAGAGACGATAACGTGAAGTGTAGCGATGTCAGCAGCCTGATCTAACTTCGTTTGTCCGACGCATTATTGCTACTCGTGTGTGCATTGTTCTCTCTCCCTCTTCGTCTCATCCACTGCTATTTGAAATCTTCCCACGACCACTACCTTGCCACACCTTTTTGAAGTTAGAAATGTTAGTATAAGGGATGTGGCCTGGTCATCATCACTTCACGAGTTGTCGGGAAATGACTTTGTTGACCTCAAGCGGTTTCTGCTCAGACGATGAGGCTAGAAGAAGTCAGATCAAGCTGCAGACATCGCTGCACTTCAAGTTATCGACCCTAATTCAAAAACTGCTTGTCTGATTTGCACAAAGTTTGGTATGTAGGTAGAAAATATTCTCACTTACGTGTGTTTAAAATTTTGTGACGATTGATCCATTTCTTCGGATTTTACACAAATTTGAAAAGGTAGGAGGGGAGATAACCCATAAGTACCCGGAATCATTACTTTAACATCCTCAAGGATCCGTATTGGCACCAATCCTTTTTTGTGCCTTCGTAGAGGATTTGGTATCCCCAACAATTGAAGTGTCCAGCGTCAAATATGCTGATGATCTAAACATCATCGTCCCTCTTATCTCAGGTGATGTATGTGACATAGAGTTTCAGTCGTCAACGAAATCGACTTCGTGTCCGAATGGTGTGCCAACAACCGATTGACATTGAATATCCAAAAGTCCACATTAATGTTACTCACGAAATCGGAAATAAGTGAATCTCCTACAATGCCTCTTCCAAGGCTTCGCGAAATGAATGTACTCGGTGTTATGCTCGATGACCGCCTGAGTTGGAAGGCTCATACAAAGTATGTTATCACCAAGGCAAACCAGCGCTTCCACATCCTTCGTCGTCTGAGATCTTTATTATCGGACTCGGATCTACACAAAGTCTATGTTTCGTTGATCCGCTCACTTTTTGAATATGCTGATCCAGCGTTTGTTGGCATGAATAAGGCTCTCTCAAAGCAGCTTCGAATGATTTACAGGACGTACTATGGCAGCGGGAACACACCAAAATGCGCTTGTCTCAAGAACGAGATCCAAACGAGGAGATCAGTCCAAAACAAGAAACTGTTTCACCGTATTGCTGGACATACTGAGCACTGCCTAAACGTTTACATACCGAAACGTCTACGTAGCCAGTATTCTGTGACATTGTGTCGTACATATAAAAAGAAAAACACATTTTCCCATTTGTAACAGCTTTAATCAACTCTGATTTGTGTATGCGTTCTCAACAGTTTTAATTGATGTATGTGTAAAGGTATATTTTTGTCACTTCTTGGATGCATCACCATATATTTTATGAATGTCATGATTTTCATTTTTCCTTCAAATATACGCTCATTATTATTATTAAGCTGATTTTCCCTGAAAGGGGGCAGGGGAAATGTCATACACATAAAAATGGCAACATTCATGCGATAATCATTTGCAGTACAAAAGCGTAGTCATTACAATTGCAAGGAAACCATACATCAAACAGCCGTTACGCTAAACATGTACGAAAACCAATTGCTGTAAAACTCTCTATAGGATTTACAACAGTGTTATCAATAATAGGAGCAACTTCTCCTTCCCAGCATTTCGTCATGGCGCAGATATTACTTCGATTGTGACGTCTTCAGCAAACCAGGTGAAGTTTTTCTGCAAGGAGTTTGAGAAGAATTCATCATCGGACGATGGAGGTTGGATTCCATCTTTAATTTCCACGTACACTGCTGATGAACAAAATATTAATATCATAGCATCGGTATTCACCAAAGCAGCTTATGAGAACCTTATGAACCTTCTGTTTGTGATGGATACGGAGCTGCATTTACTGCTAACCATGGTCTCAAATGCATGGAAGGGGGTTCGGTAATACACCGCACAATGAAATCCGTGATATTGTCGGTGATCTAGCTTCAAAGAAACTGATGAAAATCCATGCATTCCGGCTGGATTAAGAACTGACATCCTTGTAAGAGGTGTTTGTTCCCCGCAGGCTCCGGCGTTATTCGACATTCAGGTGAACAACCTTGACGCCTTGTCATACGAGGACAAACCTGCAAAAGAGATTTTACGCATGGTGGAGCAAAGGAAGGAAAACAAATATAAAGACAAATTTAAAGATCTTCGAAGTGAATTCTGTCCCCTCATTTTTTCATGCAATGGCCTTTATGGAACTCAGACAATGTTATTCATCAAAGTCCTGTCGATGAGGTTGTCTGGAAAGTGGCAATATGATTATGCGGCAGTAAAATGTTTTGTGAAAACAAAGATCATATTTGCCCTGATTAGATCGACGAGTCATAGTCTTCATGGCTCGAAAATCAAGTGTGCAAGTGTGCATCATCGGAATCATTGTCTCACGATGACATTGACTCTTGCCTGATACAGTTCCTTGAATATGTGTTATTCAGAGATGACAGAGTAGGTCGGAGATGGAGGTGTGATGGAGCAAATTAGATCTCTATCCCGAGGCTGCTATTACCAAGAAACTCCATCAATTGAGCATATGGTTCTACTAACTGCTTGACTGCGGGATGATGTACATGCCATCATCATCATCAGCCGTTTGATATCCACTTCTGAAGATAGACCTCGCCATGGATCCTCCAATTACTCGTCTTCCGCCCTGTTTCCCCAGCCGACACCGTTCCAAAAGTCATCTCGGTCGTCTCTCCATCTCGTGGGTGGTCTTTCTTTTCGTCTTTTCCTTTCAATAGGGCACCTATTAGTGATGTTTTATGTCCACCTATTATCCTTCATTCTGTGTATATGTCCAGCCCACTTCCATTTCGCCTTCTTGATGGTAAGGAGCAAGTCTATTCGGCCAGTCTGCTGTCTTATCCATGCGTTTGTTTCTCTATCTTTTCATCTAATGGTTTCCATGCTTCTTTCCATCTTGTGCTGACCTGCTGCTATCTTCTCCATCCTTTTATTTAGTGTCCTTGTTTCAGCGGCGTATGTCATGCAGGGCATCACACACGCTTCGAAGAGCTTCCTCTTCAAGCCCATCTGGGAGCTCTACTCTTTAATATATCCGAGTACTTGCCGAAAGGTTTCAACCGCACACGATTCTCCACTTAATTTCATCAACCTTGCTTTCAAGTGGAAATATATACCACCTAACCGTAATTCTGAAGTTATTCGTTCATTTGAATGTTTTAGTATCGATGTTTACAGTCACTTATTTAGCCATCCAGATTCTGAAATAATTCTTTGCTGTGATGTAAACAGGCACAATAACAGAATATTTAAAGCGTCTTTCAGTTTAACTAGCGTGGTAATTTCTCCCACTAGAAATTTAAACATCGATGAAATTTTTGTGAGTCCTGATATTCTTCAAGAATTTCCTTCTAGTTTGATCAGTTACACCGTGTACTTAAAACAATTATTTCTCCATATTTCATGTGACGAAGATTTTTTAATTCTGTGATAACTTTACACCAAAATATTTGATCAATATTCGTACATTTCGGTGCACCGGCCGAGAACTGGCGCATAGTCCTACTCATTCCTTGTATCACAAGCTGGTTTGGGCCTTTCCGGACATCACGGACGAGTCCTTGTATGACAGACGGCAACATCTACAGCTGGTATAAATTCACGCTAAAATTGTATAATTCTTTGGATTGTTATCTACATATTATTCTCCAACAAATGCCGTGTTTTTTAATACGATTACTTTTAACATTCAAGATGATGCGGTTTTTCAGAGTGGCCCATATTGACGAAGAACAGGGAGCAGTCTATCTGAGTTCTAGAATTGACGGAATCATAGATGAGATACAAAAATTACGAACTTCTTCATCTGCAGTTGACTAGCATGAATGCGAGATTTTTCTTCTTCACGATTTGTACGAATTTATGTGTTCTATACGAAGTAGAATATGTTTGTTATTTCACATTGCAATCATCTCTATGATTATTGCTTCCACATTAAATTTTATGCTTTTCAAAGAGTGCATGAAAGTAAGACAAATCTGTTCAATGTTATTTCTTATATGTTTACTTCATTATATTTCTATAACGAAATTCATCAGGATGTCTACAAAAAATTTGTTCTTCGTAAATTGGTTTTTTGGATAACTACTACCAACCCGCGCTAAGAATACTCTACCGCCAACTACTAATATTTGTTGCTAGAATATAAGATAAGACTATTGCGTGTCTATCAGGGTATTTGAAAGATCGATTTGATTGTTCCACAGCTGACCAGCCTGACCAGCTCGAGCACTCCTTTTTTGCTAGACAATTGATTCAATTTTTGATACTGCCTGAAGATTACCGGCCGCTGGACCTCACCGGCACGAAAATCTCTGCAAGTTTCCATCTCTGGCTTGAAGTCATGTCTCCATTAAACTCGAAATATAATGTCAAAATTGTCAGCTCACAAACCATCAAAGAATAGCAGACTCATGTGAAAAGTTGCTGTTAGGACTCACTCACGGTCCCAAGTCAGTCGCCATTGCTGACGCTAACGATGCGGTCAAGGGCAGTTCGACTTCATTCAGAAACTGCTTTGAATGGTTATGGCTACTCATGAGTTGAAAATCTTCAACTAATGTCTAAAATGCAATATGTTGACACTACTGATTATTGCACTTATTGAGTACAAGGTTTAGTCGACAGACTTTGAAAGTGAAGAAAAATATTATATTATCTTTGCTTTTCTTTTTCAGGGCGAGACACATGGTTGGTGGTTATAAGGAATGGAAGTAATTGTCCTAAATTCGAAGAACCTGCAGACTGCTGATTTGAAATTGCTAACTCACATAATCTGAACGTCTTGTGCCATAAAATATCAGAATTGCATTGTATTGTGTGTGAATTCTGGAGGAAAAATAGACTCTAGTTTACAAACGCGGTGAACTGTTTTTAGTATACCTAAAAAGAGGGTAGGTTTGGACTAATTTGAAGGTTTGACATAGAATTTAAGGCAGATATGATTGATAGTAGATGGATATTCGAGGCAGTGTGGGTAGTGTTTAAGGCATGCTGAAAAACATGTTTTTATGAAGTGACTATTATAATGCAACCTTTTCATAAGTCATAAGTTGTTCATTGCCAAAACATGGACAAATATTGGATAAACATGAACATAAGAGATAAACATCATGGTAACATATGAAGAGAAAAAAATTCACATATCAGCGGAAAGGAAGGCAAGGCTGCGAATCTAAGATGATGCAATCCTTCTCATTATCTGAAAATTTTCAGAGATATATCTCCCGTCTTGTAAACACCGTTAAAACAAGATATATCTCCCGTCTTGGGCAGCACCTCACGGTCGATGGTAGAGGTGCTTTTATTTTTATATCTGTCCCGGATGGCCTCAGACTTATATATTAAGAGATTTTTCTTAACTTCAGGTGCATCGGTTTTTTTGCATAGGCCTATATTTTTTATTTTGTATTATATAGGCCTATTATTTTTTTATTCTAATACAGAGAAGCTATATTTTATGAGCGCAATGATTTATAAAAGGATTCATTTTCATGATACGGAAATTCAAAGCTTGAATCAAATCGATGAATAGAATTTAATGATGCCTAAAATATCTTTCCAATTTGCTGACTTATAGATATTTCGTTTCGCGATGTAGTTTATTTGTTAGAAATTACATACTGCATTGTGCACATTTATTCTCGAATCATTGTTCAAACGTTAACATACAATCATCATCGAAGAATATGACTTGTTTTCAATGCTTTACCACTGTTTCTTGGCCTTTTATCTCATTCCTCCCTAAACGTTGAGAGCATGCTTAATTCCTCCCTCTAAACCACAAGATGACCATAATTGGTAGGTGATGACTTTGATGTCATGTGAAGATAAGAACAAAACTTCAAAATTTTTAGAGGAAAATTATTTTCAGCAAGAAATCACTTTACAAGACGGGCGTTTGGCGTGCAGCACCTCACGGTCGATGGTAGAGGTGCTCCTCATATGTGTTGTTTGAATAGTCTTTTTTGGTTTGACATCAGCAAAGCTTGCCAACCGATGCCGGATTTTTCATCCTATTGATCCTAAAAGTTTCAAATATAACGTACATTGGTGATATTTCTATTTTTGTATCTGTCCCGTATGGCCTTTGCTGACTTATCATGAGAATGAATTAGTTTTCTTAACTTAAGGTGCATCGGTTGTTTATAGGCCTATAGATTTTACTATTATTTTGTATTATTATTATTATTTTATTCCAATTAATACAGAGAGGCTATATTTTATGACAGCAATGGTTTTTGAAAGGATTCATTTTCATGATATAGAAATTCAAAGCTTGAATCGAATCGATGAATAAAATTTAATGATGCTTAAAACATCTTTCTCTCCAATTAATTATAAATTGGAAGTAAACAGTAATAATAATAATAGAATGCTTTATTTTCAATCAATACAACGAGCGGTATGACTGGTTACAGCAATTACATCATGTGAATCTCGAGTATTTCACGAAACTTCCATTGTAGAGTGAGGAGGATCGTCGTTGAGGTAGCAATTTCCGGGAGCGACGAACAACACGAGTAGGGTCTCTCACAGTAAAAAATTCGACAAGTGGATGAATATGGGGATTACCACTGATCTTTTTAATTAGTTTAACACACATTTTGTCCAGAAAATCACGCAGATGGGGTTTGCCTTGAACATTTGACCATCGAATTGCAAGACGGTATAGACGGTCAAGTTTTTGAAAGTTCTTTACACTTACATCACAAATGATGGGCCAACAAAATGTTATATGACACAGCACAAGACTTACAAAAGCCTGCCAAACGACTTCACCACGGTTGTTATTATTACGCAAACGGCGTACAAATGACATGGAACGACAACATTTAGCATACAGTTTTGCGAATTGGACGTCCCAGCGAAGGTCTGATGTAAAATACACTCCCAAAATTTTTATACAATCAACCTGTTCAATCGTGGAATTATTAATTACAATATCCATGGTCTTACAATTAGAAATATTCCTGGAAAGGGTCATACATTTTGATTTTTCAACATTAATAATCAGTTGCTTCTTTTTTGTCCATGCACAGAAAACATCTATATCAGAGTAGAAGTCAGAGTTAATACTAGGACAATCAAAATACAACAATGTAATGTCATCGGCATAAACAATAGGTTTTGTATTTACAAAGTCGGGCAAATCATCCATGAAAAGAGAAAACAACAGTGGTCCCAAAATGGAGCCCTGGGGAACTCCACTGGAAATAGACCGCCAGGGTGTTACCAAATTATCAGAAACAACACGCTGATACCGATCAATCAAGAAATTATAAATAGAATCTATGACATGAGGTGGGCAACTAAAATTGTCACGAATAGATTCAAGCAGTTTAAAATGACTTTAAGTATCGAACGCCTTCTTAAGGTCAATAGCGAGAAGGGAGACTGAATTTTTAGGGTTGATTGAGATGTGTTCAACAATAGAGAGTCTGATGGCAATTAATGCGTTGGTGCATCCTCCAAAGCTATTGGGTGTAAAGCCAAATTGTCTACGATTGATATTTTTGCTGAGAGATGGGATGATGACCTTATCTCTTATTAACCTTTCAAGGACTTTACTGAGAAAGGGAAGGATGGAGATCTGTCGGAAGTCAGTGCTATCTTTCTTTTGAAACGGTAAGATATTGGCGCATTTCCAAATCCGTGGAAAGCAACCAATGCTCAGACATCTGTTGAAGAGAACTGTGAGCGGATAGGCAAGGAGATCAACAAAGGCACGAAAGAAAAATCCAGGAATTCCATCGGGACCAATGGAGTTGGTTTTACTTTTCTTAATCATTGAAATGATCTGCAATTTAGTGACAAATGGAAACTGTGTAGATGATTCAACCAGATTCTTCGAGAAAAGGTGGATGTCAGGCTGAGTAAAAGTAGATTGAAATTTGTCATTCAGAGAATTAGCTGCTGCCTGATCTATTGTCGGATGTGAGGAACGTTTTCCAATTTGGGAACTTACGGACTTCCACATAGTTTTGGGTGAAGAACTCTGTTTGGTGAAGTATCTAACCTTGGACTTGGCCAACTCGGCAATAAATTTTTCCCGGAGACTTAGAAATTTCCCGTAATTCCCTCTGCTTAGGGCCTTGTCTCTAGCGTCCGAGAGAGCTTTTAGTGAAGGCGTAATCCATGGAGGGTCACAACTCCGAAGACGAACGGTCTTTTCTGGAAAATACAGTTTATACAGGAACAAGAAAAATTCCTGAAGCTGATCTGCTAAATCATCTGGATTGTCTATGTATAGGAAAAGTTCGTCCCAATCAACAGTTGCGAGAAGCTGGCTGCACTGAGCGTAAGATGAAGGTGTGAAAGAGCGAACCTTAATCTTAGTGGAAGTGATGGGTTCCCACTTAACCGAGTTTACGAAGAGACCTTTGTGGTCAGAGCGACAAAGAGGTGAAATAATGGAGGGAGGAGAAAACTTATTTGGGTGGTTTGTTGCAACAATATCAAGAACATTGTGCCCTCTAGTGGGCAATTTAACAATTTGAGATAAATTGTTGACCAACAGAAAATCATCAAACACGTGACGCAAATCATTTATGTCACCTACTATAACTGAGTGATTAGACAATGAATAATCTAGAACATCTTGCAAGACAGACATCAATTTGATTGAAATTCGCACATTAGCGGTGCACTGCCCGAGAACCGGTAAACCGCGCACAGTCCTAGTTTTAACGAGTAAATCTGTGTAGTTGATTTTTATTAGACAATGCTCATGACATTCATGAAAGTGAACCGATCACCGTATTGATCGGTAGGCTTATTTTTAGTCTTATATAGTTAGGCTTATATATAGTCAGCCAGGAATTTTTGTTTCTCTGATTGATTGTAGTGATCAGAGAACGTTTTCTGAAGAAACTTGAAAATCTTTCACTTTTATCTATCATTGCCATTCATTTGATATCTTGTGTATAGGAATCACAATGTCAATACAACACTAGGTGACATGCGACGCTCAATCACGCGTAATTACACATGACCCTAAACATTCGTGGCTATGCGGGACATTGCTGCAATATCTCTTATATAAGTTAGTATAGTTGGCAGTCCTGTTATATAGACTTTGCGTCTCATGTGTCTGCATGTATCAGAGGCTAAACAATGTGAAAAGACCTCAATTTCATGCTCAGGGAAGACAGAACATGCTTAGCGGTTCATCCGTGGTTCAAACAGCAGCACAGACAACCGTAGACCACGTGCAAACTATAAACGCTCGCCCGCGCGTATTCATAAACATTTCCCATGTTTTAACAACATCAGATGAAGTGATTTCTGACTCTTAGTGCAGCGCGTGTGTAGGCTACGCGCGTAGAAAAATAGAATGTCCTTAACCACGGATTTTTGGGGTGTTCCGTAATTACGCGTGGCATGTCACCTAGTGAAGTCTTCACTTAGAAAGCATTAGTATATAGGCCTACTTTGAGTTGATCAAACATTTCTTCACCTCGTAAATTCATCTAAGCAAAAGTTTCGAAGCTATCACTTTGCAAATCGTTGGGGCTATGCTGCATGATGAAGCTGAAACCAAATTGTCTTTTACATACAGAGCAGTGAACGAAATTGCGGCTTTGCAAGAAAAAGTCGTGTGCTCTCGTTTGCATTTCTCATGTGCTCTCCAAACGAGATATAATAACACGAAACCCCCGGTTTAGGAAATTGAAAGCTGCTGCTGTGTGAGTAGAATTAACTATTATCAACGGAGATCGTTCTCTGTATAATTATCGTCCACGATCGATCACGGCAGCCGTGCGAACATTGTCTTTCCAATCCTTTTGTCTTGACGTGTGTCCTTTACTCGGTAGACTCCAGGAATATTGTCAATAAATTGCAACAACATGCAGAAAAGCCCTCAGTTCGGCAACCAGAGCGAGTTTCTGCATGCAAGGAGCGAGGCCGAAAAGGCATTCGCATATGGAGCCCACATTCTGTGAAAATGCTGATCTCTCATTCTTGAGCCCCTACAGGCGTTTCTGTTGACAAAATGCCAAATCCAAAGCTGTTTTATCTGTCATTCACACATTTTTCTTTCTGGCCTTGATACTCAGGAGCTATATAAATAACTTTTATTATGTTTACTTTGGATGATAATAGTTTGAAATCTGGTGGGTAGCTTCACAATTATCAAGCAATTCACTTATTCGACATTTTGTTGCCAAATTGTCAACATCTAAAATACAGATTTCGCAAATTATCCTAGCATCATTTCATTGCTACCAAAGCTGTTGCAGTGTTCGTCACATGTTGCCATTGACAAAACATCAACAACAGACGAATGAAAACAAAGTCGCTAGTCAATTTGCTTACTTACCCATGCGCACCAAAATAGGCAACTGATCAGTAGGACAATTATTTTGTGACATGTCATATTTTTGTCATGTTATGCTTGCTACGTCATATTTAGTCATATTTCCAAAATTTCCTGCTTTCATATATGAATTACTCGGTTTTCAACAGTGATGATGGCATCTCATGAAGGGGAAGCCAACAGATAAATTGATGCCCTATCAAATCACTAGTATTATAAAAGTCAAAATTTAAAAATAGTCAAATAATTTGTGTGCATATTTTGTACAATTCTATTTCACGTTTTAGCTTAAGGAACTAATATTAATTCTCTTACACACTTGGTAGATTTTAGATAGCGTAATCCCACTGTGTTAGCTAGATCTGGTATTTTGATTGGAAACAGGTTGTCCTCTTATCATCTGAATGGGCAGACTGTTAAATATAATCTTTTCAATATATGAGTGATAAACATAATTTTGAACAGAACGACTAACTCGCCAATTCATTACACATGAAGGGAAGAGAACCGTTGTTTGTCCTTGCAGTAAGCATTTTTAAAGCTTTAGGCATTTAGGATATAATAGTTTCTCTTAAATCATATTTTGCACCTCTTAAAAAATCAACTAGTCGCTATAGCTTGTTTTTTTTAATTTTGCTACCTTGACGCACTTTGCTACGTTAAATAATACAAAGCTTTATTCTTTAATTTTATCTCTACAAATCTACATTGCACCACACAACGCCGTGAGTGATGCTGTGTGACAGCTTCAATACTCATTGTCACACAATAAACACCATCCTACTGCAGCAGCCACTTGTGAATATAAAGCGATCACACGCAAACGTACGTCCCTGATTTGATATCCAAGCTGGAAAGTGCACTGCTTACTATGCTTCGAGCACACAGTGAGTTGTTGAAGCTACAAGAAGATTTATCCCATGATGTCGTCGGCATTCGCAGTTATATAAAGAAATGCTTACAAAAAACAGGAATTTTGCATGAATCACTAACATGGGATAGGAACCCATTGGCTCATCATTCTACATGATGTTACATAACTATCAACCAACAACTTCATCAGTTGAGCAAATTATTCTCTATGTTGAGAAAGCTATGGCAAAAGGTCGACAGCTTCGGCCCGAGAACATACAAATACTTCATAATGTACAACAAAAAATACATGGTTTTTCTTTAATGCACGGTGTTCCGTGCAACAAAATTATGTTGATTCTTGGTTTTTAGGTCATACAAGAGCATATTTTCGTATGTTTAAAGTCATATTTCAAAAATTTTTAGGTCATGAAAAATTGCCCTACTGATCAGGCATACAGGCACAACTGTACGAATGATTTTTCATTTTCTCATACAAATAGAGGGAGACCCGGAGGCCAAAGCGGCTGACTTTTCTGCAAGCATTCTAAACACTTGGATTGAATGATGCCATGATGCATCTCAAGGTTGGAACCGGCCGACGCCTGCCGGTTAATTTAATTAGAGATATGTCGATCGTTGATGACATTCAGTCTAGAATCAATTGCTTAGTCAATCACTACAACATGAAGAGCATGTAAATGTAACATTGTGAGTATCTACACGCATGTTTTGTGATATAAATTTTGCGAACTGTTCTTTAAACAGCTAAAAAATGATTGCAGGCAACGTATAGGCCCTGCATGTAGTTGAAGCCCTACTTTATCTCAAATAAAGTTTCCAGAATCATTCTAGCCTGTATGAATTTTGGAAGCATTACATGTATTCCTCATCCTATCCATTGTAAAATTACTCCAGATCTTGAATAATTTCTCTACATGGGATACTTTATATAACACGTGGAATTTAGAGATGCATTGAGCGATAGATTTCAATACAACCTTGAGCCTACTACCCAAACATTTGACAGTGCGGATAATTGTTTGATAAGTTAACGACACGCGATAAATTTTGACTGACGTTGTACAGGGACACTCACTGAAATGAAAAATTGATGACAACTTTGGCGAGCTCATTGTTCCAGACTCTTATGCGTCAGCTCATGGTCTTCAATGTAAACTCAAGCGATATGAATTTAAACTGTAGTGGAGTGAATTCACGTCACAAATCACTAGAATTCCCTCACAAGTGAAGAATTAAATCTCACTACTGAGCCAAGTTTGCACGTCGCAAACAAAGCATTTCGTAACATCTGCACTCAGTCAGAGATCAAACTGTTCATCTCGGAAAGTAGTTAGAAAAACTTTTATCATCAACTTAGAATTTGTTGTCCGATTAATTAAAGCTATCTTGTGGAGGCGGGATATAGGCCTACATGTAGTTGCCGTATGCGAATGTATTATTATTGTATCAATGTTACTATTATATCAATGCTAGTTTGGGTCATTATTGTGATTATCTGTTTTCAACTTGCTTGTGTTTGATTGACTTTGAAAATGCAGTTAACATTATCAAAAATTATAAAGTAGGCCTACAACTCATAGCAAATAAGTCACTACGCGAATTACTGCTCATGGGACAGAACATGATATCAAAGTGCGAATAATTGAGCGCGTGTTTTCCTCGAATGAGCTGCACTGCCACATGCGGATAAGCGATGATCATGACTAGTTTTTTGTCGAATTTGAAGTTCATACAATCAGTGGGTCCTTAGCTAGAGGCCGAAGAACTCAAATTACCCATTAGTTCGCTGCCCATGTATATTAGTCCCGCCTCCCCTATGCTATGTGGAAATTGAATAACGCCTAATGGCATTAGTTGACGAAATGTAATGTCTGACAATCAAAGCCTTAACCAACCGGTATAGATATGCCAACCACGTCCCATTTGATGACGCGGACCACCGGCCGGCCCGGCCACCCCGGTTCGAACCGTGACGCATCCAATGCAGATTCTGATGGTCATGTGACACTTAACAAATGGCAACGAAGAAAACGACATTGGTAATGACTTTCGACTTTCTTGCTAATGGATTTCTGTATTCAAACACACATCTTCCTTCACGCCATCGATTAGAAATGACTTGACTGAGCTACCTCTGTAACAGCGAATCCAGGGATTGCAATTTTCCATTTTTTCCGGGTTTTTTCGTTTTTTTATGAAATTAGTCTAATGTAAATATTTCAAATTTATACATTATTAAAACCTCGGTTTTTCCCGATTTTCCGCTTTTTCTTGTGTGAATTGCGATCCCTGGGCGAATTCGTAACTTAAAAGGTGTTTCTCTTAAGATTCAGATATTATTCAGAAAGTTTTACGAAAGGCTCATGATGTTCGAGGAGGAATTCTACAATCATCAGCAAGGATTTTACACAAGAAGAAATTGAAATTTCCATCATAGCTGCAGGCCTTGACCGCGCTAATCTAACTTCATTCTGCGGCTTGACTCTGTTAAATAGCATTCATATTCTATCGTTTATCAATGGTCATCAATTACAATCTGCTGAATAGTGCAGAGCAGCGATTTTACATCATAAGGAAAAGTTCCATTTTTGCACTTAATCTCAGATTTTGAAGAACTTGATTCATTGCTCTTTGTACAGCTTGCAAGCTTGTACAGCTTAGGTATTCAGTGTAATTTGAAAAGATTTGCACAAAAGGAATCGTTTGAGAAGGAAATTGTTTGGTTGAGCAGCAAGAAAAAAACAAAAAGATGTAATGAGATGTAGGTGGAAAGACTTCGAGAGCCCTGTGTGATTCATGTGGTTGTGGAATTAGCCCTCAGCAGCTGATCAAGGTGAAGCGAGTTCATTGCCAAATCTGTAAATGATGGTTTTGTAGACCTTTGGTGACAAAAAGTTTCAATTGTTCCAATTTTTGCAAGTTTTTGTTCAACATTATTTATCTGTCTCAACAACATGTCATTCTACTTAGACTTGAGGAATGTTTGGTCTTATACATAAGCTACACTATAATCTTGCTACGTAGGCCTCAAAATACAGACAAACGGAAAATAATGAAACATTTGATTGCTGTAGTGGGAATCAACACATTATTTAAGCATAGAATAGAAAATATATAGGCTCAAGTAGCAGCAGAATGCATGCATATATCCCTACTCTATGGCAGTATGATTTCTTTCATGCTGTGGGTATATCATGCATTGGATTCGTTGTAATTTGCAGCACAAGGTCGTTGATGACTGATGATGTGACATTTTGTCAACATAAATACCTTCTAAGTACATGTAAAACTCGATGCCGATAAGGTTCAAACTCTCTGAGATACACTCGTCTGCATCAAATCGATATCATGTATGAACGACGACCCATTCGATAGAAAGACCCGCCATGTTGCCAAGGTCTGTGTACGCTGCACAAAAGATTTACTGGTTGATTGGTCGGCGTCATAGAAATTAACAATACCATAGAAAGTCCTAGAATGGAAATTACATGAAAATTATGGCACACACCGAGGGAACTTAGTTGGGGCAAACAGAAAATTGTACGAGCTGGTTTCCTTGTTTTCTGGTTGGCATTTATATTTATCAAGCCAATTTGTGATCTGAATTGCTGCCCCATGTCCAAAGAGCATGTACACAAAAGCAATAGTGAATCTACAAAATACTGCGGCGACAGGATGACAAAGAAGGAAATCCTATAAAACGTTCTGTACGTTCATCATTTTGAAATATCGCTCCTATAATATATCACGAGTATAATCAGACACATACGCAACTTGTAATGTCGATTTGCAGAGCATGCATTGCTCCAGCTTGAAATCAGAGGCCAAGAAATCTTAAGAGTATTCATTTCACTTAAAAGGGTTCTCTTGTTCAATATATTTGAACAATTTTCAGAAACTTTGCATGCTTTCGAGTATGAGCTTCCAAAATATCATCGCACTATATTACATAAGTCATTTAGTGATTAATTGAAAGGATCCAGCGACATTTCATTTATCTGAGAAATGACTGTCGGTAAAGAAGCTTTCAATGTGTTTCTTCCAGAAAGCGCTAGGTTTCTTGACCGCTAGAAGGAGAAATTATCCAATAATAGAATTTTTATCTTTGAATTCTTGAGATATTCTTACAACCAATGCACCGACCACATTCGATATGACTCTGGGAACCAAATGTCAATTCGTATTCCAGTGTTGAAAAATTGCAAAATAGTTGTCAATGACTGGTGCAAATAGACACACTGTATTAATCCATGGAATAGTAGGCTATTTCACCTGATACAATGCCGCCATCTCACTAAAATTCTCTTCATGAAGATCCTGTGATTTGCTGTCAACAACTTCGACAATCAACTTGACAAATATACCTTTTGCATTCTATTTTTGAATAAGTGAATTCAATTTCTGCTGACTTTTTTCTATGCCATATACCTATGCCTATGTTATGGCAACTTTCATAGATTTTAGTGCATTCATTTTCGTCATACTTATCTCCTATTTCTGATTAATATAAGATGACTATGTTGCGCAAAGAAATTTTATTCGAGAATGACAACATTCATCCCTAAAAGTAGGATGAAAATCTGAAAGACAAGAAAAGTCCAATGGAAGATGATTTTCCGGATTTTACCAGTGGTTTTGCTATTTCATGGCCACTTAGAGCTGTCCTTGGATACTAGGATTTGTACGATCATAGTGTAAATCCGCTTCAGGCTGCGATAATGCCTTGTCAATTACAGTCGTAAATTCTTCTTCAAAGAGAAATTCACTGATTTCAGTTAAAAAATCAGAAACTATTCGTCATCATTCCGCCTTCAATCATGCTGAATGAACAATATCCACGTGTTCGCCCAGTCATCTTGGAAGACAAATGTCTGCATGTCACTATGTACAAGCCATTGTATAAAAGCCTTTGCCTTCTTGTTTGATGTTCGGCTCTTTCCATTGGATATGTGCGGATCTTAACTGCTTCTTGATAAAAAGTTTCCCCTCCAAGCCTCGACTTATGGCTTGGACACAGATAGATGGGCCTGGTGAAAACTCCTGCTGCACTTTCTCTTTGATCTCCAACAAGGTGATGAAAAACTTCTCTTCCACTCATCTCACCAATGCGGCTACCATCGATTCACTCACCTTTGCATAAGTACGTGCGTGCTTATCGGTTGGTCGCTTTCAGTCTTTGACTATCATGCTTCTTGCAGTTTGCCTATGAATGCCTAAGACGATATCAGACGATCTTGAGCAGTTTGCGCTATACTCATGCATTTTCTAAGTCTGGTGTCATTACATGTATCGCCACTCTGCGTGTTGATATAAGACTTGCGAGTGAATATAATGCCAGACACACTCCCAGTTAGACAAAAGAGTGAGATGAAGGTGACAATATCCAGAAGCTCCACACGTAATCTTCTAGAATTTGAATCTCAGGATAACGATATTGAATGTACTATGAGTGCATCTTTGTTCTATGAATAACAGATTGAGAAGGAGTATCTAGAAATCGGACATGATAAATTAATGGATATCTTGCTCAGCAGAAATTGAATTCACTTACGTATCTAGAAATAGAATGCAAAAGGTATAGTTTGACTAGGACCTAATGTTTTAGATCGAATCTGATCTACAAACCATAGATTTTTCCATGTGCCATCATTGTACATAGGGAAGACATCAAACTAGTGTACTATTATCTACTTCTATGGTCGGCGTAGTCAAGTTACGCAATCTTGTTATCTCAAATTTTCTAGTTTGATATTGTTGCAAATAAATTAGTCAGCTGGGCATCCCGCACAATCACATTCGAACAAATATGACATGAGGAACTGCAGTAAGCGTCTTGTGGATAAGACTTGTGATTATTCTTCAATTAAAACGCTTTACGCAAACCAATAGGTCAAATTATAATTATATGTACATTAGATTAAAAAGATTTTAATCTATATGAAGTATATCCCTTAGGCAATTCAAGGCAATCAATGCATATCATTGTATTAATTAACAGGGGAACCACTGCTACTGCAAATACGCTAAGAAATACAAATTAGTAAGTCGCAAATTAAGATGTACGAAAAAATTGTTAATCTTACTCAGCGAATAAATTCCGTTCAACTGAAACTGCCAGAATTGTCGCTTCAATTTATCCTGTGATTTTTACGGTATTTGCTATCCTAACGCTCGTGCACTTGGTTCTCCTTACCAATGGATGAAGACGATCAGGTCATCATACTGTATCAACTTGTCAAAAATAATGAGTGATACCAGACGTGACAATGAAAATCTGTTGAAAAGACAAATGAGAAATTTAACCCTTAAGAGGACTGATGAAACGTTCCCTACAGGTTAAAGGAATAATGTCAAAATAACAGATTCTGATTCAAGAAATAAATGAAATGAACTATAAACAGGATTGGATCTTAAATGTTGACAATGGACTGTCCGAGGTCATCAGCAGTGACTAGGGTAGCGCGATCGTGTTTCGGTCCCTCACCCTCTCAAGACACTGCGGAAGAAGTGCAAGATGTCTTGCTTACAAGGCATTTTACGATTTCTCTGCAAGACAATACACAAGAATGTAGCACACTTGTAAGTTGACTGCAAGATGTGCCGACTAGTGCGGCTAGAGTCAGTTGTAAACTTGCACCTTCTTGTGTATTGAAAAACTTATTGAGGGCAAACTTTAGCATCAAATGCAAAGTTTATACAGAGATAAATACAGATGAAATTCTCATAACTGGGAATATTTGTAGCCGTCACATTTTATCGATGACTGCTTCATATATGGTCCAGATGAAGAAGAAGCCAAACAGCTTATCTTGAGCAATCAGCATCAAGGCCTAAAATTTGAAAATTTATGTTTTGAATCGAACAAGAAACTTGTTGATTTTAATTCAAAGCTAATGTGATGAAATTGTTTTCTCCTGCAGCAAGAAAACATCAAACAGCAGTCGGATGAAGTATTGGATGAAGTCAGTCGTAAAGAAGAAAGGTGTCAATTCTCAAACACATTGTGTTGATGGTCATCCTCTGCTAAAAAAAGAAACAGGAATGGCGTAGAAGTCATCAACATTAAATTGCCATTTGATAGGGATTCTATTAACAAAAGAAATTATCAGCGACTATAAATCTAAAAGGCTTTTGAAAGCATTCATGACGGTTACTACAACAGCGCGGACTCGTAACGCAATATTTTTCTGCAAAATTCAATGTCATTTGCCTTATTGAAATTGTTTCCCAAAATGCATAAGGCTCACATATATAAAGGCCAAAATCTTCCAATCGTGCGTGAACTATGCGTATTCTTTCCAAGCAGGGACGCCGGCAAGGTTGCTGCAGGCGTTGCATGTGTGCCCTCTTGATGATTTCCGGGGATATTCCTTAATAAGCTGCAATTTCATGAATTTCATGTGAGTGCTGACTCTAGGATCCAGGGTTCGGGGTTCATTCTCATTGACCAAACTTAGCGTTCGTGCGATGAATTCCAGTGTATGAACTGCGTCGTCACAGTTTACCGCCATAGACATAATAAATTTATGCTTGTCACATAAAGTTAAGCATATTATAAAGCTAGATAAATGGTGTACAGAAATCGCCTTCAAGATCATCCATCGTTTGCAATTGTTTAACAACAATGAGATTAAATACACGATAGATCAGATTGCCATGCAAAAGATGTGCGGCTGGTAGGATTCGAACCTACGACCAAGGTTAACTAGACCTGTGCTCTAACCAACTGAGCTACGAGCCACTTACGCGACTCTGTCAATTGGCAGGATCAAACCCCCATTCACCATTTAGTTAGAATTACTGTAAAACCCCTTGATCACATTCATTTTATTGGCTTGGAAAAGCAACACAATAGAAGTTTTTTTGTAGTTTCCAATGGATAAATGCAAGCCATTTCCAAGTAAAAAGAAAACATGCCACTTAGTATAAGATCTTTTTAAACATAATTAGACCTTTCATTTTTTTGTTTGTCTTGCAGAAAAAGGGTGGGACATACATCTATGCATCGTATACTATGCTTACAGAATTTTACTTGTTGGAAATATGTTATTTGTTGTTTATTAGCGGTTTTGTGGCTTTTCTGGGAATTTCGATAAATGAAAAAACGCATTTAGTTTCGGCGGAGTATAAAAGCTTTGTAGTTGCCTAATGTTTCGAAGACCTTTAATAGAGCAACTGAATAATGGAGTTAGAGAGGTTCAACCATGCTTGTATGCTTGTTCAACATCATGTTTTGCTTGTATGTGTGCTGCAACACCAAGAGAATGTCGCAAAAAGGATGTGATGCCTTGAATGCAACATTTGCAATAAATTAGATTATATATTATTCATTATGTTATATCGACGAAGCTTCAAGAACAATAATATCTCGTGTAAATGAACATACCAGTAAATTCTTCATCTACATTTTACCAATATGTACAACACATCCATAACAACAATCCAAAATCATCGACAAAGTGGAACATACTTGTGACTGAAATAAGGAACGCAAAACGATAGTCAATGGAATCACTTTTAATCAGACAAGAATCTAATTTATTTAATGGATGCTCAGATGAATCTGTTCTGCCTTTTGTAATATAGGAACGTTTTGTAATGTCTTCATATTATTTATGTACATTCATTTTTTCGCATTTTGTATGTCTATCAACTGTTGTTCTACATCCATTGCTTGCCATGATTTCTATCCTCTTTATGTTGAGTTCTATTATTCCAAGAAATTTCTTGTAACTTGCACATAGTTCATTCATAGCAGTTGAGATTTTTTGAAATTTAGTGATTTGTTATAAGTACTGTATGAATATTTCAGTTGCTCTATTAGAGGTCTTCGAGACGTTGGGCAGCTCCAAAGCTTTTTTATTCCTCATTGGATTGTTGCATCATGCCAACTCCTACTTCATCATGTGTCACCGATATAACTAACAGCATGATGTGTGTTATTATGAAAGGTTGAAAGTGGAGTAATAATCATATTGGAATTATTGAATGGTTTGGGAAATCTCCGAAAATGTCAACAACAGAAAATGACCAACAAGTAGCGTCTTTTCATCCATTAGCGAAATTATGCAAATTCCATATCCATAACACGATCTTACAAACAAGTGAAAATCAATCAATAAAACATGTCAGCATATTCGGAGGTTCTGCTTCAACATTGCAGTGGTCATAACTATTATTGATCCGCAGACCTCTCTGCTCGCTGTCAATTATAGTCAGATAGTGCATCAAATGCAACTACAGTCAGTTTCATAAATAGTTGAAAATTAGTTAAGACGATAATATTTTATTCAGTATTGGTTCTTCATTATAACTTTGACTCGTCTACAAGCTGTAAGAAGTAATAAAACCGAATTGCGATGTAATGATCTTATTTAATTTTTATAACAAATTTTTCGGATCACACGCCCTTATCAATGTTATAACACATCTGGATATAAATGAATATATACAGATGAATACAAATTTCAAAAATTATAGGTAGGTCTATTACTCTACCGTAGGAATCTCCATAGGAATCTGAGTGGCGGCACTGCACTATGAAACATAGCACAGTGCCGCCAAAGGACCCTAATCAAATGCTGTGTATCTATAACTGATTGTTAGATATCATGTATATTGATACATGAGGAGGAATCAATTTGGGAGAAGGAGGAAATTAATCATTGTTGCTCGTCTTCTAGAGAATCCGCAACTGAACCGGAAAGAAGAGTTTGGCCATCAAAATAAATCAAGACCGAAGAAGATTGAAAAAATTGATAATGGTTGTCAATGACTGCTACGCATAGAAACAGCATATTAACCATTAGAATAGTGGGCTATTTCATAATGAAACAATGCCACCATCTCACTTAAAATGCTCTTCAAGAAAATCCTGTAATTTGCTGTCACCCACTTCCACAACCAACTTGACAAATAGTTTGACTATGATACAATGTACATGTATTAGATCGAAGCTGATTTGCAAACCATAGATATTTCTATGTGCCATCATTGTACATAGGCAAGATATCAAACTTCCATTCTAGTGTGCTATTATCTACTTCTATGTTCATAAGAATTATGTGCCTGGTAACATAGTTCAAACCCTTATAAATGGCGAGTAAACTTGATTATATAGAAAAATGACAAGAGAAATATCGGCTGACAACCCTACTTACTCAGTAACAATGCCCAGCTATGTAATGATTCATATGTGGAAGTACCATTTCATTTCATGATTCAATTACTGACTTAATACATTTGACTCAATTACTAGATTGACATAGGAAGCAGGGATGCGGAGTCCTATCATTTTGATAGGACTGCGACTCCGGGTGGCAAGTATATACATAGCCTGGTTTTTTTGAAAAAACTGGTGACCTACATCATAGATCACTATAGGCCTACCTGAACCTATCTTTAGTGATCATCACTTTATCAATTATCAATCATTTTCGATGAAAGTTTATCAAATGTCGCTTTAAGTTGGATGCATGCGACTCGGCTCCTCCCATCTTTTTAATGTGTGCTTCACATGGTTTTTCTTTAGTCTCGACCAGGCAGGAGAATCCCGCATCCTTCTCCAAAAATGTGAGTACTCCTTCGATTTTAATAATCGCTTTGGAGAAGTCATCACACACAATTAACGTGAGGGTAGGAGGCAATGTTTTCAAACAAACTAGTATTTCATTTTTGTCTCTGATGTGACCTTTGGTGCGTATGTGTGATCGAGTGAAAAAGACAATCCTTTTTTCATTTTCGCGGTTCATTCCCTCAACTACATGTATTAGAAACTTTGCATGCAGCAGTGTCTCAGCTGTGATCACTGTCAACTTTCTCTGTCAAGCAAAAGTACGGAGACACTGCTGCATTCATTAAGCTTGTAATATTTGAGGGAATGAACCGTGAATAGTGAAAAGAGGATTGTCTTTTTACTCGGTGATTTAGTAGAGAAGACAAGCTTTCCTAACCTCGATCACACCTACGCACCAAATGTCACATCAGAGAAAGCAAAATCAAATACCCATAGTTTGTCTTAGTTAGTTTGTTCACGTCAATCCTGTGTGATCTCTCCTCCAAAGCGCCAAGGAGAAAGGAGAGTCTCTCCAAAGGAAGAGACTGGATAAAAACCGTGTGAAGCACACATCAACAAAATTGGGAGGACCCGAGTCGCATGCATCCAACTTCAAGCGACATTTGATAAACTTTCAACGAAAATGATTGATAGTTGCTACAGCAATGATCACATAAAGATAGGTTAAGGTAAGGCTACAGTAGGTGACATGCCACGCGTAATTCACGCGTTATTACGGAACACCCCAAACATCCGTGGTTAAGGACATTCTATTTTTCTACCCGCGTACATACGCGCTGCACTAAGAGTCAGAAATCACTTGATCTGATGTTGTTAAAACATGGGGAATGTTTATGAATACGCGCGGGCGAGCGTTTATAGTTTGTGCGTCGTCTACGGTTGTCTGTGCTGCTGTTTGAACCACGGATGAACCGCTAAGCATGTTCTGTCTTCCCTGAGCATGAAATTGAGGTCTTATCACATTGTATAGCCTCTGATACATGCAGACACATGAGACGTAAAAGGCTATATAACAGGACTGCCAACTATACTAACTTATATAAGAGATATTGTAGCAATGTCCCGCACAGCCACGGATGTTTGGGGTCATGTGTAATTACGCGTGAATTACGCGTGATTGAGCGTGGCATGTCACCTAGTGTGACATCAAGATAGTGGCAGATATGCACGAGGATGAATAATTTGTTTGTATCATATTTCGGGTGTAGTTATAAGCCGGAGTCCGGAGTCACTCCGACTCTGCATGCGTGATAGGAAGTTAATGAAATCAATTAATTGACAATTGAAATTCAATGCCATCAATTGAAATTGGAATTACTTGGCAACCAAAGGATTGTCATCTTAACAGAGATAGATGCAAACTTAGTAAGATCACAGTGCGCTCTGCATCTTCGGCTTGAATCTTTGCAGAGATGAAAGGCAAAATATAGGTCTGCTTGGGAGAGGAAGAGCTATAAGCATGATCTGTTTTCCATGTGGCAAGTGTAAATAACCTTTGACCATCCGCTTGAAAAAATAAATTAAAAGAATTCGCACATGTAACAAAAAGCCACATCGGCATTTAACCTGCATTGTACCTTTGGATTATATGTGAGTTAGAATAGGCTTTTGGGATGGAAGGAATGCGCAGTGATTTTTATATGCAATGTACGGACAATGCGCGCAACGGTTATCCTATCTACTATTTTCCATGCACCTTAATTTGACAAATAATTTTAATGTTTAAAGTTTCGATAGAAATAAGAAGACAAACTTAATATTTCGATCATCTGAAGTAGCTATCGTCAGAAAAAACATAAAAGTAATAGTAGGCTATAGAATGCACTTAACAACAATGAAATTAAATAAACGATAGATCAAATTGCCGTGCAAAAGATGTGTGGCTGGCAGGATTCGAACCTGCGACCAAGGTTAACTAGACCTGTGCTCTAACCAACTACTAACCCAGCGAGCCACTTATCCGACTGTGCCAATTGGCAGGATCAAACTCTCACCACCACACATCAATTGTCATAGCAATTATAATCAATGAATAAAGAACACGTCACAATTGTGACCGCCGACATTAAGACAAGTAGCGGGAATCGATTGTCCACCAAAGCATCTTAAATGTCGTGAATGCAATTAACAACAATGAAATCAAGCAAGCGATAGATCAAATCTAAATATAGATGCAATTCTAAGCGAACAAATTACATTTTTCTTGCTTATTAAGTCCCAAAATATCTACAGATTTTCTTTACCGTAGTTCATTTAAGATAGCATGCATTCTTTAGCATACTATCGGTTTTTATCATAGAAATTAACAATACCATAGAACTTCCATTCTAGTGTACTATTATCTACTTCTATGGTTTTATGTTATGCTATTTGAATCTCATACAGAAATTTTAAAAGTAAATAGATTTCTGACGATATCCACTTCAAATGGTCGAAATATTAAGGTTGTCTTTTTATTTCTATCAAATCTTCATTTGGTGATCGGATATGAGTTGATTGCTGCATTGAATTATCCATGCAACTAATCATATGATCTTTTCATGGTGTTACCTTCAGTAAAGATAATTGGCAACATCAGAAATTAATTCCGCATAACTTCCGAATGTTTTTATTACAACTTTTGACAACTGTACTTAAAGACATTAAATTGCTCGGAAGTCTATAACAGCCTAGTCAAATTGGAGAAGGAATGTTAATCGGTTTGAATTCAATTGATTTGCAGATTAAAAATAGTAGTTATAGATTAGTTTATCAGGTTAGTTATTGTAGTATTTTTTGTTTCTTTTGACACTTTACATCGTTACCTTTCGATTGATCAGTCTATTAAGTAAATCGATGACCTCAAAAGATGATTCAATGCATCTAAATACACATCTTTAATATGGATGACATGTCTTTGTTATTCGTATGTTTATATCATGCTACTGGCTGGTAGCAACTCAATTTCTTGAAAGTAGTATGTCATGGATAAGCAGTGCCATCACTGGTTCACTTGCTCTAACTCTTCCATTGCTGTGAATAGAGCAACAATGCTTCATCAACTTAGTTTACATCAGCGTCATCAAGACTGGGATTTCAGATCGTAAGGTTTTTGAATCAAGCAAGGTTTGTGAAACATGTTCCTAGCTCACAGTATAAAAGCTAGTTTTCAACAGGATTTCAGAGCCGCGGCCCCAGAAAATACCACAGCTGCAGCTAGAAGTTTCATATGTATTTGAATTCAGGCACTTGGCGAGGAAGAGTGATACTTGACAGCGTAGCTGAAACGAATGTAAGTGTGTAATTGTTGTAGACCTCCCAAAATCAGCTGACCTTCATCTTCTCAATACATAGCCTACTGCGAATCATTCATCAGGATTTTATAGGAGATCGCGGACTTCCTGAAGATTGTGTTTTAGCCGAAAACGCAACTGTCGGGATAAAAAGCTCTTGGCGAACACGTACCTTACTGGTGAGTTTCCGCTTTAAATTTAATGGACTTATTTTTCAACAAATGGGTCTTAATAATTCTTTCCTTAAAAACGCATTCATGGTTATTTTATAGGTGCCTCATTTTCAATGAAATATTTAGAGGAAGTATTGAAATACATGTTCTTCTGAAGAAGTGCTGTTGAAAAACGAATTTGCTTTAATTTGGAAATATCTAATTGTTTCAGCTGAATATCAAATATTGGAGGTTTGGTAGCCACATATACATGTAAATAGTTAATAATCTCGCCCGACTGGCACCACGAGTTTCGGCAGGGAATGAAGCTGAAAATTGGACTTTCATGGAGTGCACTACACCCTATCCACGGTTGCCATGAATCTGCTCGTGTGTCGAGTTCTTATCAGACAGGATCAAAAAAATACACAAGCAAATCCAAGTGGATGCGGAATGAAGGTTTTGAAAACCCCTTCACTGTGGGCGAGTGTCTGAGCAAAATACCTCTTTTTAATTAATGTTTAATAATTCCATTTTCTGTAAGAATGAAATATCTCTACTCGCCTCCGATTAATCGATGTGAGCAGTCGTGGCTGGGACTAAATTAGAGACTTCAATCAGTCCACTATTAATAAAATTTCCATACTCCTTCTGCGATTCATGCCTCATAAACCTCATAAAAAATTTTAAGTGTGAAACACCAGCTAAGTCATTAGTCATAATTCTTAACATGGAATATCTCCGACAAGTCATTTTCTTCTATCTTACATGTATTTATGCCTCCAATCGGTGTTGTATACGCAAATGTATATCAAAACAATATGTTTCAGCTCAAATTCAATCAAAATGTTGTATTTGACGTCAAAACGATTTGATAAATCTAAATGTGTTTAAACAAAGGTAGATGACCTGCATGACCTAGATATGGTTCTACATTTGCCGCAACCTCTCACTTAATCACAGAAAACACAGACGAATGTCATTTTATCGAAAACCTCAGTCTGCTTCCATTGGATTTTTTGATACGGTAGACCAAGACAGATGTACAGCCTAGAAACAGCCAGGTGTGCTTCAACTGGGAAAGTTTTAGGTGGTAATGTGACTTCCATCATCAATTCCATTCCATGTGCCTGTTCGCCGTGCCAGACAGTTTTGTACATTTTCAATCAAAAAGTGTCGTATCAAGGGGAAAATCGACTTCATTCCAAGAGTTAGTACGCTATTGAACTCACTCGATGACATTGATATATTACCCTAAAAAGCGAACTCTACGCTTTAACTAGTTCGACATGTGAATTTTACTACTTTTATGTGCTTTTTCTTACTGCTTTCATTTTACTTGTTATTATGGTGTATCATTTACTTTGTATACCAGATTGACTGTTATTGGCTGCCAGTCGTTGTCATCTGTAATAGATACAAATACAGTCTCATTTTTGGTCTCGCTTTGGAGGCCCGACTATATGTCGAAGAGTCGGAGTCGGAGCCGTGGTAGTTGAAACATGACTCAGAAAATCTCGTTTTCTACACTATCCCTACCAGGTTCCCAAGAGCATCGACATGCCGGGAGGGCGATCCTCCTTGATGTTATGTCCCTCTGTCTATGGGAAATCACAACATCAAGACTGACGGCAACTATTTTCTTTATTAACAATTCACAATGCGATTTATATATCGAACGAGAACATAGCTTCAGATCGATTTATCACAAAAGTCAGCAGACTGTCAAGTGCATTAAATATCAGGACATCATACTTGACTTCCAAAATACTCCTTCCTATGCAGTTCACGTTATGGCATATTTAGGATACGAGCCTTCTAAACGGCAATTCAAAATCTCCAATTGGACTTCTATAATTCCGTTGCAAATGAGCCTCTTTCTGTACACGAAGTAATTTTCCTCTCTGGGATAAACTCATAGAAGGCGGTAAAAGGATTGTGAAAGGGCGGTCACACATGAGACACTTGGTGTGTATTTCACAATAAAAATTTGAGGTGCTGCGTGTCGCTATCTATCCAATAAGGTCACATGGCCTGTCGAATCGGCGTCATCAAACGTCAGACGCAGACATCTAGATATCTTATTCATAGCACGCACAAATGTCTTCAAAAGAGATTGTCAGAGCTCAGTAAAGTTCGGCTATATTGTAGTGTTGCTGCAAGTTGTTTCTGAATAGTCCTATAACCGTTCGTACGTTGCACGATTCTGCCTTGTCCCTATGCTAAGAAATATGTGTGTGACCTAGAATGCAACAGTATTTGTTACTGATAGGATAACCAAAGACATCCCAATTTTGAAGAAAAAATGGTCCATTAATCTATTCACAATTCGAAAAAATGATAGTTTTTGCGTTCGTTCGGTGCATTTTGGAAATTTCTTTTTATATGGCCTTGTTTCGAAAATAAATGTAAACAGTTGATCTAAACTACTACCATAGCAACGAGTGATACATAATATAATCCTAAACGCAACAACTTAATAAAACGTTCAATATTTGATGCATTCTAAGTGATATATCTACTATGTAAATTATACGACTTTTCTGACAATTCCGAGGATCATCATAAAATCTAAAAATAGAATGGCTTCTAATCCAAATACGCAATAATTGACGAAAAATTCAGATAGTTTTGATTTAGAAAGCACTAAAAAATGCATTAATGATTTATTTGATTTTCCCATGCCATGTCCCATTTCAGGTGGAATTGCCCCCAATGAGCCAACACTACTGCTTGTAAGTAGCATTTACATTACATTTGAAGTCTCAAGGCTATATTCGATGCCTGTGAAATAATATATGATCGTCATAAGATGCACATTGAAAATCGATGCGTGTCTGCAAAATGTGACAAAATTCAAACCTTTGGAAAAGTAATTTTAAAAAATATAATTGCCATAAGATGTATACCATAACTGAAATTCACAAAAGCTTAGATCAACCGTCCTAGTCTTTCAAAGACCACGGCCAAAATGCGACTGGAATTGAAGCTCCGTGTCATAAAGCATTGTTGAAAGCTAGTTTTGAACCATTGTAAAAACACGGTATCAAAACAAACTTGGCCTTAAAAGCAGTTCTAAAGCATTGCTTTAAAACGGTTCTTTTGATCTTTTTGGAAGTCCATCATTTCTATTGATAACATGCTGCAATTCTATCTTTCGCTAAATTACACGTGCACATGAGATACTGAACCTTATTATATTGCGTAAATGCGAAATCCATCTAAGCGCCAGCGAATGATGCTAATTAATTTAGAATCATTGGAGACTCTAGTATTATTACAATAATCTTTTTCTAACGAAAACTTGTTTCAAAGCCATGAAATTAAGTCATTTCGCTTGTTCACGTCCTTGCAAATAAAAATCTGGCCATGAAGTCGTTCACAAAATGTGCTCAGATGAGGTCCTGTTCATCTAATGGTTGAATTGAATGTGTACGCGGAACCAGAGACTTGTGTATGCGCAACGTAGCCTTAATTGATAAAAGAGATCGGATGTGCAAGATCAGATCATTGGATCATTCAAAATTGAGAAAGCTAACACTCAGCTGTATTTATCATAGAGTAGAAGTAAGTGTGCATTGTGCAATGATGCGGTGGTTTCTGCTGATTTCAATCCTTCATATACATGTCATCTCCACTTACACAACAATAAATTCTTGGCCCAAATGGCTAGAATGGGAGAACAAGAACTCTGCACCACCGGCTATTCATTGTACTTGTCTACTTAGAAAAATACTGCGATGTGTCATCTCAGAAGAAAAAATTTTCCCGAACAACTGCTCAGAATTTGACAAGGAGGGATCAACATCAGTGAATATTGATTGTAAGCTTGCAAAGGAATACAAAGGCTTGGTAGTTGATATTGACAAGATTCTAAGGGTCTTCAAAAATCTGAAAAATCTTGACATCGACGGATGCTCATTAGAACCAGATTTTGTTGAACCTCATGATTGGCCAGATATGGAATGGAAGACGAGCATTGACTGGGAGAAAGCTCGTGGGGGAGACATATTGATAAGCGTTCATGTCAATTTGGATTTCAAAAACCGCTTTAACAATACCGCGCATTGTTTCTTGCATACTATTTCAATCCGAAATTGCCATCTGTTAAATTTACCAACCACTATTCTGCATAATTGCCAATTTCTTGAAGTAATACATTTTTCCTTCAACGATATAACAAACGTTCAGATGCCACAATTTATATTGCTGAGTAAGCTAGAATCTTTGAATCAAATCATCCTCAATAACAATGGCATGCAAGAATTCGGCGGCCTGTTCACCGACACAGCATTGCAGGAAATTCGGAATCTTTTGGCAACTCAATTTAGAGGATGGGTGGAAAACAACACGAAATATATTTCTGAGACTGTTGAGAGAGAGCGACTTTTGAATTTCAGTAGCGAATTCGACGGTTGGACGAATGATACAGTTCCGTTAACAGCTGTTTACTTAATAGACATGCTGGAAAAACATGAAATTGCGATCAAGTTTGCATTTGGCAGATTTCGTCCCTGGTTGTTAGAATTGAAAAATAACGCTCTGGAGTTTTTACCTGAAGTCTTATTAGGACTCGGTAGTGTATCAAAATTGGTTCTGGATGGAAACCTGCTAGATGAGATATTCGTAGGTCATGAATACAAAATATTCTACGGCTTGCAGTGGTCTTTACAGACTGTGTCTATTAAAAACAATAGTATTCATGGAATACCCCGAAACTCATTTAGATATTTTCACAAAGTATTGATAATCCTGTTGGCACACAATGATCTCCATTATATTTCACCACAATTTGTTACAAATGTCAACAGTATTCAATTAATAGATCTAAGCAACAACTATTTGCAAAAGTTTGTTATAAATGCAAGCATGCCGAAGCTGTGGAAGCTGAATCTGAGTCACAATATGATTAAGTCATTGGATTTAAGTCTGACAAGCAAAATACCTATGATAGAACACATCAATCTTAATCATAATGAGGTTACATCATTCAGTCCTCACAACTTTGAGAATTTGACGCACTTGATGAAATTAGATTTAGTTGGAAATCCATTCCAATACTTGCCACGATACTCGTTTAAGATGTTTCGAAGATATACGATGAGCGAACGAGTTACTCTAAATATTACGGGAAACAATCATTCCTACGTATGTGATTGTCGCTCTGTATTTGAGGCCTCACGATTCGAAATCATGACTCCCCAAGAATATTACGATTTTCCGTCAATTATTGTCGAACCAAACAAAAGTTGCTACGGTTTTCATGGTGATGAAACCACTCGACGAAGCACAGCAATGACGACAAACGAGTTCCTCTGTTATTCACAAGGCGTAACATGTAGCTGGTCATGTCCGTGTTGTACAAAAAATACCTCTTGCCATTGTCGCTATGTGTGTCCTGAGAGATGTCTGTGTTCGGAAACCTTCATCGGTAGATCCCTTTTGGTAAATTGTAGTCAAAGAAAGCTATCTTACATCCCCTGGTTGTCTCTAAAAGCCGTACTAATTAAAGTAGATGGCAACAAGATCGATTCAATAGGTGCAAGCAGTTTTCCTGGTATTCTTGGACAAAGTTTGATTTCTCTTCACTTGAACAGAAGTCAGATTCGTTGGATTGGATTGGACGCTTTCAAAAGTCTCAATGTTTTGCAATATTTGGATCTATCAAACAACTTCATAGCGCATCTGAGCGATAACATATTTTCGGGCCTATCAAGTATTTCAGTAATTCTTTTAAAGAAGAATGAAATAACCGAGCCATCATGGAGGCCATTTGAGAACCTCAGTCATACATTAAAGACATTAGATCTTTTAAGGAATCCATTTCATTGCAGCTGTAATAATCTCATACGATTTTTTGAAACGATTGAAACATTCAGAAGAGAAGGTTTCACATTCGTAAAAATATCTAATTACTGCTTATTGAATCAGAATGGAGATTTTATGCAAGAAAATGCTTACAAAGTTAAGTCAAATGTGACAATCTTCACTAAACTGTGTAAACAGAGACTAGCTGAGCAAAAATGGCATTTGATGATCGGCTTGGGATTGGGCTGCACTCTTTGTGTCTTAGTCTTCAGCATGGTGATCATTTTCCATTACAAATATTCTATCTTGATATTTGCCGATCGAAATCTGAGATCTCATTTTGCTCGGAATTCATTTGGGCGCTTGCTTCACTTGCCGTCTTATCACCAGCGTCGTTACGATGTCGGCTTCCTCATCCACGAAGGACAGACTCAACACTTCTATGAAATGAAGCGATGGATGAAATCTACTCCTCGTAGAGAACTACGATCTGTTTTGATTGCTCAGCACATGCCGGGTGCAATGCGTTTGTCTCAAACTGAGGCATTGATGAGTCAAATAGCAGTGTGTGTCATTCTAATTTCAGAGAGCTTGTTGAATGATCCGCTGCTAATTCAGGAAATGCATATGATTCTAACAGCCAACCTGAAGAAGAAGGGCTCACTCTTACATGTTCTTCCTATTCTTCTGACGCGTCATGTGAAAGAACATCCTCAATGGATGAATTTCGAAATGTTCTTCAATGAGTATCCGCAGTTAATTTGGAAAAGTCATTACTTTTGGGAACGTTTTCTCCTTGCATTGCCTCCCCCACCAAATAATACACCTACCCAAGCCTGTGATGAAGAAACAACTCCATTGTTAAATGATAAATATCAAAGAAACACATGTGAGAAATCACATATTTGTATAATCTCTCACGAGAACCAAGTCGGCAGTCATGTTCGGTTGTTGCTGGATCGCTTTCGCTCACATGTAAGAATCTGCCACGTTCGTCATGGGAGATTATATGGAACTGTAAAGGGTCTGATTACTCATGAAATGATATCTCTGGACACCATAATTGGTTGTTGCACTCAAGTTCTTGTAGTTGTGTCTGATGCATTGCTGAACAATAATTGGACTCATAGATATTTGATTCCCAGTTTGAAGGCACGCACTCTAACACTGCCTTTTCGCAGCTCCATAATCTTCCTAGAAATCGGAACAGTATCTCTAACTTGTTCAAGACCTTCAATGCAGTCGTTCGCCCATCTTCGAGATAAAGAAATGGTTTTAAGTCTTGATTGGCACGATATCCAACGAAACTGGCATTTGTTGGAGCGCTACATTCTTACGGATGAAGTAGATGGACTTCAAATCAACTCTGACAACTGGTCAATGGATGAGTTGGAGTTTGAACAGTTATTAATGCAGCCAACTATCATGCTTCAGTCGCACGATGATGATTCTGAAGATGGATGTGGTTATCATATCTATAATCAGCGCATTGCAATGGATGATTTTTAACTAAATCACTCACGTCACAAAAACTCCGACATGCACATGAAAATAATCAAATTGCTATGATTATTCATTATTTTTGTCTCTTGCTGAGGTTGTAAACTCAATGTGTGCTTTTCAACTTTGCTGTCCATTAATGACTCTTCAAGATCACAATCAGCGCGGCTGTGCAATCAGCAAGCAGTGGAAGTAACAAGATCATCATATCTCAGAAATTAATGAACTTTCTTCCAAGCGAACCGTGTTGGTTCGAATTCAGATTTTGACTTCAGCTGAAAATCTATTCAATTTGTTAAGATTCGACCTATGTTGATAGCATTCATTCAGGATACCATTATCTTGTTAACTGCTGCTACAGACCATCGCAACTTTGTAAGATGAATATCTAAACGCTTGAATGCATGTTTCCGGAAGAGGTGATGTCTAAAACTAGACAGATTAACATTCTTAGTTTCCAATTGCTTGTGTCCAAAGTTGCCTGTACGACGACCGCTTAAAGACACTGCAGTCTGATTCACCCACAGTCATGAATCATCTCGAAATCAGACTTTTCAATTATCGCATCAGGTAATGGCCTTCTCTGAGCGAAACCAAAAAGTAAGCACAAATTGCTAATTTACTCAAATAAGTCACAGAATCCAACCGATCATTCAAAAATACCAAATTTAGGCTTCTCACATTCTCGTCTACATTATCAGCTTCATTACCATACCTATAGAACGACTCTTACAAATCTATTCTATTATTTCAGAGCGTAGCCAAGACTTCTGCGCTAGTCAGCAGGTCATCTAAAATTACAAGCTTAATTTTTACATCTACATCAGTTTTCTATCGAATATCGAAATTTCTCGATCACTTTAAATCCACTGAAAACCATTGCACTGTTCAATTGAATATGCAGCCAAAGCCCTTTGCGCTGTGATGCAGGTCATCTAAAAATGTCAAGCTTGTAGGATGACATCGTTAGTTGGTGATGGCACATAGTGTTGGGAAGGAATAATGTAGAGAATTCAAGTTTTTTTACTTAATGTAGGGCCCAACAGCACACACATTCCTGGCTAATTTTCGTAATTAAGTTGCCAAGAAATTCATTTTAGAGGATTTGAATAGAAAAAAACCTCGTAGAAGTCGTTCAATAGCTATGGCAATGAAACGGATAATGTCGATGAGGATGTGAAAACCCTAAATTTCGTATTTTTCAATGATCGGTTGAATTCTGTGACTTCTTTGAGTGAATTCGAAATTTGTGCTTACTTTTTGGTTTATGACGTTCAGTGATAGTATTCATGAATAACGCAATGACGCAATTCAGTTCATCTCATGTCTGGACAGTATTAATTGGAAACTGATCTAGCAAAGTTGTATAATGCTGCTGATTTTCTCTTGTCATAATTACAGTTTCACTGAAGCCTAGCATCATAGTTTTCAAGTGGGAACAATCATTGAAGGTATGTGCGCATGCATTGTGTGATAGCAGACACCTGATATATCATCGATTTTTAATGTATTTTTTCAAGAAAACGCAGCTAGGTCACCATCATGGGCTACAAACTTTGGAGACGCGCCTGACAATTTTTGAAACATCCTGAGCTCTGACACATTCAAATGTACATCTGACATCATTGATTCCAGTTAAGGAATTGGAATCACATTGCAATGTTGTTGCACAGATTAAAACTATAGGCATGATTGAAAAACTTACTTCCGATTTGTAAGTAGGCCAAAGTTGTCTTCAATGAGATCTGTTTTCAAAATAAAATGTCCTTTTGCAGTATTAAGCGACGCTCATTTCAATGTTATTCAACGAGGAGTTATTAGAGACAGGATATTTATTTAAATTCAGTGTTAACTTTGCAATTAGCTGGAGCTCGATGCCGAATGCCAACTTCTTACCTCCTCGAGATTCCGCTGATTCGAAAAATTGGCTTATGTGCAAAAGAAGTCAACGCCCGCTAATTCTACAAGTTTCCATTTTTTCTCAGGTAGATTTTGGGGAAGAGCCAATTGTTACAGAGTAGGCCACACCCGGCCGGCGGGAGCGGCCATCGAACGAAAAAAATACGAGTCCTTAACCACTGTATTTTTGGAAAACATACATGTCATAGACATGATGTTTGTCAGTCACCAAAATCGTTTGAGATATTGCCAAATTGTGACATCATCTTTCAAAATGGTCGCCACTATTATAAATAGGGCCCATATCTCGAAAATGAATGATTTTAAGGGCCAATAATGTATTGCGAACAGATATAAAGTCGACCATTTCCTTTATTTGTGTTGACTTCAAGCGATTCACAATAAATAATCTCGTTGAATATTATGTAATTCAAAATATGGAACAAGCTTGCTGGAAACATTTATTCGCTACAATGGTTGACATTTGTGACTTAATTAACAATTCACCTTATTCACCACCCACTTCATTTGTCACTGCCTAGAAAAATTTTTTTTTTGAAAATTTCTCGCTCTCAAATGTATGCGCTATCTAAAAGACTCATTAGCACACAAATCTGTATGGATTTTCTATCTGCGTCTTAGTTTATTTATGTAAGATGCGTTTGATATGTTAGAAGAAAAATAAAGACTTACATGCTGACACTAGATAAAAGACTAGGACGTAAATTTATTTGCTTTCGGGTTATAACAAATTTTCGTAATTATGGCGAACATTTTGAATTAGGCCTATAACGTCATTACTTGACATATATGCAGCTCATTGGTATATCACTAGTCACAAATAAAGGAAATGGTCGACTTTATATCTTTTTGTAATACATTATTGGCCCTTAAAATTATTCATTTTCGAGATATGGGCCCTATTTATAATAGTGGCGACCATTTTGAAAGATGACGTCATAATTTGGCAATAGCTCAAACGATTTTGGTGACTGACAAACATCATGTCTATGACATGTATGTTTTCCAAAAATACAGTGGTTAAGGACTCGTGAAAATGTGACATTTCATGATGATGGCTGTAGACTACATATGAGGACCTTTTAGTCTAGATACATGCGAGTACGCAGGTTGATCATAGACCTAAAGCTCCTATTTTTGTGTCAGCTTGTTATTTCATGAAAGCAACACTTGCGATGGGGTTTCATGATTGTCGGTTTTTATTGATGATCATCAAACATGATAATTACCGCATCTACTGTATGCATAACTACATCACTGCAGTTGCATCATACACATGTTGTTGTTTCCCTTTCCCCAAGTAAGACATTGATCAGGAGCATCACATTGAATGTATTCAAGAGGCATTACAAATATTTCTTAAGGAATGTTGCGCCAAAAATAGTACAAGCGCCATATGTCGGGTAATTCTGTTTGCAAATGAAATTCAATGATTAAAGGCTGCAAATCGATCCTTTTTTCTTGCTTGCTCTCAAACATGCCTGTGACCGATTATTTCACATTGGTTTTCAGGACCGATGGCGCTGCGTTACCGATGGCTGTTTCAGTCAGCCCAGTCAGATATATCCACAGAATTAGATTGTTTAGGCGCATCAGATAACTAGAAGTACAAGCTGATTCAAAACGATGCACATGAACGTGTTAAGTGGTCAAAAAGGAGTTCCCAGTGCTCTACTGAGATAATTAAGATAGTCGCTCATCGCTCGCGGATTGCTGCAAATTCCTTCAAAATGCTTCGATCGCTACGATTCCTTCAGATTGGAAGAATTCTGCTAATTTCGGAAATGTTTTGTCGGTAAAGTTAGTCCTTCCGATCATCATTAAAAAGGATAGCAGGCGCGCGAAAAACGCTCACAAACTTCTCTGTAGAACTTGATCATAATCTTCGCTCATTGATGAGTGATCCAGCTGTTTCCATCGATCGTCTCCTGCTCATTGATTGCACTGTGCCTATTCTTCTGCTGTTGGTCGATGTCATTAACTTGCCATATTTATTGTCCGAATGCTCACGCCATAGAGTAAGTATATTAGGTAGAGTGGTAACTCCGCATTTATTAAATCCCCAATGTGTATACACTTTCGATTTTATTAAATGAACTCAAAGGAGATGCAGTCGGAATTGTTTCCAAATGTAATATATGCATATTTATGCAGCTTTGAAGAAATTGTAACGGAATTGACTGATCATGATAGTATAAAGCAGATGAAAATGATATTATTTTACAGATCGTCCGTGTCATGACAGCCTTGGAGAGGTAATGTTTGGTAAATTGGCAACTGACTTGCTATTGCTTTTATGCTGAACCTCAAGAGTATCTTCTTAAAGTGTGATCATATCACAGGCAACCTGCCACTGGTACAGCAAAACAACAGAATCAAAGACAATGATTTCAATTAACTTTGAAAGATGTAAATGGGTTCGCATCACTATTCAGATTCAAGAAATGAAACATGAATTTAGTGAATCATAAAATCATGCCGGTGAAAACTGAATTAAAACCTGAAATTTCAACCAAGAAAGCACGAATAATATCGTGACTTTTTCGTTGCAAATATTCATTCCTTTTGATATCCAACTTGTTTTATACTACTTACAACGGGGAGTCATCTCGGTAGTATTTAAATTGGTAAATTTTGACTTTTTTCGAAGGTGCTCAAATACATTTTAGGACCATGGGAACATGATCTCCGCAAGAAACTAAATCTTTTGATATAAAAACTTTCACTGTATACAGACACTTTTTTGAGTCGACACTCTACCTATATATCCATACTCTATGGCTCACACGATTATGACATGGATGCTATTGTCTTGTAATACATCTCCCTTTCCTTCTGAAGCTCACCCCTTTTCATTTCCTCCCAATATATGTCAATCAATATTCAGTCAAAGCCCATTCATATCAATGTTATCAATCTATATATCAAAAAAATCTATTTTCACTCATTCTATATTCGTCATAGCAGTCTAATAAAATCTGGTAGATCAAAATCTGAACAGAAATTATGAGGAAGTTGCAACTGGACTGCGTCTTGCCACGATTAAGTGTTTCTGGACGCGTAACTTCAACTGATTTTTCTTGTGCTAACAATGCAACACACATAATTAAGGAATTGTTGGCTCGGGTGTGGCTTTTCCCCTTTTTTGATGAATAGATCTACACATTACCTTCTCCATAGAATGCGACCTACGATTGCGAAGGTTTCGGAATACGACCAAGTAGGTCTAATTGAGTTTATGCTGAAAAATTTGTTATCTGAGGCAAAGAACATCAAAAAACAACAATAACCGATAACTCTGGAATTCAGAGGCGGATAGAACCGCACAGACTTCCATAACATTGACATTAATTAACATTTTTAGTAAGCACCGTTAAACTCTGTTGTATGATTAATCCTAGGCTGCATGAATCATGAATTCCTACAGCGCGTCATAAATAGCGTGATAGTAAGCTGACGAATTGCATGATGTTAACATTAAAAGATGTCATTTCAACCTTCGTATCTACTGATGACTTAATTGAGTGTTCAATATCAAGATCAAAAGACAGTTTTTTCCCAGACATTTCGAAATATATTTCAACTATCATGTTGTTGACTGATACCGGTTTTTATTGTCGTGTGGTGACACTGAAACTCCCATAAAGTACAGATTTCAGAGAAATTTAGGTTTAGCAATCCCTCATTGCACAGTCATATGACCTCCGTTTTGTACTTATCTTTGAATATGAAGTGTTGCATCATACAGTTCATTGTAACTTGAACTGAACAGTAATTGATAGATTACGTAAGTCATCTGATCACACGTGTGTCAAAATGTGTCAGATGTGATCATCACGGAATGCTTTTTTTACTCATCCTATCTATTTCAAAGTTCGACGTCAATAATGGACGCCAAACTTTTAAACGTGATGGTATGCACATGCTTTAGTGGACATCACAAAGTCAATGTTAATCAGTGGTGAAGAGGCAAAGATGGTTCAATGGCACAAACACGTTTTTCGAGGTAACACTGAAATGCTATTTTGGTTGATCTGTCAGTGCTCAATGAAATTGATGATGTACTTTTTTCAGTCAACTAGTCCGGGAACTATTACGAAGGTTGACATGAAGCTTTCACACATTATTGTACACCTCTTGACTAGGATTCTTTGTTTGTTTTAAAACAAGTGAATTACAAATTTTGTTCCGAAAATAGACTTCGCATTGAATGTGACAAAACTAGGATCATGATTCAAAATATCAGTACGATGATAAATAGATTAGATATCAGTTAGTTAGATATCAATATCCCCCACCCAATTTTGAAATTTTGGTAGTAGCAATAAAGAATTATGGATTATAGACTTAAATTATAATTTAAATGATTGAATGCGCAATTGTGTTGAAGATGACACTTCATGTTCTTGACATTTTCCAGCCAAATGAAGATGGATTTTATCCTATAAGATTGATTAATGATTACCAATATAGTTTACATAATCGAAGCTCCTTTGAGATGGCGCAGATGAATCACAACCGACGTCTTTGCTTTAGGTTACTGCCTAAGTGAAAATATTGCAATATCTAATAGAACTGTTGGAAATACTCAAATCGAAATTCCAAAAGATGTTTTTTCGCTGCAATGCAGCTGATCAAGTCTCCGTAGAGGTGTCACGTAGCTCTGTAAATGTCATGCATGTGGAACACGTGACAAGTGAAACGTGATTTGATGAGTGTTTACAAAGTTCATCATATTGTAGTCCGCCCGAGTAATGACTAATTAATGCTATCGAAGGATTCGTAGATAGTGCAGTCGTCAATATTCTTCATGTCAGCTTGCGAGCAAGAATATTGTGATCAATTTGATCGAACGCTTTAGAAAAATCTATTAGAAGAACTCTACTTATATACCCATGGTCTGCATTCCTCAATAGATTGCGTTTGTCTGTGTTTCCTTTGATTAAATGAGAAGCACTGAGTCTAAAGTTTTTTTGGCATTGGTAATATTGTTTTGCTCTTTTGAAAATTTCTCATTATAACAGTTTCTTAAGAATAAGTTTCGATCATAAAAATTAATGGTGGAAGTTTAGATATCATAGTGATCTTGGTATCAACTTCTGTGTGCTTCTATTGATGCTTGGGATCATTTCATGGGAGTGAATGCACTTAATGCAATTAATGTGCTTACACAAGTTATGCAGCAACTTCGCCACATAGAATTAAAATCAAATTTCTCTTTGGTATTGATATTCATTAGTCCTAACTCCTAAACTTATGCCACATAACTTTGAGCAACAAGATATCAGTAGAACAACGAATCGGGTCAGGTTTCAATAGGTAGATAGACTGAAGAGGTACCAACCCTGTCAGTCGGTCGACAAATATGCATGTTTTAAACTGCGATAATGAGGTCATATTGTTGAAGTAATCGACTTGAATATTCCAAGAATTATAGCTCAGCTTCCTACATATTTGATGAGAGGGACAGCTAACATCTACAGAGATCGAGATGGACATCCAATCTCAGTGCAAGGTAATACTGCTAGCGCCAGACAGGCGCGTCTCCAGAATTTTTTCGGAGGGGGCAGGCTTTTTATTTTACAATAGCTGAAGTGAAGCAACATATTCCGTAACCGCATGACAGGTTTCACCATTATACAGACAGAAAAATTTGACATCTCAAACTTTTTGATGATTAAGAATTATGATTAGTCTATAGCTAGAACTTTCGAATAGAGGCTGCTCAATCAACTTTTTTTGAATAGTCTCCAACGCCTGCCACAGAAGAGGTGTTGGGCCAGCTGAGGATACAACCTGCATGTGAATTCTGATGAGAATTCCTGCGAGTACTAAGCGCTCCTTGCGTAACCTATCACTTGGTGGTAGCAATCTTGCTCGTCGGTAGTGGGATGCGCACGTTAAAAGAGGCCCTTAGTAGATGTGAGTGCGCACCAATCAATTCTGTCTCCAGTGTGCCAGTCATTGTCCAAGTATGATGGCGTTGTACAGTAAGAGCGTGTCGATGGTTGCACTGAAAAGTCTTACGCGCAGTTCGTCGGATGGGTCTTCCGAGGAGAAAACTTCGAAGCCATTCAAACGTTGTCCATACCAACCGCTTCCGGTGCATTAAGTCGTCTGCGCACATTCGACCGCTCAAGTATATGTGAAGTCCTGACAGTATTGAGGAAATTCTCATCACGTAACTAATTTATCACAGTGAAATTGGCGTAACTGGATTGTAAAAATGGCGTAACTTGATATTCACAGTTCTGAACAATTAAAATGGCGCAAGTCATGCATATCGATCTAACTCTGTACTTATAGATAGATATACTATACTCATAGATAGATTATCACATAGATCAATTATGCATTTTGGCCCACAAGCATGAATCAATCAATTTCTTCAATTCTATTATATTATTTCCTACGGGTATGTATAGCCTACTTGAACGAGATTTAGAGCAAAAGCGATGGGGATTATTCACATCGACGAGTTCAGATATCAGTGAATGCATGAAATAGCCATAGGAATATTCATCCTCAGTGAGGTAATCAAAGTTCCTTCGCGGTAAACATACACATAATTCATGATTTTGCAAGGCTTTCTATGTCCGCAGGTTAATAAGTTCCACGAAGCAGGTAATTATTTTCCAGGGTGGAAATTATTAACCTGGTGCAGACTTCTATGGAAAAGTCATGCATTATAACCATAGAAATTGACAATACCATAGAAAGTCTACTTCTATATTACTATTCTCTACTATTCTTATTACTATTCTATTCTACTATTCTTACTATTACTATTCTATATTACTTCTATTCTCTACTACTACTATTATCTACTTCTATGATTATAACAGATAATGCATAGATTTCTTCGGTCATTATTTGCCATAATACCCTCGAGCCTTCGGCTCTCGGTAATTATAGCAATAATGACCTCAAATCTACGCATTATCTATTGCTATTCAACTACACACGTGTTATTGTTACCGATAATTATCTCATCTCTATGATATGATACGTCACTCAAACTTGAGCGTCAGATATCATACCAGTCGCTCACACCCTTGATAGAGTTGAAGTAAATCGATCTTCTATTCTTGAATCCTTTTCCATTGGACACGCTTACTCGTACAAGAAGACCAAAACTTATTTGGACACACTTGTGCTGCTTACATCTCAGATCTCATCGAGATGCCGGCCAGAGGATTACTCATGCTGGAAAAAGCATTGAAGAATCAAAACGGTAAGTGACATTAATCGATGATTGTACTTATTAGGCTTGAGAATAATACTATGTTAACTAGATCATGCACTTATAAATCGATATGAAGTATAGGCTACACTAGAAATTCTAAATCGAAGACATATAAAAATCAACACCGAGCAGCACGTGAGATTTTTCTTTATCTGAGGTTTAGAATTTCTCACGGTAGGCGTCATATATCGCTATGCATTTGTACTGTGAACCATCTGACTTCACAGGTTAAAGTCTGGATCTTGTAGTACTTATTGTTAAATCATTGATATTTATATCCGAAAGCAGGAAACTATGAAGTTTTATACCCCGAAAAGTACATTGCGACGTAGACAAAGGCAGAGTCGTGGCCCACTTTCATGGTCTTCAACCTACCGTGGCTCCCTATCCTAAAATAGGCTTAGACAGACTGTTTAGACCTCAAAGATAGGAATTTATTAAGGATAGGGCCTATCATAAGGTAATCCCTTGATAACAGCACATCAAAGCTGCGATTCTATTCTTCTATCAAATCAAATGTACATGTCATTGCAAATATACATGTTGACTTGAAACATCTGGTATTCAACAACACATACTGGTGTTTGTAATTACAAATAATGTATTGTTTGATGGAATCGTTGTAATTGTCCATTCTTTACGATGACTTCTACGTCTGACTATGTTTTCGGAATAGCGATTCACATGTCACTATTGTAGGACTTTTAGTACGTAATCCTCTTGGGGATGAATAGACAGGGTGAGGAAAAGTGGGCACCTCTTTTCTTAACTGACGGGAATTTCTTAAATAATTTTATACTATCTTGTTAGTGTAAAATGGTATTGAGCTATATTGTAGGCGTAGGTGGTGCACAGTCAAGAAGAATAATTGCACAATTCGTCAAACATTGCAGTTCATAGCTTTTCTCATGAGCAAATGACAGAAGATTCATCATCTCATAGATTTCCATATTGATGTCAAATGAATTCTAGTTAGTTCAGAAGGGAGATCATTTTGGACTCACCCTGCATTTCTTGACATCTGTTGTGTGATTTTTATTAACTGATTATGGACGCATATTTCAGATTTTATTGAAATTATGTTATTGAAAAGTATCATGGGCGTGTAGGATCTACTCCATGTAGCGGATCTATTTCATGAATTTAATTTGATATCATCATGTAGCCTGCGTTGTATAGGTTACGTTTTGTTGGCTTCTAAAAGTAAAAATATTGAATTTAACAAAATTTTTATAAGAAAACACTTGTCACATTAATACAATTGTTACCAATGTAATTTATTATTGCTTAATAAAAAATTTCGAATCCGAGTTTAGTTTTTTCGAAGTATTTAGCAATGGAAATGATAAAATAGCCTATATTGGTCAGAGTGAAGAGGAATTATTTCATATTAATGAAATTGTGTTCAAAGCCAAGTGAAATGACTTTATTAGCCTTTGTGAACCATAAAGAACCTACAATAATGCTGTAAAATAAATTAAACTGAAATAGCCAAGAAAATCTGATGTTAATGTGATATTAGCACTATAATGCCACTAATTTCTGTTAAAATCCATTATAATACTATAGCTATACCTATCGTCAGGATGTATATTTTCGTGATAATTTTCCAGATGATAGCCAATGGATTTTAGCAGAAATTAATCGCAATTATTAATACAGTTTTGACATCAGATTTTATTGGTTCTTTCCGTTTGGTTAATTTTGTAATGAATAATAGTCGAGCTTTAGTTTAAATGATGGTGTAAAATAATTTTTTGTTTGATTTTGCACTATACTTGATGTTTTTCTTCATGACCTCTATAAATATCGGTACAGCCTATATTATAGCCTACTGATTTCTACCTATGATTCTACCTTTGATTTTTCAGGTTCGGTAGAAACATCGTCTATCAATTCGCGGAGCAAACAGTACTCAGCTTCGGAAATTTTCAATAGGCCGGAAAAGTTCCAAGAACATGTTGAAGGTGTGTTATTGTTTTGTACAAAATTTTATTTTCATGTAATTATATTAGTACACAAGTGCAGTGAATGAATTTAATAAAAAAACTGACATTCTTTTTATTAGTCTAGATAGTATTTAATGTCATTAAGTGTCATCAAATTATTGTGTTTACATGAACGTAGTTTACAATTATGTTAATGAAACTATGAGGGTGAAGCCCTTGACTTCTAGTCCTTCTTTTTTCATTCGTAAAATTCTCACACGAGGCCCTTTAGTTGCTAAAGGGACTTGACGAAGCATGTTTAACTATTTTCTTATATTTTTCCAGATGAAGCAGAGGAGCCACAGGAAACTGAAAGTGGATTGTTACCATGGTCAATGATTTGTCTACACGAAACAGTTGAAGTCGATTCAACCTTGACCACAACAACAATTTTGCCATCTTCGATCATCTCCAACTATATTAATTGCAACTATATGGACGATAGTGATCAGAATGAACTTTATTCAATTAGCATTCCTGATACTATTTCCAATGCTCTGAACTTAGTTAATTTACCGGTAGATTCATGTGATAGTGCTTATAGTGTAAATGTGTTGTCTGACTTTGAGCAAAATATTCCTGATGTGAGTGACTATTTAATTGATGAGCAGCCGAATTCTGAATCCATCAACGAGAATTCCATAAGTTCCAGACGCAAAGAATGCCGGAAAAATGGAAATGTAACGTGAAGAAGAGAAGAAGGTTAGAAGGTCAAAGCTACCTTGGAAAGAAATATAACAATGACTCAAAAGACAAAAAGATAACTCTATGACAAAAAAGAGGCGGTCCAAATTGGTGAACGTTGCCACGGAACCAATTGTGACAACGGAGAATATTCATTATCAGTTGGATCGAATTGTCATCTATAAACTGAAGAGAGGAGACGTGAAATTTTTGATTATTTTTGGAAGGAAACAAACTAGGACCAACGTAGAATATATGTATGTTCTCTCATTGATACCGTAGAAAAGAAGACGGAAACTGAAGAATCAAGACGGAGTCGCTCTCTACACTATCACTTAAAGATAGGTTCTCAAGCTGATGATAGGATTCGTCTTTGTGCTACAATGTTCCAAAATACTTTACGAATACCGCATAGAACTATTTTGAATTGGCTAGGAAAATCCACACATGGATTATCTAAAAGTAGTACCAATAATCCGAAGCAAAATAGGCTCAATGGTCAGAATCTTGTCAATAAGGAGCGCATTGATATTGCAAAACTGTTTGTTGATTCTTTGGACAAAGTTCCATCTCACTATTGCAGGAAGTCAAGTGATAAGCAATACCTTTGGCCATACGAATTCACGAGTGTACCAATTGTACATCAGAAGTACATGTATGTTGCCTGGTTGCAACAGCAAAATGAACGACAAAATGACCCCGTTTCCCTAACAACATTCAAAGGCTTATTAAAAGAAAAGAATATCGAAATATTTCAACCCCGTAAAGACCAATGCGATGTTTGCAACAGTCATGAACAAGGAAACATTGATGATGAAACTTATTCCACTTGAAATTGAAAGACAGCGCTATAGAGATGAAAAGAATAAAGACACAGAAAATGCAAAAGCTTGCAATGGAAGCTTGATTGTTATAACTGCTGATGTTCAAGCGGTCCAAACAATTCCGAAGTTGAATGCCAGTTGTTTGTATTTTAGAACAAAATTGAACTTGCACAATTATACTATCTACAACAACTCTAGCCAAGATGTCTATTGCTATGTTTGGACTGAAATAAATGGCGGTCTATCAGCGAACAACTTCACTAGTTGCTTAATTGATTATCTTGATTTCTTCCGTTTCAAAATGGGCAAAAGTGAATAAAATCAGTTTTTTTTAAATACCTAGAGAAGGGACATACACAGATGGAGGTCGATTCTGTTCACTCAAAAATAGAGAAACTCCAAAAGAATGTTTACCTACATGTGCCCGCAGACTACTGTAATTTGGTTACATCTGCAAGGAAGAATCCTTCTCCTTTCAAGTGCAATTATCTACCCTACAGTTTCTTCAAAAAAATGAATACAGACACGAGCATCCGTCCGACCAGGCTATACGAAAGGTGACCCATGCGTATCAGAAGTGAAAGAGTATAGATGTGATCCCTCCGGTGATATATTCTATAAGCTTTCACATGATACTTCAACAGGTTTCACTCTTCTGCCACAAAGAAACCGAAAGAGCACCTCTCAATTACAAGATCTATATTCTGGTTTGATCCCCATCTCCCGAAAAAAATTCAAATACTTGCAAGAAATCAAAAAAGTTATTAATCCCGATTATCATTCTTTCTATGACAACCTTCCCTACCGTGTATAACAAATATCATGCTGTGTGTTCCATTTTGCTGAATACTCTGATACATGTAGGTAATGACATTTCAATCTTTTCATGATCGAATACTGCACTCCTGTTCTGGTTCTTTTTAAGTTTGTGTATTTTTACTCGTAGTTACGAGTAAGCTGCTTTGTAAATGAAACATCAACATTTTCTGATGAATTATAAATGTACGCAATTCCGTTAAAATAATCGCTTTTATTCATTGCGATAATTTGTAGACTTCGTGTATCGCATAGGTAGGTTGAAACTGCAGTAAATGATGACGAAAGGTATTTTCTACGGGGAGAAGGAAGTAGCCTTATCAATAAACAACAATTGAGCTGTGTGATTAAAGGTACTGCAACTCTATCCATATCATACCTGTAGAATTCAGGATAGTGACAAACTAGGATAATTACCTTTTGATAACTTTTGATAATTACCTAAGGAATCACTATTCTATGGTTTTCAATAAACTTTCAAGTACCTTTCAGATCAATAACTTACTTATTGATTAAATAAGTCGACTTATTTCTTAGGCCTAATAGTGATAATGCGGTTCATTTAAAAAAATTATGCGTTTATTTTTCCCATGCTCTGGCAAGAATGCCTGTAAAGTAACAGAAAACTCAATGAAATGTTAGTAAGAAAATGGCGTAACATACCATTGACGACGATTTTTTCAGAATGAAAATGGCGTATCACATTTTTGCAACTTTCTGTCAAAACATATGCTTTTATTGGGAATAAAAGTTATATATTCGGAGCTGTGATGTTCTCATCTATGCAACGGTATTTGATTTGTCTTGATTATGTAGATTTTGTCAGAGAAAAACGGTTTTTTCGTGATTTTCTCAAATCATGTATTTTTGAGTTACGCCATTTTTGCACGATGTATTATGAATTAGATGCGCTTATTTTCAGGAAACAGTATTTCATTTTCAGAAGTAATACATCATTTTCGGACAACGACAATTGAATTTTCGAAAGTTATCACATGAATTTTAGAAAACAGAGTATTCATTTCATATCTTTATATTGTAAGTTGATATCGTAATATGAAACATATACGCGTATACTCATTGACATGCTTTCTATGTATTACCATTCAACACATTAGAGAATGGAGAAAGATCTATGGTGGTCAAATTTCAAATTTTGATATCGATACAACTGTCACAATTGCTTTTACAAATTGAACATAAACGTGAACTGAAATCCAACTTTTGTAAAATAAAATGGCACACGATCAGTTTACCAGAGGTATGGCTATTGGAATGATTCGTTGTGGTAGAAGTTGTGCGAGTGTTGCCGAGGAGCTGCAACTATCGAGAGTCGTTGTTTGGAGGTGGTGGTGTCGATGGATATCAGAAGATGTTAAAAAGAAGAAGGGATCTGGTCGACCAAGAAAGTTTGCAGGAAGGACAGACGCACGTCTAGTTTTAGCTGCACAGAGGAATATATTTGTGTCAGTCCCAAAGCTAGTCGTACACTGGAAGAGTGCCTCAAATATAGACTGTAGCGTTCGAACGGCTCACCGAAGATTGCGAGAAGCTGGAATTCAATCGCGACGACCAGCTGTCTTAATTCCATTGAGTTTTGAGCACCGCAGAAGACGAGTTGCCTGGTGTGATGTCCATCGCTCATGGAATGACCATCACTGGCAGAAAGTCTTTTGGACCGATGAATCGAGATTCACTCTGGATTTCAATGACGGTCGTGTCAGAGTGCATCGTCTTCCAGGTGAACGCTTTGCCACATGCTGTATTAAAGAACACGACAGATATGGTGGTGGAAGTGCTATGCTGTGGGGTGACATTTGGCATGGCGGACGAACGGCAGCAGTCATCATCAAAGGCACGTTGACTGGAGAGAGGTATCTCAATGAAATTGTGCTTCCTGTTGTTGCCCCAGTGGTCAGGGTGGAGGATCTCGTCTTTCCAGACGACAACGCAAGACCACATCGCTCCTCGGCTGTCATTGCCACTGTTAGGAGATTGAACATTTAAATCCTTGACTGGCCTGCACGCTCACCTGACTTGTCACCCATAGAACAAGTCTGGGACGAGCTTGGGCGGCGAGTGAGAGACCGCTATTCACTTCCACCAGAGTCCCTGACATAGAAATAAACTGTTTATCTGAAGTTCGCTAGAATGGAAATTGACTCAAGGTCGCGGCACATCCGAGGGAACTAAGTTGGGGCATGAAGAACCAATTAAAACTTCGATTTACTCATATGACTGATTCCAACCTACTGATACAGACGTTGGCAGGTACATCTAAGTGAAAATGCGTGCGATTTATGTGCCGTTATTGTGCATTGCATGAAGCTTAATTTCCATTCTAGAGGTTTTATTGTTGTCAATTTCTATGGTCCCTGAAGATTCTCTCTGAAAGACTGACAGAGCAGTGGCTTCTCCTTGAAACATCCTTCATTTAGAAACTTTGTGAATCCATGCCATCTCGGATTACTGAATGTATAGCTAAACTGTATTTCAGTGGCAAAATTTGTATTTTCGAAACGTAATTTGTATTTTAGAAATCAAAATGAATAATAATTTGAATATTGGATATCATGAAATGAATTTCAGAAGCAACATGTATTTTGGAGGACAAAATTCACAATCAGATCAATCCTTTGAAACTCAGAAATCGTGAAATGTACTTCAATTAATCAAGATTGTTTTCACGACAGTTGTACGTGATGTGAATAGTAAATTGTAACTATGATTCCTACCAGCAAAAATGCAAATATCAGATAATTGCTCAATCTTCCAAACGGCTTTAGCGAGAGAGCCCGTTGTGAGAGTGAATCCTTGCTTACACTTTATGCATACAAGGTGTCGATCTCACCTATTTTGAATAATGAGCCTAGCCTTTGCCAAGTCTGGAAGACATCGATGAACCAGAGGATTACGAACGGCGAAAGCACAATCAAGTTTCGACAGGTCGAGGTCAGGTTTTTTTATCTTCACTCGAAAGTATTTTGAATACTTTGATCTTGTTGGAATATAGCACATATCATGGACCGTGCTAATAGGCCTAGAGAGGTAATTACTGCGGTATATGCCTATGTTCTAATAATGATCTAATAATCTATGTTCTATGTAACATCCAACGAATTGTAAAGTTAACATATACGCATCCTTGGGTGACTCTAACTGGTGCGACAGGTCGGAACGCTTCTGCTCACAGTGAGTCATTATACTCGAACATTTGTATTATATACATGCATATCATGCATATACATGCATAGCGCTTCTGTTAGCGGTAACACTTGTGTCAACCATTAGACAATCGATCGGCTTGAAGCTGTGGAAAATTATCAAAACAGAATAACAAGAGCTATTCGGTTGTGAATGTGACGCGTCGTATTTGTCTCTCTCATCAATAATCGGATTTTAGTGATTTAATAAGGTACTTTTGGCTTTGGTGTATAAAAATTATATCGCTGTGATCCTTGTACTACGGCAAGTATATTGGTGTAATCCTTGCGTTTCCTCATGCACAGAGTATTTTTCGTAATAATCCCGAAATTCAATTTCCTCGCTTGATAACTACTCATCAGTTTATGGAAGCATGTCCAGAAAGAACAGTGATGTCGTTATCGATAGCAATGTCCAGTGTCAAGCTTGTCAGCAGACAATGCGCATTGGTGAATCTATTGTTTGCGACTTGTGCAAGCAGTCTTTTCATCTTCGGAAGGATTGTTCATCGGTATCTGCCAGTCTCGGGAAAACTATCATGAATTCTGAAAATATTAAGTACGCATGTGATCAATGCAAATCTATCAATATCTATGGAATGTTCATCCGATTCTATGTTATGGAACAGGAATTGAGAGAAATACGTCAGCAATTACAAAGTAAATTCGAAGTGAATGTCTCAAAGATAATACATGACGCCATTGCAGAACAACAGGAGCGATACGAGAAAATGAATAATGTCGTCGTTTTTGGAGTTCAAGGAATGGATGAAGAGGATGAGGCTGATGACCGTGATGAACTTGACAAGGATCAAGTCGAAAAGCTTCTCGATACTCTCACTGTTTCCAAGGATGACATTGTTTCAGCTTCTCGAATTGGAAAGCGTAGTGGGCGACCGAGGCCACTTAAAATTCGATTTAAAATATTGAACATAAAACGAAAATTCTTTAATAGAGCATGGAAACTGAAAGGATTCAATGAGGAAAATGGTACTCGTGTTTATATTCGTCATGACTTAACTAAAGCACAACAGGAGATAGAAAAACAAATTGTAACTGAATATAAGGAGAGAAAAGGCAAAGGTGAAAACATCATTCTGAGAAATGGAAAAATTATCAAGAAAACTAATGTTTGACTAAATTCCATTACCTTCAATCTGCTACTTTAATGCAAGATCGATATTTAATAAATTGGACGAAATTCTTCCGTTTTCTACGACTTACTCACCTGATTATATTCTTGTTACTGAATCATGGTTGGATGCATCAACCTGTGATAACTCTATTTCATTACCTGGATATATTATTCACCGCGCCGATCGAACCTCCGGAAAGCAAGGTGGTGGTCTTTGTGCTTGGATTAAAACTTCTTTTTCAACACGACTCCTTCACTGTAACTCAATTTTTTCTGAAGTCGAATTGATGATAATTCAGACTAGCCGTGCTGAGTTCAGTGCTTGTTGGTGATTATTTATTATCCTCATGGTGCAACTCTGAATTTACAAACCAAGATTAATTTAAACAACTACATTGTATCTAGTGTGGATGAAGCTCTTGCTGAATATCCTAATCACTCTGTGTCTCTGGTCGGTGACTTCAATAGCGTTGATCCTTCTATCCTCGAATCTAGTTTCAATATCACGAATGTTATACATGAACCTACGCGAAAAGGACATATTCTAGATCTCGTACTACTGCCGGATCATTATGTGCACTTATATTCCAATGCAACGTTCTTCCCTCCCTTTGGTCATGGTGATCACAATGTGATTCTATTGAAACCATTTAACGATTTTCATGTTCAGTCGTCCACTATTCGAGTGATAGACTTTCGTGAGTCATTTCTGAGTCACGCCGCTTTGTTTCTTTCTCGCATTGATTGGAGAGACTTACTTCATGATGCAGACTTGAATCAATCATGTGAAATATTTTACAAATTCCTTCATGCTGCTATTGATTTACTTCCATCTGACATTATCATTAGAAAAAACTCTGATAAACCTTGGATCTCAAATATCATAAAAGTTACAATAAATAAGAAGTATAAGGTATATCGGGATAAGAAATGGTCACTGTATCACCATTACCGGGACAAAGTTAAGTTAATGATTCATCAAGATAAAAAGTCGTGGTGTAATTCTTTCTTATCATTGCATTCTATTTGGGATGTATACAAAATTGTGCTAAATGAATGTAAAAGTGATAACGATTGGCTACCCCAATGTGACAGACAGAAAGATATTGCCGATATTTTGAATGATATTAACACTAGAACTACGGATGAGGTCAAAACGACCTCAGTCACATTTTGAAATTTCATACTTGGCGAACAAAGCTTCTCTAGGAATTGATATTTACCGACTTTTAATATATTTTGTCTGTTCTATCGTAGATGAAATTTCATTTAAATTGGTGATTCCCTTCACACTTTAATTCACCTGTTACCCTGCAACTACGGAGTGATGTCATTTTGACCTCTCCTGTGTGAGAAAATTCTCGCAAAACTGAATTGCCTTTCAAATTAGAAATCTATGACAGCCGGATGTATATAAATTGATAGTTCACGATCTACAAAGATTTCTATGATTTATGTATTCATATTGTAGATCTATGTTGCACTCTCCATGACAATACCATTGATTTCTTATTTGTCATTGTATTGCTTCTCATAAAGTCACTGATATTTAACACTAAGTATCAAAAGCCTGAAGAGTGAGTTCATACGCTATGAAACGTCGGCGACATTCCGCAGAAAAAGCAGCACTCCTCGCACAATTGAGCGATAGTGGTTCTAGTTGTAAATCCAACAGTGAAGACGAGATAACACAAGCAAACAATGATGAATGTGACTCAACATCATCTGACACTGACACAGGATCTGTCGGAAAATATCGAGCCACCACGAAAGCGGTTGAGTGTTCATGTGCATCCGGAAATCGGCAGTGGTGGTGATGAACTAGCTACACCTATGATTACCCAGCGTGACGATAACTTGATGCATGATGACGTACCGACTTTCACCAGTCGTAGTGGTAAAGTGTGGCAAGAGCACAAGTCGGTGGGTGTTGGACGCTTGCCATCACATAATATCTTTCGTGCAAATGCGGGAATTACCACAAAGACTCGAGCTGCCGTAAATGATTCCAAACAAAGTGCTTTTTCATTATTGATGGATGAGAAGATGCTCAGATACATAAGAAGCTGCACTGAGATGGATGCTAAACGTGTGTTAGGTAACAGTGATTGGATATTGACACTTGATGAATTAGAAAAATTTATTGGATTATGCTATTTACGAGGCGTTTTTGGTGGGAAAAATATACCTCTACATAGCTTCTGGAGCAACGAATTTGGGTTGCCGAATTTCAAAGCTGCCATGTCCAGAGACCGCTTTTCTGCAATTATGAAGTTCCTTCGCTTTGATGTAAAATCCTCTCGCAAAGCTCGACTTTCTGCTGATAAATTTGCACTAGCTTCAGATGTATAGAAACCCTTTATTCATAACTGTCAACAATGTTTTGTGCCATTTGAAAACTTAACAGTAGATGAACAATTACTGCCCTGTAAATCAAGATGTCCGTTTACACAGTTTTTACTGAACAAGCCTGATAAATACGGCATCAAGTTTTTTCTGCTTGTTGATGTCGGGACCAAATATTTGTGCAATGGGTTTCCTTATCTAGGAAAATATGATCCAAATTCTCAAAAGAAGCCTTTCGGCGACTTCGTTGTTCTTGAGCTGATGAAGCCTTATTATGGCCTTGGATATGGTGTCACAACCGACAATTATTTTACATCTCTAAAATTATGCGACGATTTGAAGTCTAAAAACACCAGCTTGATTGGAACAGTAAAGAAAAGCAGACGTGAGTTACCCGACGTCCAAAAAATCATGACAAAGAATCATGTATATGACTCTAAAATTCTTCCTCGGAATCTGGGTGTACGTTGACAGTTTACAAAGCCAAAAAGACCAAAGTTGTCGCTTTGTTGAGCACTTTACACGATAATGTCAACATCGCAGACAGTGAGAAGCGAAAACCAGAAACAATCTTGCATTATAACGCAACAAAGGTCGGCGTTGATTGCATAAATCAGATGGCTCGGTTGTATTCCCCCAAATCTGCTTCGAGACGCTGGCCAGTCGCTGTATTTTTCAGCATACTGGACATGGCCGCTATCAATGCTTGGATTTTGTTCAGATATGCAAACAACTCATTCATCAGCCGACGAAATTTTATCCTTGATCTCGGTAAGGAACTGACAGGCTTCAACACTCAAACAACAAGCCTTCCGTCTACTCCTTCACAGTGACGTCGATTTTGTGCTGAGCGTGGATGCCGAAACAAAATTCAAAATATGTGTGTTTCCTGTGCTTCTCACGTCTGTGGTAAACACGCTGAAAGAACCATAGTTTGTCTACACTGTAGAAAATAATGATGTTTTTTCGTTCATGCTTTGTCACTGTTCGTGCTCCTATTTCATACTCTTAAATTTTTTACATGTTATAAATATAGTCTACATCCTCAATCAAGTACTAGAAAGTTTTGAATACATGTATATTAGCTTATGGAAAGCAATTCCGACAATTAGATGATAATATTCTGTATGTGAGGTCATTTTGACCTCAGTCCGTAGTTTTAGCAATACATTTTCCACCGTATTTCTAGTGTTAATCAGCGACTCTCTGAAGAATTTGTTCTTGATCCTATCGATATCTGAACTCCTACGTTTTCTCAGCCATTTCAGTTCTCAGATGCGGAGCTTGAATCACTATTGGCCAAAGTTAATCCAAAGTCATCGCCGGGGTCAGATTCAGTACCATCGATTGTGTGGTCCAAATTTTCATGTGTGCTATCGACTCCTCTATCGATTATCTTCAACAAATGTGTTGCTCATGCAGACTTACCTTTGGCTTGGAAGCAAGCATAGTACCAATCCTGAAAAGCAACCCTCCAAATTTAAGAAATGTCCGCCCGATTTCCCTACTCCCGATGCCCGAAAGACTTTTTGAAAAAGCTTTGATGAGTAGATTTGGACATGAGTTTAGGCGGCGCTATGACTCAGGACAATTCGGTATCCGAAAGAAAAGTTCAACGACATGTGCATTGGTTATTATCAAACTCCCTTCCTATCTCCACTATGTTGAACTATGCGTTCTACATTTTCTAATGTAGAACGGAATTTCTATGAATCAAAATACATGTAATCCAATGGGCTACCGTGCTACATTTTTTTACCCTACAATGCACCCAAATTGCAAGTAAGCTTAGATGATATCTTGGGTATAGATAATAAGGCTACACCTAATGCAAATGCCAGTTAAATATCGGTTCACTTGAAATTCAAATGAAGGAAATGCACATCGAAGTAGATAATAGTACTTTCTATGGTATTGTTAATTTCTATGGAAATGCATGACATCAATATTGGATAGGCTATCTACTAGGACTTTGGATGCCATGGAAAGCCAACCACGTTTGTGTTCTTAGCAGATTGTCTATATCGTCACTGGTCCATAGAGTTCATTGACATTTCTTGATCGTTTGATAATAGTGATATAACTACTCCATCTGTACTACCATAGAAAGATGTAGCACTCGGCTTCGCCTCGTGCTACATTTTCTGTGGTAGTACAGATGTCGTAGTTATATCACTATAATGTGGAAGATTTTATTACTAGGAATCTACAGGAAAAGGATGTGCTTGGTTGCCACTTGTTATCAATAGACTTAACAAAGGGATTTGATTAAATTTCGCACAGCCTCTTACTGAGGAAGATGATAAGTGCAAAATTTGACGATTTTTTAATTGCCTTTATGTGCAATTATCTGACATCTAGAGGTCAATGTACGCGTTGGAAACGTACTAGGAGTTATGCACAACCAGACAGCGGAGTTCCACAAGGTTCCTCGATTGGTCCTCTGATATTCGGATTTTTTGTTTCTGATTTAAGGGCTTCTTGTAAAGACATTTTACTTACTAAGTACGCGGATGATATTTTACTGACAGGAGTCATGATTCTGACAGCAGTATGAAAAATGGATATGGCGAGATCCTGAAATGGGTTGAACAAAATAGAATGATGATTAAGGAGGATAAATGTCAACAAATGTTTATTACCAAAACTCAACGTCTTGACTTATCAAAGTACAGCCTCACAAACATACCACTGAAGTCCGACTTGAAATTCCTGGGTATCACATTTGATTGGCATATGTGCTGGAATTTACATGTTCAGAACATTACGAAGAAAGCATGTTCAAGGTTATCGGCATTGAGGAGACTGAAGCCTTTTCTTCCTAAAGATGACCTAGTGATCATATACAATTCTTCAATAAGAAGTATATTACAGTATGGCTGTGCAGTGCTTTTTAACATCGGAACAGTATCCTCGAACCGGATGGACCAAGTACAAAGAAGAGCACATCGCATAATTTGTGGGACTTCTTCTTGTCAGTGTCCGTCGTTCCTACCACTCGACTATCGCCGTATGATTTTGTCATCTAAATTATTCAAACAATTAATTAGTGATCCCGATCATCCACTTGCGCATTTGTCTCCACAAGTAAATCCATACTCTGAAACTTTCCGAATGCCAGTATGCAGCCTCCGAATGAGACATAATTCCTTCCTGGTGACAATGATTCGTTTTTTCAACCATGGTTTATAACTAAAGTTTATATCGAAAACTTGTATTTGTATTTGTTTCTTTGTTTATGACTTTAATTTCTTATGTTATACTTCTGTGTACTTCAATTTCGGCCTCACGATTCTCAGTATTGAGGCATTTGAAAATAAACTATTATTATTATTATTGAAGAGAATTATTTGACTTCAAAAATAAAATCGCTTGTACTAGATCAGGCTGAGGGAAATTTTTTCATTGCGTAAATTGCAGCAAATTTCCAACCTCGACCTCGATATTTTCATATCGAGGTGGGAAAAAGTTATCAAAGACGCGAGGTTGAGGTCGAAGCTCCTCAGGAAAGCGGTGGCGGAAACCATTGGAGTAAAGTACAAGAGTGCATGCTCCTGGATACGTTCAGGAAAATTTTCAGGAGCGAAAAGAGGTGGAAGCAAACCGAAGATTCTGACAGATGAACAAATCAACCAGAGACGCGGATTGACGAAATCAGCTTCAACTTATTATACCGCCGGAAGTGCGGGCGTTCTCGTCAAAGAAATCGAGTCATATCAACAAGGCCAACACCACGATGTAAGGAAGCAAGCACGAAAGCGAGGTAACGTATAATGCACGTATGTATAATACCACGTATAATACATGGTCCGCCAAAAGTTGCATAGGAATTATCATCAAAAGTTATCTGCCTTACGGCAGGTCTTTCACGACGTTTCGCCACTCTTCTCGATTCTACGCTTTTCTCTTCAAGGATTATGAATGATTGCAAAAATGTCTAGAGTAACATTTGAGACTAATTTTATTCTTCAAAACCTCAACAAAATGCCACTCATAATGTAATCTCGCTTCAAAGTCACTTAAAGAGACTTTTTGGTCTATCTTTACTTTACATGAAGTACTTCCGGCAACATTTTCTCTTACTATCTCAATACTCGATGCGCTGCGACATTTTGTTGTTCTGCCTGAACGATCTTTGTCCGGAGAATTTCCAAATTCTCGAAAACGTGAAACACAACCGACGAATAACATGTTCAGACGGAGATCTTCTGACATTGTTCAACCGGGATCTCTGAGCTGCAACGATCGATTGGCTGTTAACAAAAAACAGTTTAACAATTTGAGAGCGCTGTTGCTTAGTCTACTTATTCACTATCAAGCAAGCCTATCAAAATTTAGAAAAAAATGAATTAAAAATGGAACAGGTCTGAATTATGTCTCATTTGCAAATGATGTGCCATTGATATGTAATTTTGCATAGAAATGCATAGTGAACACTGGACAAGCATGAGATCCATCATTATTTCTGAATTTTCTAAGAAATTATACATTTGATGTTTTTGAACGTCAAATATTATCCAAGATTGCAATCAACTTATGCACCTGGAAAAATGTATGGGCATGGTCTATGCACAAGAAGACGCATTAGCTTTCTATCTATTGTTAACAATCAAAACTATTGACATGAAATCCCTATACGACTTTTGGCGGATTGAATGTCAATTCCTACTCACTTAATGAATACGGCTAGTAAAGTCCTTGCTGTTATTTTTTAACTGATTTTCTATTGATAATAATTTTTTAAGTAGAACTTTTGCTTAATTTCCTAACAAATCCGCAATTGTTCGCCGATGAATTTAAATTAACTTTATCTGAAATGCATGCAATGATTGACAACTGAAATTCAAAGTATGGTTTCTGAAAACCAATTAACATTTTCGATAATTCAAATTACGATTCTTGAAATGATGCTACGTTATCGAAAATGCATATCAATCTTCAAAAGTGCAAATTGTGAATTTTTGGCACTCCTAAAATTGATTTGATGTTATCTGAAAATCTTTTAACCCTTTAGGGCACATATCTCTATTTCGCAATTAATTCATATTTTCCTTCGATCAATCGCTGTTTTAGAGTCCCATTAAAACATAGTGGTTTATATTTGAGACAAACAGTAGAGGAACATGTTTTTTCAAGGTGGTACATTTTTATACCAGTATGCCTTAGAGGAAATTTTGTTCTAATTTTTGAAAATGTTTAGTTTCATCAATGACTGCTTAAATTTAGATAGTGGATGAATAATTGCTATGAATCAGCTAATAATAAGCCCATAAGAACTAAAAACTTTACCAAATGGGGCTTCTATGAACTTAATGTGCTTAGAACATAAAACATATGTATTTGGCCTACATCCATCTTTGTAAATTCCAAAGCAATTAATTTGCAATAAATTTTGAAACGTCCCTGTCGATGATAATGGGAGAATCAGTACTTTTGGAGATTCAGGCAAAGAGCAGTATCACAACTCCTGCAGTAAATATTGCTTCGACATGCATTGTTCTTTGAAGAATACACTACTACGTTTTATTGTGTTTTGAATGGTGCGGCGCCTACATGTTGAGGAATGCAAACCGATGTTACAAATTACCCTCTCTTTTTTGTAGTCTGCAAACCCATTGTAATCCACGTGTAAATGAATTTACGACTCTGCAATCTAATTTCTGATTTAGAAATTCTATTTTATGTTTTCTGAAGTATGAATTGTACTTCTATATAATAATACATTTCACGTATTTTCATATCTTCTGAAATTCATTCCATTTTGTCCGCAATACATATAATAAAACTGCAATGTATTTAAAGTTTTCTGATTTACAATTGGTCTTCAAAATTACATATTACAGAATCCAAAATACATGTGAAAAAATGAAAAGGTGAAGAAGGTGTGTCATCATTCAGCTGTTGAACTTCTCTCAAATTTATATCATCAAATCCAATATTTCCAGATAATTCAATCCCAGTTGATTGGTGCCGGTATTATAAGCTTTTAATTTATGACTTCAATTCACTTCGAATGTCGAGGTCTTATGCTATAGTCAGTCCTTGACTAGTGTCTCAGAGGAGCTAAAATGATGCGTGATCCTTCTGGTGACTCTAAATTGATCGATTTATAGATAGATAGGATAGGAAGTGTTTATATTCATAATGAAAATGATAACAAGACATGTAACATAACAAGAATATGACAGAGAAAAATACCACTTTATACATACAAATAATTAGAAAAAAAACATCTCAAGCTACGGTCATTCACAAATTTACGAAAGTCAGAAAGTTACAAAAAGATGTACACCATGACATCAAGAGTAATTTACCAGACTGGATACAAATGGTATGAAGGAACTACGACGAACATTGGTACGACTATATGGAATAATGACACTGCGTGAGTAACGATGAACAGAAGGAATGAGTCTATGTAGAGCGTGAGAAGAATCACCGGCAGCCTTTCTAAACAGGCTCCTGCTGGCTGCACAACGACGTTTTTGAATGCTATTGTGTTCACAGTTACAGCTTTCGTTGCAGCCATGAAAGATAATGCGGTGAGCACGTCGATCGAGCTTTTCGAGTCTCTCAGATAGTGTCTGGTTTAGTCCAGCAAAACATGGTGAGGCATACTCCATTAGACTTCGGATACAGCTTGTATATATGAGATGGAGCTTGACTTTGTTCAATAGAGGTCGCAGCTTCCGCAATAAGTAAAAACGCTTCTTCACAGTCGTCTCAATTATATGAACATGCGCAGCCCAAGATAGATCAGATCTAAAAGTCATGCCCAGAATTCTGACAGAATCAACCAAAGGAAGAACTTGTATCTCTGGCAGCTTGAAATTGTGATGACTCGTAAAACACGTCATTTGACTTTTTGCTTTGTTTAAAGTCAAGTCATTTTGAATGCACCATTCCTCCACCGTTGCAACCTCCTCCCGGATATAGACTTCCAGATCGTGAACAGAATCCTCTTTTCTGGCAGGTAGCACAAAGGTGATGTCATCAGCATATTGAAAAACGGTGGTCTCCGTGCGACTGCTTGATAGGTCAGATACAAAGGCTGAGAAGATGTAGGGAGACAGAACTGAACCTTGAGCTACTCCCCGTGTAATTGGGAATGAGTCTGATAAGAGGTCTCCAAACTTTATGCGGGAACTTCGATTAGAAAAGTAATCCATCAGCCAGAGTAAGAATCCTTGCGGAAACCGTAATCCTTCTAACTTTGAAATTAACTTAACATGATCTAGTTTGTCATAAGCTTTTGAAAGATCAAAACACAGAACTATGGATCCTTTAAATAGAGGATTGTCGACATGTTTCGTTACGCAGTCGTGTATTGACACTAACGCGGTTGTCGTAGATGCATTCGGCTTGAAGCCATGCTGTTGTATACCACTGGAGCTCACGAACTTCTCTTTTAGTCTAAGCAAGATTATTCGCTCAAGCAACTTCCCAGGCAGAGGTAGAACTGTAATCTGTCTTAAATCATGAACACTCGGTGGATTGGATTTCGGTATAGGAGTAATCATACCATTCTTCCATCCTGCAGGCACCTTCCGTGTTCTGATGGAGGTTGCGAACATCCAAGCCATTTGTTCAGCTATAACTTCTGCCAATGAAACAAAGACTTTTGATGGAATGAATGGAATACCTGAAGACTTTGACGTTGATTGTCTTTTCAAAAGTCTGTAGACATCAAATGCAGACACCTCACATACCCATTCATCATCAGCCATAGCAATTGGCATTCTATCATTTCGATCTTGCACCTGTACAGAATTTGAGAAAATGTCAAACATTTGCTGAAGTAACTCATCAGGTCTTCTATTTTGCGCCAATTTGTCCATTCCGCTTCCGTCTTTGAACTCCTTCAACAAGTTCCACACATTCTTTGGTCTTGCACAAAGTCTATCTGCCCATAATCGCTTTGCTTTTATAATTTCACAACGAACCTTCTCTTTTAAATAATTATATTCACTCCATCGTCGCAGTCTGAAGGCTTCCCAGCGTTTCTCAATCAAGTATTTTGTTAATGGTGTCATCCATGATTTGTCTTTGTTTGACAGCCTCACTGTGGTTGTTGGGATGCATTCTTTAATAGAATTATTCAGTACTTCTTCAAAAATACACCATTGAATATTCACGTCATTCTGATCATAGAATTCGGACCAGTCATAGCACATTATAGAATTTGCAAGTCTGTCGAGGTGGGACATCCGAAAGTCATACACTGTCCTAACTTTAGTAGAAGAGAGAGCCACAGATTTATGAGAACACTGAGGTTTAGCAGTAAGAAACACATGATCCGAAGAACTTACAGGACAATCATACTGAACACCTCCATATGTATAATATTCTGACAGCATCTCAGAAAACAATATACAATCAAGAATATTTTCACCTCTCGTTGCCTTGGTGATAATATTTGTCATATTCAACTCAGTGCACAAACTTTTGACATCAAAATGATTAAAGTCTCCCGCAACAATGAAATTGACATTAGGGTAGATATTCAGGCAAATATCAATGATCTCACAAATCATGTCATGAATCTCCTCTAAAATTCCAGAGTTTACAGATGGAGGAATATATATGCAAATTAGTACTGTATTGATCTCGTTTAAATGTACGGTGACATATTCAATATCTGATACAGTAGGAAGATTGTCAGTGATCATTTTGAAAAATATGCTGTTCTTCACAAACACTGCTGTACCTCCTCCTCGTCGACCCTTTCGGTCAGACCTGCAAACGGAGTATCCGGGACGAATTGACAAATCCGGGACGGTATTTGACGAAGAAGCATAAAAGCACCCACATATTGTCGAAGGCGTGCAGCTAAATGAACTGATTCGAACCAGTAAAGCTATAACCGAGGAAATCTAAATAGTCACCCCGGCGCCCCAGGTGATGGCGAATTTGACGATGATCCTTTCAGTCAAAAGCCAGGAAATTAGCCAAACATTCGTTTTTGAAGTGATCGTCTTGAAATAGAGCAGTGAAAACATGCATAATGGATTATTCCCTTGAAACTTTGCCGCTATGTCTGTCAGATTCATCACAGCTTGTCATCTTCTCACTAGCTGGATTCCGGATTTTAGGCATTATTCCACTCAGTCTACTGCAGTTCTTGGTCAAGATCAGATGTAAACGTCACTCGTCGAGTGTGTATCCCAATTCTCGCTCATTCTCCATTCATACTCTTGTGTAATCAAAGTCATTTAACTCACAATTCTTCAAATATGCCGACGATCTAATTGTGGCTGTGTATTTGTCGTAATTCCATTCCTGATATTCATTGCATAATACGAAGTGAAACATTTAATGTGTGAGATTAGTGCTACGACACTGGACATGCTTTAAATGATCAAAAAAAAGGTGTTGTTAGTTCGCAAAGGAATTACTTTGACGATGAATGATGTTAGTTTGGAGCCAGAGCTTAAAAGGGCTTATATTTCCCTCTGCAGACGTCTGTAGAGTAAAGAAGCAATCTCGGTATACTCCATGGGAAAATATATCACATAGGGTAAAATCGGGTATTATCGACAGTAAAATGGTTTTCGGGCTCTCACGGCTGTATTTCATGTTTTTAATATGTGATATCCACGTGATCTCGTCTTACTCATATTTGTTAGTTTATCGATTGAATTTATGATTCTAGGTGAAAACCAAGGTGTGTAAACTATAATGATGTTCGCATAATATTGACACTTTGTCGGGTAATATCGACTGTCCTAAAAAGAAGAATCAAAATTTGCAGGTATAGTAAACTAAGGACATTGTATATTGCATGAAGCGAAACTTTAAGATATTTGTTGTTTCCTTAACAGTCCGAGAAGATGGAATTTCATGACTGAGAGCATTCTAGATCAGGGATGTGGAGTCGGAGTCAGAGTCTCGGAGTCCTATCATTTTTGCTGGAGTCGGAGTCGAAGTCCTATCAAATGATAGGACTCCGGCCTATAACTAGACCCGAAATATAGTACAAACAAATTATTTATCATCGTGCATAGCTGTCTGGATGTCAACTTTCTCCGTCAAACAAAAGTACAGAGACAGCAGCGCATGCAAAGCTTGTAATAGTTGAGGGAATGAACCGTGATAGTGAAAAAAGGATTGTCTTTTCACTCGGTGATTTAGTAGAGAAGACAAGCCTTCCTAGCCTCGATCACATCTATGCACCAAGGGTCACATCAGAGACAAAAATGAAATGCTAGTTTGTTGGAGAACATTACCTCTTACCCTCATGGTAATCGTGTGTGATGGCTCCTCCAAAGCGCATATTAAAATCGAAAGTGTAGTCATATGTTTTGGAGAAAGATGAGGATTCTCCTGCCTGGAGAAAAACCGTGTGAAGCACACATCAAAAAGATGGTAGGAGCCGAGTCGCATGCATCCAACATAAAGCGACTTTTGATAAACTTTCATCGAAAATGATTGATAATTCATACAGCTATGATCACTAAAAATAGGTTCAGCTAAACCTATAATGATCTGTGATGTAGGTTACCGGTTAATTTTTCAAACAATTGGGCTTTATATACTTGCCACCCGGAGTCGGAGTCGGAGTCCTGTCAAAATGATAGGACTCCGCATCCCTGGTCTAGATAGGCGAGTTCATCTTCGTCAAGGAAAACGAAGAATTCCGCACAATTTTTATGCATGTAACCCAAGCGTGTAACGCAGCGGAGAGTGATGGAGTGTCACATTTTCAGACAGTCAAAGAGACAACAGATGTGTAAAATGTCGTTTCGTATAATATACAGTGTCTCCAGTTCATCTTACTTGTCTTTCTTCGACACTTTTTTAGGGAACAGTCGATGTCGCCCTACAATGTGTTGATATAATGCCGATATCATTACAGACTGCAACCTCACTTTTCACCTAATCGAACCTTTCAAATCACCTTTCAAATGAAATCGATGAATAAGTAGATTAGAGTATGAAGAGATTTTTTTGGATATCATAGTTCATATAAAAACCGAGAAATGCAACCGTGAGAGCCCTAAAACTGTTTTGAACTGTCGATATTACCCGACATTTTCCACACATGGTCTGAATAGACCTAATAATTCATATAGGGATGCATTCAAATCTTGTGAAGACGATATTCTATGAGACAGTAAACAATAATGATAAAATACTGACTATTTTGTCAGTATCTTGCTGAAAAAATGCTGTTTGGTGGCTATCAACAATATAGTGTCGATATTACCCGACATTACTGCATCGACTTTATGTGACAATATAACTTAGAGCTCTGCAGAGATTGCGAAAATTCTGCAGATATGTAAATTCTGAATAGAGGAAAGTATAAACCAAACTTAAGATCTTTGGAGTAATTTGCCAAGAAAAACTGAAATGGGATCAACACATCTCCGCTATTTCTAAAATTGCCTCGCGCAGAGTTTACTTGAATAGGATGCCTCATGTAGCGAAATGTGATCTTCAGTCTATTCATACATGATGTATTGACCAAGGTGATTGATTTTCGAGCATCAAATCTGCATATGTCTCTGAACTACTTGGCCAACGTTATATAGAATGAAATCCTCATTGATAAATTCTATGTGTGATATTTTCTATCGTCATTTACATGAAGCTATCAGTTTACTACCATCAAATTACATCAAGCGTTCCAGCAGAGATAAACCCTGGATTACAAATGTTATCAAAGTGAATATTCACAAGAGATATGTGACTTACAGAGAAAAGAACTTTGTGTTATATCGCCATTATCGCGATAAGGTGAAGCATCTGATTTTTATAGCAAAACGAAATTGGAGCAATGGGTTTCTTTCCACACTAAAGATATATCACAAATCTTGAAGACTGTTGACGACAAGTTGAACTCTGAATTCGTCTGTAATGGAGCTGGTGATGTTTGCCTCCCTATTATTGTTCCTCCTTTATGTTCACGGAGAATCAAGTAAATAGTATTCTGTTCAAAGTGAATCCCAGAACCATTCCTGGCTCTGATGGTATTCCTTCAATTATTTGGTCGAAGTTCTCATCCGTCATAGAACAACCTATTACTCTTCTGCTCAATCATTGTATGATCAATGCTGATTTACTTATTATATGGAAAATCGCTGATATTCTACTATTTCCCAAAAAACACTCGCCAAGCTTGGAAAGAGTTCGTCCAATATCGTTATTGCCAATTCCTGAACGGTTGTTGGAGAGAGAATTAGTGAGACACTTTGGAAATTACATTATATCCAAATTTGATAAATTTCAGTTTGATTACCGAAAAGGGAGTTCCACCACTTGTGCATTATTAAATGTCGAAGAGTTCGTTTCCAGAAACTTGCAAGAATCCGACGTCGTCAGTTGCCACATGCTTGCCATTGATTTCACAAAAGGCTTTGGTAAAATATCCCACCGACTACTTATTCAAAAAAATGATCAATGATGATTTAAATCCGTATTTTGTTTGTCAGCAATTATCTTAAGTCTAGATCTCAAAGAACAAGATGGAAGTCGATCCATGGAAAGGATATGCCCGTTCTCAGCGGTGTTCCTCAAGGATCCTCGATTGCTTTTTGCCTATTTCATCAATGACCTAATGGTAGCAAACAATAACAGAGTTCTTATAACTAAATATGCCGATGACATATTACTTGTTGACAACATTTACAAACAGTGCACTCAAAGTCCTCGTCGGCCTTATCACAAATCAGTGAATGGACAAATCAAAATATGATCATTAAGAGGGAGAAGTGGCAACAGACGTTTATACGACTCTCATCTGTTCACAACATGTCTCATCTTCAAATTCCGAATATTCCTTTACAGAAAACTTTAAAATTTCTTGGTGTCTATTTTGATGAGGGCTTCAAATGGAAAGCCCATTTCGGTTCTGTTTCAAAGAGAGCTTCTTCCAAACTGTCGATATTACGTCAACTAAAACCGTTTCTTATGAGAGGTGATTTGATAATAATCTTTAATAATTGCATACGGAGTGTCCTAGAATACGCAGCACCACTATTTGTAAATGTTAATACTGAGCAAGTGAACTTATTTGAAAAAATCCAATCCCGAGCCCATGCAATAATACATGGAACATCAAGCTGTAATTGTTGCGATTTCATTCCTCTATGCTATCGTCGTCATGTTATTGGTATGCGTTTGTTCAAAACTTTGATCAAAGACAGCAACCATCCTCTACATTATCTAACACCAGAAACAAATTCATACTGAAGAAGATATCGACTAACAATGATCAAGGCTGTGATAAGAAGCAGATCTTCTATAGTTACGATGACACAACTTGCAAATAATGGATTCTGATGGCGCCTTTTTTTCTTTTTTTGCATCTTATGAATTACTTCAACTCTTTCTGTATATTCATGCTCATGGTCACACGATTTCCATTATTGTGGCCTATCTGATCAAAAACGCTAATTATTATTATTAAGTTTATTATTATGCTAGCAAAAAAGATATTCTGAATATAAGCGACCGAACACTCATATTGATAGCCTAATCCTAAGATCACTTGAATGCAAGCAGTGTTGAAAAAATGCCTCTTCGACTTTAATCTGCAGTCAATAACTCGAGTAAATCGTGTTTATCGGCAATATGACACAATTATCCTCATCACAAATGCATGAGGGTTTTTCAATCCGAGCAATGTATGAAAAACAAACTATCGGGCAGATCCGCAGGTTTGTAGCACGGCCTTCACCATAGTTGTATAGCACTGACAGCGTCACGAGACATCTGCTACTGCCTGTGCATGTATTTAGCCAATTTCATTTATGAAGCTTGAACCCACAACATTTGGGAGCGTTTTTCCATATCCTGTCTCAGTTTTGTAACAGTATAGCCTCTAGGACATAATGGATGCTCATAAGCCTTATACGGTCAACTGAGCAAAAGTTCATTGCAAAGATGCCTCATCATAATGTCACTATTGTAGTACTATTGTAGTGCGTTAAAGGCGTGGTGGTAAAGTCATGGTATCAAAAATGAGTTCAAAACTCTCGGTGATTTTTTAAACTCTTATTTTACCCTCTTTTACCCGCGTTAGTAGTCCCTTTCCGATTTTGATGTTCCTAGGATTCAATCGTTCCCAACAGTGACTTCCGTTCGCTTCAGTTCAATCGTTCCGTGACTTCCCAACAGTGACAACAGTTCGCCTACTCGTTCCAACTGTGACTTCAGTTGTTGCCAACTCAGTCATCTTGTTGATATAAATAGCAATGCAAAACTTAAACTACACATTTTTAAGAAAATTGATCTTTTGAGTGTCAGTTGGAAATTGATGGCAGAAAAGCGATATGTTTGATTGCATTGGGGCGGTTAAGCGGCGCTGAATACCACTCAATGAGGATTTTTTGAAAATGCGCAAGTTGCGTATTATCTGCTAAGACTTGTGTCAATTGCTTTGTAAATACTTTAGTTAATTGTCAGCATTGAAATGTGCGTTTACCTACCACTTCTTTTTCAAGGCGGATTTCACCTGCTTCCCGGAAAGGAAACGATCGCTTTGTAGCATTGATATTAAATTACCACTTTTGTATTCTCCCCCAAGTCTTTTCACCTTACATCACGATTAAAATTGAAAATACAGGATTGAGATAAAGGACTTGTGGCTTCTAGAAGACTTTACTCAGCTTGCAATTACAACTCTGCTAAGATTTAAATTGATTTGAAGATTTTAATTTTGGCTTCTAAAAGAATTTATTTGCTTCTCTTTTTCCGAGGAGAGTGGTTTTCTGATTTACATTTTCAGTTCAGAAATTAAAATAGTGGGAAAATATCATAACGCCGGTACTTAATAAAGATTTTCGAAATGTGTTTTGTCCTAAATTTCTGTGAAAAAATACCGGCAGTTGTACACACGGCACACATCTAAGTATGATAATGCATTATTGGCGAGGAAAGTCAGGTAGTTTAGGCGGCCAGCCGAATGAGTTTTGAGCTGTGCTGACTGAAAAGCAATATATATATATATATATATATATATATATATATATATATATATATATATATATATATATATATATATATTTGTGAGGCATGACAGTCTGTCTATCTCATGATTTCGGATACGCTATATGTAACATTGAACTAAGATATTACTCATGAATATGTTGTGGGTAGTGTAAATATAGCAATTGCATAGGTTGATTTGTAGATAAATGAAAATGTCAATAACAACTTCGTTTGTACCTTGTTTATGGTGTGCAAGTGGAATTGATCAACATTCGCAATTTCGTTAGAAATTATCAAAAATGCTCGATTTTCGATTGTATTTTTGAATAAGGGCCAACTTTTTTTATGTTCTCATGGTTCTCAATTGAAAAGAACCGATACAAATGCTGGAATTTAGAATTGCCAAAACAGAAATATAAAAATAAAAAGACGTCCGTCAAGCTCTTCTTGTTTCGAAACAAAGTGTTGAAATTCATCATCTGAATGTCTCGTGTTGCTTTTCATTTTTCTGTTGTGAATGTAGTTTTATTTTTCAGCGATTTGCCGGAAGTCAAGGAACTATTGTGTTAATTGCTCAATATATTCAAATGCAATTAATGCATGGCATCTGCAGCTTAAGGCAGGACCATCATTCATCATTTTTCCATATTTGCATCAGACCGGTCACTAAATAACAGTCAATCATTTAAGTGATATATCGACATTTTAGTGATCATTTTAGTGAATTGAAATCTAAAACTGATCAATGAATGCGTGCACAACTGGTTATCAACAATAAGATGAAGTATTTGTAGATTCCAGACAAAGATTACAATATGTTCAGTGGGCAAAAGTTTGCAAATGCATTAATATAGGAAAACAATCATATAACACCCACATCTATGTGTAGATAAATGAGTGGTTTACGGTCGTCTATTAAGGACCTTAACAATCAATTAATTTCTATGCCAAATCAAACTCTGACATTCTAACCATAGAAATGGAACTTCATCTATGTTTTTGTCTTCCAAACGTCTGCGGATAACTATGTGATTTTTCGCTGATTCATAGTTTTGACATAGCTATTCAATCCCTTCCATTTAATAATTCAGTGCTCTTCTGTTGTCAATTGAGATATCAAATAATAGAGCTGGCGAAAAAGTAATATCATTGATATCCCCACAAATCATGCTTTGATTGCATACCTCACTTATATACTTACTTTGTTTCAAAATGTTTAAAAATAGATTGTTCTTTGGAAGACAGATTTCTACAACTACAGTATCATCAAGTTTGGAAATAGCTTCAGTCAGTACAAAAATCTATATATAAAGATGAAAGTGATGCTCTCATTCTATTGAACTTCCTTGCATGCATAATAAATAGATTACATGAGACAGACGGACTAGAATCTATATTTGCAAGCAAAGCATATGGCATTTCTCCGATTCTGTCCGGTAATATAGCACCCGAGAGAGTTACTGAAGAGATCACGAGAATCATGAATTTCCAATTTTCATGTGTGGGTGTGATGAATGAACGCGATATGATGAAAGAAAAAGGTCTGACTGGTAAACGTTTGCCCTTTTACTTTTGAACTTTTGAATTGTATATTTTGTTCACATGTCACCTACATGTAGTCATAAATTCATCATATTAATGTCATGCGATGACTTTTCTAGAAAATGTGCAAATATAACTCGGCCACATGGAAGAATGGTGTGCGCCGAATGTGCCTCCGAGTATAAACAAGATCTGCTTATTTACGTGTATTTTGCATATATTTCAACTCCATCCTTTAGTTTTGGTGATTTTGTAAGTCAAAGAAAATATCATTTCAATCCGTGCAAGTAACGGAAACAAGGCTAGATTTCGCAGTCCTATCCTTGATCTAGCGAGCAATCTAAAATATCAATTTGGTTCAACTTCGATGATCAATCAATTAATTGTAAAAAGAATTCCTGTCAATTAATAGATTGATATGGAAAAATGACGCACTCAATTAATTGTCATTAATCAAATGAGGTTCATTTAATTTTTGATTATCCTGATTAGCATAAGTCATTATTTCCGAACTACAAACTGTATACAATAAAAAACGTTGAAATTAACAGCTAAAATTTGATAGTTGGATTTTAAGTGCTTTTACACTACAAAAAGGACGGAAGAAATAACACCGTTTTTTGCTTTCAGCTGATTTTCAGTGTGACGTCATCAAATGTATGTCTAATGTTACAGGACATTTTCTATGCAGGTTAACGAATGTCGCAGCGTTTTCTGACGGTGATCAATTTCCAGCTAGGCTCATATATTGTTCAACTGCAGAAATGGCAGAATCAGAGCTGGAACCGGGCCGCTTTTTTCGGCCCGGGACCGCATCGACTCCAAAATATTAAGCCCGAACCCGGCCCTGATGGATTTTGTATCTGGGCTTGGGTGAGAAATGCTGCTGTTTTGGATACCTTACCATCATTAATGAAAATATCAGTTCAGTGTAATCGCCTTGTGAATCATTCTAAAAATCTAATTGTTTAAGACATTATCGGATGCTGTAGGGCCTATGTCACATCTGTAACATAAATTGTTGACTGTTGAATAGGAAGATGAATTTTCAAGCATTTAATCCATAGTGAATTTTCATTTGTTTTAAATGTTGTACATACGTTGTGCGGTTTTCTGTCACAAATATATTGGATCTTAATTGATGTGCAGATAGCTGCCATTGTTCTAAGTTGTATTTAGGTTTGTCATGCAGCCGATTTGAAAGAGTGAAGTGATGCCGGTGTTTATTTCATCAAATTGCTTAAGAACTATGCTGATAGGCCATTATCGGATGTTAGTGTTGATGTGTTGGCGTCGAGCAAGGGAGAGACCGAACGGATTGATGTTAAGGATTTTCAGAACATGGAAATCAAGCAAACTGAGAGGTTTTGCTGCTTGGGAGCCATCATTGACCAGCAAGAGGTTGTTAGAGCTGAAGAAAGCGCGGAGAGAATGGAGAGAAGTCATCTGAGTCGTTTGTAACAAGAGGATTCCGCCCAAGATTAAAGTGAAAGTGTATAAGCCCATCGTCAGACCGGTGTTGCTGTGCAGGCTCGAAGTAGTGACGATGAAGAGAGCCGATGAAAGAGCTCCTGACAGCACAGATGGATCCTTCGATGGATGGGAGGAATATCCCTGCGTGAACGTATAGAACAAGTTAGGAAATCAGAGAGTGCCTGAAAGTCTCAAAGCATTGTCGGAAAAGAAAGAAATGACGATGGACAGGACATGTGTGGAGACGAGGAAAACATCCTGAGGAAAAGGTGGGTTACTCCTGTGACCCACCTGAGGAAGAGAGAACGACAAGCTAAGGTGGTTGAGATGAAATAATGCGAACATGAAGGCAGTTGGAGGCGAAGAGGATGAGTGGAATGACAGAACGCGACATGAGGGTTGAATATTCAATGCCCCCGGCTTTTCACGAGATCGAAATGATATTTCTATGACTCGAACTGCTAACGCGGCGTGAAGATCACCAAGACCAGCGAGGCGCACCCTCGTGATCATATCAGGAGCAGGCAAAGCTTTCCGCGCGCATTATGACGCTATCTTCCCGGTTTGTTTTTATAACAATAACAGCTGCTTCCAACCGACCTCGAATAACGTCATAATGGAGTTTGCAACGCTAATGGACAATAACGTCGCATTGGAGTTGTTATCAACTGCTATATTGGTTCGTTTAGATGACTTCGGCTATATTGCAATGTTTCTCAGCCGTTTTATTATTGTGGCACTCTTGGTCAAGGTCTTATCCAAACACAAAGAGATTCCACCGCTATTTGGGGGATTCTTGTTTATCAGCGGCAAATGCGGAATATCAGTATTACTGCAGTATTTTACTTTTTGCACTTCGATTGACCAAAGCACTTGGCAATTAGTGGAAAATATTGGTGAAATTATATTTGGAGACGTAGATCTTTATTCCTCTAAATTATTGAAATGCTCAATTTTCAAGGAGTACGTTTTACTGTGAAACTTTTGAAGTTCCGATGGGCCTTGTTGAAATTTGAATTGTCATCAGAAATACGCAGCTCAGGGGTAAGCTAAAGAGGATAACGAAATCAGTTGAAAGCTTTCCTCAATGGACTAATCATGTTCCTTGCCCTTTAAATTTCTTAACACTTTCTTAAACGTAATGGCGCATTTTTCCTTCATTTCTGATTTCCAATGATTTTGAATTTCATATCTTACTTGCCTTTTTATCCTGGGCATGTTGCCCAAAGGACAGAGAAAGACATGTTAGTGAAAATTTCCAATGCTAAATTTGCCCTTTGCTATATTTTAAAGGATTCGATTTAAATAAAAAGGACTTTTAAGCACATTTCTATACTTTGTTGACGGTGGCATCCATCGTCTTACATTCGTTACATCGTTACATTACTTGCCATTCGTCTTGTCTGTTTTGATATGAGTAAAGCATTCGAAAGTGTCCCCCATGACTTATTACTTCAAAGAATAATTGAACTTGATTTTCCCGAGTGCAACAAGTTTGAAAATTGGTCGTCCAGCTATTTGTGTGAGAGAAAACAGCGTGTTCGATTGGGAAATGTTCTCAGCTCTGTCACTAACGTAACTAGCGGAGTGCCACAAGGATCAGTTTTAGGTCCTCATCTTTTTTCGATGTTCATGTCAACTTTTTCTGTATCTTCGACAAGACTACTATTGTTAAGTATGCAGATGATATTACCATGGTGATTCCTGTGTTAAGAAATGCATCTGACGATTTTTGTATTATGGATGAGGAGATACTTAACTTTAAAACATGGTGCAATGTGAATCGTATGACCTGTGGCATCCCTGTGGCAACACCGTGGCTGTCGGCATCCTGTGTGGCACCCATGTAGTTAACGGCACCTCGGCCGAGAATCACTGCTATAATGCTTGATTTCAACTTTTTCTATGTAAAACGTGTATCATAGGAATATGTAGGTAGAGTGTCGACTCAAGAAAGTATCTCTAAACAGTGAAAATTTTTGTATCAAAAGATTCAGTTTTTTGCGGAGATAACGTTCCCGTGGTCCAAAACATTATTTGAACAGTTTTTAGAAAGTCAAATTTTGCCAATTTATGTATTACCGAGATGACGCCCCTATATATAAGTGGTATGAAACAAGCTGGATATCAAAGGGTATGGATATTTGCAAATAAGCATCCTAACTAAGCGGAAATTAAGCTGATTATCATTGGAATTTCATGAGCCGCATTATAATGGAAGTCTTACTGAAAATATCGCAGTATTATTCGTGCTTTCATAGCTGAAATTTCAAGTTCTTAATTCAATTTTCATCGGCATGAATTTATGATCACTAAATTCATGTTTCATTTCTTGAATCTGAATAGTGATGTGGACCCATTTACATCTTTCAAAGTTAATTGAAATCATTGTCTGTGATTATGTGATTTTTCCTCTGCCAGTGGCAGGTTGCCTGTGAATGATCACGCTTAAGAAAATACTCTTGAGGTTGGGTATGAAAGTATAATAGGAACCCATCGAATTGCTAATTTAACAGACATTAAATCTCCAAAGCTGTCATGAAGATTTTTATTTTTATTATTTCAAAGAGAATCTGTGAAATACCATCTATCCTTCTGCATTGCAATCATGATCGCTCAATTCCGTGGTAATTTCTTCAAAACTGCAAAAATTTGCATATCACACATTTGGTAACAATTAGCAACTAAATCCCCCTCGAGTTCATTTAATAAAATCGAAAGTGTATACACAGTGGGGATTTAATAAATGCGGAGTTACTCTATGACTTGTATACAACATACAACATACTAGGTATAAGCCATATATTAAATCTGTGGTTAAATGTTAAATTAGCATTGAATTTATGCAAACAATGCGAGATAAAAGGATAGCTTTAGAAAATGATGACTCATCAGTTATGTGTTGTCTCAAAGAAAGTCTTCGAAATCAAGAGCATACAAAATCTGTTCGCGATCATTATCATGAATCCTTAGCCATTTCTATCCCCTGAAATCCTTTGATTGAATCCTTGATCCTATGAATTGAAGCTGTTGAAATCTGTATAGGTCTACTCGATCAGCTGATAACGTGGGCTCATTGATGTGCTCTTCCGTAGGACGAGCTCTCTTCACTTTTCCACCTGTTTGGTTGCTATTATGAGTTTACTTTTGCTACTTCATCAAAATTCTGTCAAGCATTTCTAACTTTTCGAATTGACTGAACAACGTATTTTTTAGAGTCCCATACACTGGTGATGATGGATATTATGCATTGTATGATTCCCAATTTTGCCACACCCGAAGATGGCGCCTCCGCTATAATTCATCATGCTAAGTTATTTCATTGAGGCCTTACAAAATATGGTGTTCTTTGTGCATACAGATGTGTTGTAAAATAGTTCTCATTAAAATGTGACAAATTTAGTTACTTATTATCCAATCTACTACAATCGTCCTTCATTGTTAGGTAAGGTTTATGTAAAGCCATTTTTCTCATTGAGTACGCACCTTAATCATTGTAAATACATTATTGTCGCAATCATAGGAATAGGATTTCATAAGCGATTGTCGAAAATATACCGACATCATGCAGTTTTGTAACTGGCAGAAATTTCTCTACAATATGCTCACTGAATTATACCAAGAAATATTTGATTTTATAATACATGCCCAGTGTTGCAACATATGGAAATCTTGCTGATTTTTCACAAAACATCAAATCTTTCAAACCGACATGAGACAAATAATTACAGTGCATTGGAAATTGTCCATCCCACTTAAAACAACACAATAGCAATTAAACAACAAAATAGAAAATGTTCATTTCTCAGCAGAGAACACGTGGACTTGTGATAATGATACAGAATAACGCATGTCAACGAAACATATGACATGATGGTTGCTGTGTCCTGACGTCGAACATAGAAATATGTCAACTTGGGCAGTCGATTTTGTGACGATTGATCAATTTCTACGGATTTTAGACAAATTTGAAAACGTGGGGGGACATGACCTATAAGTGCCCTTGGTTTCAAGGTCCTATGTCAATGTTATGTCCCTAATGTCATGCTCCCTTCATAGTCCAGGCTATCTACAGCGAATTACACTGTAACCCGCCACAAATTGTAATAGTTTCAAGAGTGAGTTTATCATGTAGGGAGAAAATCCCTTATTAACATATCAAAACTCTAGGAAGAATCTAGGAAGGCTGATATTGGTAATGAGCCATGAGAGCCATGCGGAAGGTAATTGCAGTTAGCGAGACAAAGCTACAGCGCTTCATTTTGATTGGCTGTCGCAGATCTACATCTGCGATTTCATTGGAGTAAGCGTGTATTTATATTTCGAAAAGACTCATGACTTCAAGTGGAAAGTTCATGTTGTTCCACTAACTACATTTTTCTAGATTTTTGATATGTTGATAAGGGATTTTTTCTCCACAAGATAAACTCACTCTTGAAACTATTGCAATTTGTGGTGGGTTAAAATAAGTATTGCCTGGATTGTCAGGTGGATAAGCGCATTACAATTTCAAGGCAGCACCATTGAAGCATCTAATCGAATAACAAACAATTCATGGTGTTCACGTGGTGGAATAGATATCTTATCTAACAAAATGATTCTACATCATGAAAAGAACAAAAAATCTAAACCTAAGACCTCTAAGTAGTATCTTCGCCTGCTTCAATCTCAGGTTAGGTGGCGAAGCTTAACCTGAACATTAAGGTGGCTCTATACCTGCCTAACCTATTTACTGATCATGGTAGGGTTAATATTATAACTTTAGATTTCAATCGAACGCTGTATGATGGCAAGCAGATGCTTAAATTGAAAGAAAAGTGAGTATTACGAGTGACATGATAGAAGGCAGGTTTTTGTGATGTAAGAAAATAATGCTGCAGCATTCTCGAATAGAATTCTCGTGTTGAAGTTGTGGTTCTGTTTTGATTAACTTTATAACATGTGCTGCAGGAGAGAAACTCGACTCCTGCCAAACCTTGCGAATGCGAGCTGGCTCGTGAAATCTCGGACTTGTAAATATTTTCCAGCAAATATGCAGCAGCTAATCTGTTCTTGGCGAGACGACACCAACGGAGGCGAAATTCAGTAGAAGTGCTCTGACAACGTTCCTGTGATGAAATCAGCATATGTATCTCAAACTCTATCCTGGTTCCCAGTAACAGAGTGTGCGGCCGCTGTTGACTCGGGCCCCGACCGATCCGGTATGCGATTTCCGAATGTTTTTGCTTTCATAGGTGATTCAGTAGGAAGTAATCTGCATCACCCACAGAATGAGATAGGTCGTCTCTTCTTCTGTTTGACTAGAAAGGAAAAATTGAAACAGGTAACGTTAATGAAATGGCACAATCTCTGCAAGGTATTAAAATTTTCTTTTTGCCCACTTATTAAGTTCCTGCATATGCCATCGTTTTGAATCATTGTGCACTTCTAGCAAAGTGATGCGGTTAAACAATCTAATTCTGTGGCTGCACCTATCTCTTCTCCATGTCAGCATCTTCATGGCTGAAGGTATGTCGCTTCTCTGTCCACCCCTTTCCGGCTTTCCTAACGACCAAAGAGTTCGAGTTGCTTGCAAGATAGTCTGTACAGGGGGTATTTTGGTGTAAATAACTAACTGGACTATTTATGGAGTAGGCTTACTGTTCACGTGGTTTGAGAGCCGAGGAAAATCGAGAACTACCACATTTGCTCCTCCTGAATGCACCAACGTTTTCAGCATCGACATCATAGCATCGATGATTTAAAGTGAACACTTTCTGCTGTGAACATAGCTTTCTTCCGATAAGGTTAGTGAACATTACTTATAATACTTTTAAACCCAGTCCTACCAATGAAAGAATGATATTTTCATAAAAATGGTTTTTTGTTAGCGATTTTTCTTTTCCTTGTGATAATTCCAGAGACAAATCCACACAAATTTTGATATCATTTTGATTTGTCTATTCTAATGAGCTTCCAAAAATAGTATTGAATAAAGATAAAATCTAGATATTCAGTTCAGCGCTGACATGTCAAGCAAATCCATCTAATTTGATGCTATTGTCAAATGTTTGCTCGTCAAAAAAGGTACCTAATGCAATTAACTTGTGTTATTTCATTGATAGCCACATTATGAAATTGATCAAACCTACGATATGTCATTCTGCCTGACAGCTAGTCATCTGCCTGACGATATTAATTTTGGTAGCACTTTTATTAATTGATATTTCAGATTTGCATGATATAATCAGCTAAGTCTCATCATATAACACTTTATAAAATCCATCTAAGTTAATTACCACAGAAAATTGGAATGTGCTTCTTACCACAGACATCAAAAAGTAATTAATCAAACGAAATTGATTATTCAACGTTAAATAGGGAGCCTCCTGCATGCAAGTCGCATCTTTATATATGTCAATGTGCATAGCTGCAATTATTGCAACTATATACAGATTGTTTCATAAAAAATTGATCACCCTTAAACATCGCCTTAACTTCAACTTTAGTAGTAATCCCCTGACAAAATCAAGGATTAGGTAGCATGTGTTCATTAGGTGGCAAATGTTCATTGCATGTGCCATGTTTGTTGAAACTTCCTTCAAGGTGTATTTGACATATCTGTTGACAAAAGTTTCTTCCAGAATGCTTCATGCTTTAATATCAGTTACATAAATAGGATATTAGAAAAGTGCCTACATGTAGGCATTCTTTGCTTTTTGACATTCTTTAGGCAAAGATAATTATCCTGACACAGTATCGGAATATTCAAATGATGTAGACAAATTTTATGAATATAATGTGCATAATGAATCATCTAGCTCTCACTTACATCTTCAAAATATTTGATATATTTATGATTAATAATGAAGCGAAGTGAATTTCATAACAATTATATTCTATCTACTAAAACGTATACAAGCGTATACCTACTGTTGCACATGCTTATTTGTTTTAATTTCTACAAGACAATATCACTGATTGTTGAACGAAAACAGCAAGTTATTATGAGAACGCCAATGTAAATACTTAGTATGAGCTGAATCTCAGTATACCTATAAGTAGCCTACAGCATTTTCTTAGATAATAAGTATACGAGTATGCTCCATGTATGTGTTGTGAATGTAGAGGGTATTTATAAATAGTGCTGCAAATTACAGTAAATTCCTGATGACGTTATCTCTATAACTTTTCATGAATCTTGCTATCGTAAACTTGCCTGTTCCTCATGATTTTGTATACAGGTCTTTTCTTAAGTGTGTGTTGATGCCTGTCATGTAATTCAAGTAGTCTTTTGGGTCTTGTCATGTTTTGCTGTTCACTACTAAGCCTACTTTAGACTCACTTGTCAATAGGAATATTTTTTATTTTAATTCCTGTCAACACGAATTCAACCCGCATCTGAATTTATCAAAGAAGTGGCTCAAAGAGTTTTATTGCAAAACCATCGAGCCCCATTTGAATATGAATACATTCAAATCAGAAGCTTGTCAATTTACACCTTTTCCAGTTGATGTATCGAATCGCTAAATTCAATGCTAAAAGTGCTCAAATTAAGAATAGTTCTTCAATTCAGACATTCTATGGCTAATTTCTGAAGTCATGAATCTCATTTCAAATAGGCTGTGCAGCTTCTCATTTCTACTGTTTAATTATTGACGAAGGAGAAAATTGCTCTCACACATCTGAGCTCAAGAATAATATTCGCAATTCATTGATAGACATCTCTATAAAACCATTGAAGCTCGGTTTGTCGATTACTTTTTTCTGCAAAAATGTCAAAAAATCGTATTGTTTGACAGGCAAAGAATTGTTGCTGCATAAGAGCGTAATGATGATTATGTCGACACGGCTGGAGTTCCACACCGTGAGCATGGGACTATCCATCGTCTGTGAGGTGGAGAAAGGGATGTTCGTTTGGATAGAGAACGTCTTTGTGTCCATCACAGGGGTACATTAGGGCCTGTTATATCGGACGGACAGTTTGATACTTTAGAGTCCAACAAAAAACAGATGAAGGCACGAGTGATAATAATTTTTCGTGTTTCATGTGTGTATTGTCGAGACAATCTAAGATTTGAATAGATAATTCCGAGAATAATTCATTTCCTTATGAAAAAGCTGATTTTACATGTATGTCGGACGGACAGGATAGAAATTACAGTTTTGAAATATTGCACTTGATTTTGATTTCTATCTAAAGTAAAATATTTCAGGAGAAAAGCTAAATCGTCTTTAAAACTAGATATGTCATGTATAACATCAGACTCATTTGATGTCTTAAAGGAATGAAGTTCTTCTAATACAGGTGTCCAAACACATCGAAGATAAATATGTCGGACGGACACATTGCAATGAAAAAATGAAGTTTCAAATTAAAATTTCTATCAAGTTCTAACATTAAGAAGATTTATTTCTCCATCAGAAGACCATGCTATTTTTCTCCTGAATGTCATTAGTTGTGGTAAAATTCGCAATTATATAATCATGTCCGTCCGACACATTGACTGTGAAATATCGTTTAAATTGGTAAACTTCTAATTCTACAACAACAATCTCATTTGATGTAATTAGCAAGCATCCGACATAAACATAAACAGAAATTGCGGATGGTTATATGGTATACAATAAGCATTTAGTGCATTTTTTGACTATGAGAGTATTTATTAAATTATCGAAATATGTTTCTATTTTCAAGTATATTATGCAGCAGTTGTAGAATATGCAGGTTTTAAAATTTCAATTTTAGATAATGTACGATTTAATACTTTATGCAATATGGAACAGATGGAATACTGATCTAAGATTATTAATGATTACCACATTCATTTGGCTAATAATGTCCGTCGGACATAATAACTTTGATGCATCTAAAGCGCTAATGACGTATAGCCCGTGATGTTTAGAGCACATTTATAATTGAAAAATATAGAATTGCGAAAAATACCATGAACTCCATGAACTGCAAAAACACACTTCTTGGCATGGATTATATTATATGATATTACTATGCTGCTTCAAGAAAATTGCAATCCATTTATTGAAACGACTACTTTGAAATTCAACAAATGTGCCATTTTTAATTATCGAACTTAACTATCAATCTAAAAGGGACCGAACAACGAAAAGAATAATTAGCCTGAGTCACATAAGTTCAAGACAAAAATTGTGTCTGTCCAACAGCACATATATGCTCTGATATGCTTTTCTACGTACATTGCTATAGTTAGACCAAAATCTCTTTCACATCGTTGTAATCTTGAATTATTTATTCACTGTCTGAATAGCTGATGGAGATTTTCGTTGGCTTTGCACATTATTATTTCATATCAGAATTCTGTAATTCACGGATCATCGTGGATTGAGAATGGATGTGAGAACTGGGGGTTCCTATTGAACAAAATTATATGAAATATATCTGTCAATGGCTAGCAAAAGGTAAAATAATGGACGCATTGGCAATTTAGGGAGGGAAATTGTCAAAAATTTCTATTCAGAACGTAGAATTGTTATTGAATAGGCTGAATATTGCTGATTAATGATTCTCAAAATTTGTGAAATCGGATTTCAGTAACACCCTCGGACAAAAGCGCTGATATCGCATACTTTTCAGAGAGCTTCCTATGCTAATGTGACTTCCCATCAATAACCCTCTTGTAATCTTCACCATCGATTTTCTAGCAATAGCCATCGATTTCAGACCATTTTGTATATATGCTTGTTTTCCTAAGTATAATCATATCAAATCATGTTTAACTCTACTCTGTAGGCCTACATGCTCATGTACGCCTGTAGAAGTGCAGTATTAGGCGCAACACTATTATCTTCATTTTTTGTATTGGAGAGCAGAACTAGGAGGCCTCTATAGAGTTTTGCGTAAAGACAATTGTGCATGTTTGTCTACGTATATTAGTCCGGCAGCCAGCACGAGTTTCTGCAGGGAACGAGGCCGAAAGTGAGACTTTCACAGAATGATGTGCACCCTATGCCTATTACGAATCTGCACGTCTGCCGAGTTCTAGTGAGTTCCTCTTCTTGTCAGACAGAATCAAAGAAAAACACATGTAAATCCAATGGGACGCAGATTGCAGTTTTTGGCTAAAATGAAATTTTCTATGTTTTCTCTGATTAAACGAAAAGTACTAAGTCCAGAGTCATAATTTTTGGCATGGAATGTCTTCAGGTCATTTCCATTCATTTTCATGCACACCTGTCTAGAAAGCTATACACATTTAAATTTGGCGAACCTCTTACTGTCGGCAAACATAGACGTTTTGAGCAACTTTATCCACATTCAACCAAATTCTCACATACATAGCCGATCAGATGCATGATAATAGCACATGCACATCATAGGAAATGACCTGAAGACAATTCATGCCAAAAATTTTGACTCTGGGCTTGGTACTTTTCGTTTAATCAGAGAAAACATGCAAAATTTCGTTTTAGTCAAAAACTGCAATCTGCATCCCATTGGATTTACATGTGTTTTTCTTTGATTCTGTCTGACAAGAAGAGGAACTCACTAGAACTCGGCAGACCCCTAGTACTCTAGTACCCCTAGTACCCCTAGAACTCAGCTACCCTAGTAGGCATAGAGTGCACATCATTCTGTGAAAGTCTCACTTTCGGCCTCGTTCCCTGCAGAAACTCGCTCTGGCTGCCGGACTATGTACGCATGTAAATCGAGCACCAAATTAATATTTCAGAAAATCATGTTTAGGATATGAACGTCTACTGTAAATACTTGTAATCAAAGTTACTGTGATCTCAAATTTCATCTAAATTCTGGCTTAGGGAGAGCCAGGAGTATGTGCGTATTTCTAACGTGTTTGCCGAGATTTGTGTTTTGTAATAAGACTGCGAGCAAGCATCAAGGTCCGTGTGAACCTTTGATATCTTCAGCCAGCAAGAAGTTTTATCAAATGGCGTGGGAAGAGCTGCACGTCAACGCTCAATGTGTTCGGTTCTATGAGGTAAATGCGCGATATATTTATTTAAATGTTTATTGTCGACTGACTGGTCGCAGATGTTCCAGTTTTCAGGCAGGTTTAGCCTCTATAGCCTAATAGACATGAAAAGGTTAGGACCGACCTATTTTCAGAGGATTCCGGTTCAGACAAGATTCACTGCATCAAGTTAATGTAAAAAATTCAAAAATTGATTTAAGTGGAAGACAAAAGTAAATAAATATGGAATGCAGCAAAATTAGTTAAGCCAGGGACAAAATATACATCGTATGTAGATTCATTTTCTTCCCTTCGAATAACATCTCAGCAGATGGAACATAGCATCAACTGGAACAAAACGATGTAGAACAAGTCGAACATGTAGTATTTCCTTCAACTCAAAATAGCCTACTGCAACCACGCAGAAACTTATACAGGAATTGTGGATAGCTATTATTTCTACCATCAACTGATGTCGTCCATTTGCTCTGAGTCATGAAAGAAGAAGGGGGAAAGGGGACAACATTGCGGAACGTAACTGACCGTGATATCCTGACGTAAAAATAAAGCCGAGAAATCTTCGGAGAAGCAAAGTCTTTTTGTAATTGGTGACGAGTTTGGATCGTATTATGGAAAGTATACGTACATGGAAATGATTTTGGAACGTAGCTAAAGTTTGGAATCACTGTAATGAGTTAATCCCGTTTTATCAATAGCCTGGAACCGGGCCTCGTCATGAAATGTCTAGTACCCGGGCCGATATATATTATGCCTGAAATTAGGAATATCTTCCTCATTTGATCACTGAAATGCTCTGAATCATTTTCACATGGTGGTTAAATAAAAATATTTCATATTAAAATAATATTCAATATTAATTTTATTAATTTCATATGAAATAATTACCGGCATACGACGGAACATTCATAAATATGCTTTCTCAACCAGAAAAACAATCGATAGACAATTAGCAAGTAACATTTCTCTGGAATTTTGGTCAAAAGAGTCGATTGAATATTTAGTTCAACTTTTGACTTAATAACCTGACTTTTCAATTAGACATGTTCAATTATTGTACGACATTTTAAAAAAAATTGTTTAACGTGTGTGAAATGTTTAAAAATCATCTTACTGCTCAACAGTCATCAATTTACTTACAAATGGTACATATAACCTTAAGCATCCGATCATTTAATCAACAAATAGATATTTAGATCGAAATAAGAAACGACACGGTCAAAAAAATTCGAAGGATCCAGGAAACGGAAGATACCAAAGTTAAACAAATACCCTAGTGGAGAATCTTGTAAATAATTAGGTAATTAAAAGTCATGAACGAATGAATATAAATTAATACTAACAACATAGAGTAACCTACTCCAGTACAGAGTATGGACTGAAATACGTATAAAGGCTAGTCGACTCAACTGGAGACGGTAAGGGAAATAAATTAATACTTATAAACGATTTTATTTTTATCATATAAGAACTGAAATAAGAGTTCGTCATGGACCTGACGAGAAGCGAACTTAAAAATAACAAAAGGTGAAAATAAGAAACCTAAAAAACCATAATTAAGTTTGCTATGTATGGAGTCATCAGGGAGGAACCATGTGGCTGCATGAAGCAAGGTTTCGGCCCCTAACCTCCAACCTATACCACATGGCGGGGCCAGGCCAACCATATCGAATGTACGACATGGAAGGTCTCTCCAAGCCTGAGGAAACATAGCAGAACCTAACCGAAAATAAAATTTTTGCAATTTATTAGGACAAAAGGAAGCACATGAAACTAGAAGAGGTTTTCTTAGCCCAACATGCCAATGATGGATGGCATCTGGCGGGCGAAAACAACCAAACTTAAAAACGAGGAACCTATTCTTGGAGAAGGACTTTTTGCAAGAATTAACCAGCAAATTAGCCTTATAACCCCGTCCTTTAAAGATATCGAAATGCCCTTAGCTTAATGTGAAGGCGGAAGCATCAGATGAAATCCTGGCGAACCTGATGAGTTGGGCAGCAAAGATGTTTAAGCCAGTGTTCAAAGGCATATTACTCTCGGGGAAAGTATACAGCGCCACTGGGAAGCTCAACTCATCAACTTTATGGTAAACCTCTGTGATGTATTGGCCACCATCTTCGATCCTGATTTTAACATCCAAATAATTAACACATTTGTTGTTGTCTCCGCTTCTGCTAGCTAAGAGATCTATCGGGTAGATTTCAGGATCTTATCAAAATGTTTGTAGTTAAACACACAAATGTCGTCGACATACCTAGTGGTACGAGAGAGAAGTTTGGCTAAGCCAAATCTCTTACTCGCTAGGAGCCCCCTCACAAACTTAAACTCCCTGTAAGCCAAAACCAGGTCAGCTAAGAGTGAGCTGGAATTCCCACCCATAGGTATGCCTCGAATTTGTTTGAAGACAAGTCCCTTTAGAATGATTCTTAAGGCGATTACACTCAACTAACGTAATTTGTATCGTGCAGAAGTGAAATCTGTCGTCAAAATCAATCATGAATCAGATAAGCCGTCTAATTCAGCATGAGACAGTCTTGACATTGCCAAGATCTGCACATTCTACTAAAAAATGACATGCAACTGAAGTCAGTAAATTACATAACTACATGCAGGTTCTTTGAAAACCGTTGATTTTCAATGGGCACAGTAGAACTTTAAACAAGGAGTTGTGTCGATGGTGAGAGATGAACTAGGCCTGCTGATGAATCCTGGTATTGGATGAAATGACAGTTATTCAGGTCTGTTTCCATTGTTCAACTGAGGATGCAACTCAATATTTAGTTATTCCATTGAAAGCCTGTTTTCTATTGCAGGTATTTGATCTTTAACTCCACTATCTGAAATGGCAGTCTCGATGTACTAATGGCAAACTTGAATGTGATAATAATCTCTCAGAAAAACTCAGATGAAGTCGTTGAATAATTTATTCGCGTAATATTTCTTCCATAACAGCATCTAGTTTTATAACGTTTGCTAAACAGTTGTTCAAGGTCAAACGTTCAGAGGTCAAATGGTCGCAGATGAACGATTGATGATAGCCCGTCATGATTTCACTAAACAAAACACCAATTGACTCGCAATGAAGAACACGGAAATGAGTTGGAATAGAATACAAATCAAGCAGTCATTAGTTTGTGTATAAAAATCATTTGCTTTTTAAAGCAATCAGCCCATCATTTTTGTCATTATTCAGCAGCAAGATTAATTGCAATCGAATCGATAATTCACTGCAGTTAGTTATTTTGCCAAATCAAAGAGCCTTTACTTTTCGTTAAAGTATATCAACAATTTTCCTGAAATTTCTATGTTAAAATTTGCAGTTACACCAACGAAAAGTGTCTGTTTGTACATTTTACTTCATCCTCTGTCACTGAATGATAACTCATTTGAAAGATCATGATCTGTAGATGATTTCTATAATAACCAGTTCAACAAAATACCAATTTGTGTAACTTTTATGAGCAAAAATTCGAAAAAATGGAGTCAACACCTTAAATGTCACAATTTTACCACTGGAAATACATAGGATTGTGTTATCATCTCTATTTCTGAAAAGCAAATGATCTGATCCGGCAGACGCGAAGTTTTGCAGTAGGTTAGAGGTGTACTATGCTATGTGAAAGTTTCATGTACTATCGTTCCCTGCACAACTTCACGCTAGCTCCCGGACTAAAATGCCAGAAAAGCAATTCATAAGTATGAAAGAGCAACTGTTAATTTATTTATGAGATTTTTATGATGACTCATGAAATTTAATGAGATATTTTATGCGAAAACGTTTCAAATCCGCATGAAATTTGATGAGAAATATATGAGAAGAAATCTCATGAAAAATCACGAGGAATTATCGTGAGGGCTGCCACACTGGCCATCGTGATAGCATGCGTTACATTAGGTTTACCATAAATCCAAGATTATTAGAATAGGGACAAATGAAACATTTATGTTTAGTTAGCGACTTTTAAATTAAAAATTAAGTGAATGTTATAGATTATTTAGATCAAGTTTCGCATTGGGCTGTAATCAAGCTTTTCTTCGTTTTAATAAAGAGTATATGATACTACGTAGCTAGTAATAATCGCACAATAAATCGGTTCCTTGATTGCGTGAATGATTGGAATTAATTGAAATGATTTGCACGTGATCAAATAAATTAACTAAATTGAGTAAAATGATATTTATCATCTAAGCATTAGTTCTAAGAAAAATATTGACCTTTGAACTTCAGCAGATAATTCTTTGTTTGATCTTTAGCAATAAATTACTTCAACAAACAACGATTTTTCACAGACACACGAAACACACAGACGCGACCGAAAGATTCGAGTAACAATGACTGTTGCACGTGTCAAAGGCTTCTGAAATTATACTGAATATGCAAATGTTGCAACATCATTGGATTAAGTTAGAAACGGAGTCAAATTTGTAGATGCGCGTTTTCTTCTTTTGGTGAGCTTCTATGACACTCATATTTCCCCACGTCTAGTACAATTGGATCCAATTGAGTTCTATTGAATGTTGAGATGTCCAATAGCATTCCCATTGCGTGTCATAGAATACCATGGACAGGCTGCCATTGAATTTGGTTAATCGGGATTGGCCAAATTGAATGAAATTTGACATGATCAATAGAAAGAAAACAAAAGTCACAATAAATTAGAATCATAGCAATTTTAGTTTTAGAGCAATGTCGAAATATGGGGGTCCAGGAGCCACCCAATTGGGAGAAGAACAGATTTAAAAAGTACAAGACTCACTGTCCATAAAGCTCCATTCAGACAGGCTACACAAAGAACGCAGCAATGTCAGCATCTTCGTCAAGTACGTGACAACAGTCACTTAAAATCTCCTTCCACATCAAGCCTGCATGTCCACACCGAATCGAAAGACAACAGGCAGCATAATCCACCTTAAGCGAATTCACTTACAAAGCTTTGTTGTATATCGAGAGCTAACTTAAAGATAGTATGACGCAAAATTCCAACGAAATTGTATTTATGTACAATGTACAAGAAATCAACCTCGGATATTGCGAGCATGGTTGTAAGGAGAACTCCTGCTATAACGAGCTAATCTCCGGTCAAGAAGTAATTGACGTCATCTGCTCAGAGCAGGAAGCAGAGCAGGACGAGGAGACGACACGCGGAATACTGTACCCTATGTAGCTAACCTACCAAACTTCATACAAATGCTATGAATAACGGACATCTGATAGTTGGAAAGATCATTATACAACGTAATAACTTCAGGAGTTATTCTTTGACGAGCTATTCTTACATGTATCTCATTTATGTTCGCATATTGATCAAACTAACCCTTCTCTAGAAGTACAACCAAAGTTCCTGTGCCGTGTCCTTATACATCAGCAGTCCAGGGCAAAAGATACAAATCGGATGATACACAGTAAACGTCTCTAAAGGGTTTCTTATCATTGAGCAGGTATCATGAATAGAATCACACTCATAATACATTGTGCAGTGGAAAAGGGCGTATTCAATTAGGCAATGAAAATGCATGCGTACTTTCGATAGTTAATAGCCCAAAAGATGTCAGTAGACCTGCTTTATGCACTTATTAATTTTAAAACTCGTCAACCTGATTACATCAGATATAACCAGTATCGGTTACACTGAGCAGTCCCTTCAATCTCGGCATAGACGCATTTCCCTGTACTTTGTTTAGATGTAGCAACTACATCCGCTGAAAAGATATAGATGTGCCTATTTGACCACGGTGATGAAAATGAAATTAGTAATCATTCATTTTTGCTCGATAATAATTTGAAAATTTAAAAATCCAGTCTGAAAGAGTATTGCCTAAATATCAGCATTCCTTTTGACGGATTTCGTGGAATTAATATTTGAGCAGATGCCATACGACAGCTGCAATGTGCGAGTTGAGTAGATGCGAAACAAGATTGTGGAATCACGTAATTTGAAGTAATCATTCTATCTTGAGAACAAATTCTCTTCCATCAGTCTGAGTATCCAATCACATGAAAGTCTGTAGATGCTGAATGTGTTAGAAACAAATCAAAATCTATCCGGGGTTTTTAAAAGCTGAGATCACATTCTTTTACTTACTTGTCAAAGTCAACCTCCAAAGAGAGCATGAATCTTCCGAAATTCTCCTCTCTCTCCGGTGAGTGAAAGACTTTGGTTACAGCTATTTGAAGTTTCTGAGATCAAAAACGATTGAGAGCCATTTGTTTATTAAAAATTGATAGCAGTTTTTAAGGCTCTCTGCCTATTCATAAGTTTGTATTCGTATATTGGAAATCTTTTTTTCATTACAATCCAATGTTCGAGGGATTGCTTCTTTACAATTCTCTGTAGACCTATTAGGCCTTTGTCGAATTTTCACCTTAACAATTCTAATTACGGGTGAGTGATTTGACGTGGTTTTAACTGACGTCGGAATTATCGATTTTTCTCTACGTGATTAGCAGATAGGTGAAAACAACGTCTTCTGCAATTCTCTCAAAATGCAGGATGTGTACAGATAAGAAACTATAAAAGAAAATTACATGTTGGATGAAGAAGAAGGAGAACCATATGTCCAGGACAAAGTCAATCAACATACTGAATTTACTCGAATAATTTTTTATTTTTTGCATAATAGCTTAATAGGCATGTGTAATAAACTTTTGTCAGATTATTTTTGCACAACATTATATCCTACATGAAAGCGATAATGCAAACTAAATCACTGTTTTAGCAAACCGAGCGGTATGGCCAAAAAATTACTTGAAATTGTCTTGAGGATTACAACACAAAGAATCATTGCGAAGCAAGTGAATAGCCTCAACTATCATTTCATTGTAATCACAAACCAAATTTATCAAAAATAAGAGCACCTGCATTCGGTCTTGCAGACCTTCACCGGCATCCATTTAACGTGTGAAATATATATTGATGATATTCATTTGTCTCGACTTATCTTTGCAATACAAATAGAAATAATTCACTAGGGATATCCCACAAGTCTAAGAACCTTCAAATGAAACTATGAAGACTAAAGACAACTTGAAGATAACCATATTATTAGGTGTAGACACAAAATCTGTGCCATTTCTAGCAACAGATTTGATAAGTAGTGTTTATGACATTCAAATTTTCAATACTGCATGCGGTGTTTATGGATAATAGTTGATCAACATGCCATGCATGGACTCATATTTACATAGAAGTTCACTCATACTGAAAAATTGACGCGTTTCATCGAAGGTGCGATGCTTGTAAAAATTGGCAGAATTCAGACCCGTAACAGTCTGCTTTTGAAATAGGTTGCAAATGGGACTTTACGGTGGGGGAAATCCAACGATTCATGGCGAGTTTCAAATTACGATAAAAACTAGACGACCCGAAAACGTAGGTCGTGCAGTCTAGTTTTGAAGCACAGCAGGAAAACTGCTTCAAGGGAAGCACCCGCTAACCGAGGCATGGATAGGCTTAATAGGAGGTGATTCATAGAGAAAATTCTACACAGCACAGTCCATCATTGTCAGAGAGAAATTTGCGTTCATATGGAAGTATTTTTGACCAACAAGATCAATAATTGAGATTTCCGAGGACATCGTGGCGACATTGGTGTGTTCATGATTTCTATGATAACTTTCAAAAGCACCTAATGCAATGCCAAAAGTGCACAATGCAATATTGCGCCGCGCAGTTTTCGACATTCTCATAAACTTCCGTCAAAAGAGACATAGACTAATACTTATAGCAATGCGTTGTTGTAGACCTGAGCATTCAGCAATGTTATATTTATATGCCTATTTAGAGGTCAGCAATGATCCAACTGGAGGTCGCGTAAGCATATATAATTACATTGTTCAGGTTATCTATTGTACTATACAGAACTATGCCATATCTAGCTTATGTGTGCCTCATATATCTAGGCGTCCATGGATGTATCAGAGTTATCGTTAAATTTTATAGAGTTTCAATTGATAAATCTATGATATTCATTTCATGACCGTTTTTTTCATCATTGTTGACCGCATATTAGCAAATAGTACCATAGATAGTCTGAACAATGTAGAGATGTTGTGCGAAAAATGAACACAGCAATCGAGTCCTCGTTGGCGGACTCGATTGCTATGTGAATTTTAAGTACAACATCTCTACATTGCTATTAGTTTCTGTCTCCTTCACCGAAATCTATGACAATGTCGGTACTTTTGGTAGCAATCAAAGAAATGATCAACACAAAAATGTCACTGAATAGCAATGTAATATTGCAGTTTAGACAGCCGCAATATGCTATGAGGCTGAGGGCCGTCAGGCCCGAAGCCATAGTTTATTGCGGTTCCGATGTCTAAACTGTAATATCATTGTGTTTCGGTTTTCTATGTAACTGAACTGCAATATGCTACTATTGAACCGCAATATACCCACGAAGCATATTGCTGTTCAACATCATAGAATTCTAATTCAAATTTGGACTTAAATGGAATGATTAAAAGGTTTTTCATATATCTACGTTCTTTATTCTGAACTGCAATATGCCAAACCGGCATATAGTGGTTCAGTATTTTAACTAAGGAAGATATACGAACCTAAACACAATGGAGGTTATTTTACTAAATCCCATAGCATTTTAACCACAGGAGAAAGGGGTTCAGAGTACATGCGTACTATAGGGAAAGTACACAAGTACTCAGGTATATAATGCACAATACTTGTACAAAGTGCATAAATAATACACATTTGTCTTCACAGCAGAGAAATGCACTGTAACATCAAGAAAGTACAACAGTAGGCCATAGATGGCAAGCAGTGAATAGAGTGGATAGATAAAATAATTCAACAATTAAGAGATGCATTAAATAAAGTGGGAAAAACTGCATTGGCACGCCACATGTTCACATTCACAATCCCTGAGTGTCAATAAGCTCATGCTGATGCACGTCAGGCGTCACATCAGATTATATACGATTATATCAAGAAAATATATTTGCATTGTGATCCCAATACATGTGGATGAGTTCTTTCAACGTCATTAAGTCTGAACAATAATAAAGCAACCAATTGACGAGATTCCAGTTTGCCATTGACATCAATTTCCGAAATTAAATGCATTTTGGTATTCTTGAGAAACAGCGAGGAGTTGAAATATCGAAGAGTGGTTGATTGAAAGCTATTGACAAGTTGATGGGGCAATATAATTCTCTGTTTGATTAAAGTCTAGAAGCAAACAATTTGTTGATCCCTTACAAGCAACTTTTCTCAACTTAGAGTTGATGAAATATCAAAACCCTCTCACAAGAAGCTCATTGTATCCTTTTGAAAGCAGAATCATATGTTTGCCGAATTTATACGCTTCGCAGCATGGTCCATCAATTTTATCCTAAATAAGCTCGAGACATCAGTATTCATATTTTGATGATCGACTGTAACCACCCGATGAGAGTCGACGAAAGGTCTCGTGACAATACATACCAGTAGATCAACAGAATGCTGATTAACACGAAGTATTCATATTGAATTTTTACAGCTTGTTGTCTGTTTCATAAACATTTTGTGCATCATGAGTATAGAAATGTGATGTTTGATGTGCTTTCTGTTAGTTGAAATATGGCTTCAGTTTGCAATCTTGAGAAATGTATTGAACATATCCAAGTCATTTTCAATTACACGATGTGCGCATTGTGTCCAAAAAATGAATCTATGTGAAATTAAAATTTGAATTTGGCAAACCATTCAGCAATTAAACAGTCGTAAGGAGTGCTAAAATGGACAACCAGGTATTTCACTGTGTTCTCGGCCTCGGAGAGCTTCGTCTGAGCGTGGTTCAAGATATCTTTGGGGATGATATTCTCAGATCCGACTCCCCCATTCATTCACTCATTAAAGCATTTAGATGCATGTGAAAACATTTGGGACAACGGACACTGACCAAAGAAAACGTAGATTCTGTTTCATCGGTTGGAATATTATAGACTGTATCAATTTAGTAGACATGAGAAGCAGGTACAACCGGAGTTTCACTCAGTGCATCAAACACAATTTCATCTTGTCACATTTCTTCTTTACAAGATCATACAAAATAGAATTTATTGGCTTTGTATTTCAAGGCTCAATATTTTGAAGTAATATTGAAATTCATCAGTCGGTAATATCGAAATGTAAAGAAAAAAAGCTGTCTCCGACCGATTTGTATTAAAACAAAATCAAAATTAAATTTTTTGAAAAATTAAATTAAAAATCAATATTTTGCCGTAGGCTTTCTCAAGAGTCAAGAGTCAGTACACCGAATGTTGGACATTGATGAAGGGATTCTTGAAGCAATAAGTTGATATGAGATATGAATAGTATTTCAATATTTTGCACTTGCCATCTTTGTTCTGCTTTATGAGAGATATCTGTATCATCTTGGCACACACATGCTTTGTTCTAAACCAGTGACTGCATACAAGCATCTCCGTACCTTCACCAAAGTCAAAGTGAGGGTACAATGACAACCGACAAATACGATACTATCTATTTCATGTACTAATAAATTACTATGAGTCCTTCATTTTCGTTGATGTGGACACCAATTATCAAAGTTCTCAATATTTTTGGCAAAGAAAAAAGCTTTCCAATAGGAATTTGCATGTCATTTTCAATAGAGATCTACGTTCTTTAGACCGTTACGTATACTTTAAATCGCAAGAACTATTGTGATAATGGTTGAATAACTTCCATGTTTTCTGTCTTTAATGACTGAAATAATTGTGATAATTGAAGAAACCTGATAGCATTTAGTCTTCAATGCGGATGAATGATGCTGGCTAATTACTGGTACTTTTACATGATTCACTCCTGCAACGCTATTATTCTGCCAACAACCATATTACATAAAGCAATTTTCACGCATTTCCCTCAGATGCACATCAAAACCGGTGCGAGATGATCAGTTATTGTCTACAAAAAAGCAATCACATTTCCATTGACTATAATTTTGCTTTCATGATGCGAAAATGCGATGTTTCATACAACTCCCTCTGAAATAGTAAGGCAGAGAGCTATTCGCGGTAGAAGACGAGCATGTATCAATCATATTCCAACTTCACAATGATTTCGCTCATCTGACACAACCCTAGAATCAGACAGCTCGTCTCTTCTTCTGTCTAACTCACAGAATTAGACAGTTCGTCTCTTCTTCCGTTTGACTAGAAGGGAAACATTGGGATATGTAACGCTAATCAAATGGCACAATCTGCTGACATATAATACCATAGCAATCGAACAAGGAGCAGCAGTTCAGCATTAAACACGTCAAATTGTGCGAAGTTTCAGTGACTGCTATCAATCGGATCACACAGCAAAGAGACACAGACGATGTCAAATTCAGCAGAAAAGTTTGTGAACGTTTCTTCATGCGCCTGATAACTTTTTAATAATGATCAGAGGACCAAAATTGCTGAGAAAACTTTTGCGCAATGATCTGAATTCTTCAAATCTGAAGGAATGGTGGCGATCGGAGCATTTTGAAGGAATTCACAGCAATCCGCAAGCGACGCACGACTATTTTTCCTATCTCTGTAAGTCATTAGAAATCTTTTTGCCCACTTAGTAAGTTCCTGCATGTGCCATCGTTTTGAATCAATTTGCACTTCTAGCAAAGTGATGCGCTTAAACAATCTAATTCTGTGTCGATCACATTTGGTTGGCGCAGTTGAATCGCGTTCTTAATAATGCGACAGAAACGAATGTCTTTAAAGTCGCATGCATCCACATGACGGAAAATTGTGCGGATACCCTATAAAGGAATACTTTGTTGTTTGAAATGATTGAGCTCTGATGAAGATCAACGTCTAAATCGTGTGAAGGTATGAAAGCTTTGAACTGAATATGAAAATGCTAAAATATTTATTACATTCGTATCTTCAAAAAACATCATAAAATGGAATCCATCGGAAACATGAGTTAAAGATTTGAAAATCTGCCACTACACTGTTAAGCAAACTGGTTTCGCAGGTACTTTATTGAAGGTCCAAAGGGGTGCATGTTGCGACTTAAAGAAAGATCGAAGGAGAGATTTTTTCGAAGGAGATATTTTGGCACATGTGAAATATACTTACAACACTACTTATACGTTCATTGGACCCGTTTTCACTCTTGTACCTCAAATATGCAACCATCCAGAATGCGGACGGCATTTGTTACTTCGAACCCAAATTTGTGACAATTGAATACGGACATAATCAAGATTTTATGCAGAAGTGCATCTTTCTAGCGATTTTTCTTTGCATTTCTCTACATAATTAATTATTTTCTTGTCATACCTGGACAAATCATTCACCAAGAATATACAATTCAGAAAATGTCTCATAAATTTCGGACCCTTCTTATACGGACTCTTTTATACACTGAATGCGGACCATTTTGCCTAAAAGTGCATAGGTTATGTATCATTTTCACTGAATCATTTCTAAAAAGTAACACGAATTCGAAAGTAAATGAATGACACAGTGTAAATATGTTATGCTACATATGATACTTTGTGCTTTACTATCTTGTTACATGCAAGTGGAGATAAGTATCCAGAAAAGATTATGTAAGTTGTTATTTCATGGCTGTTAGAGAACAAAAAGATTATTGTCAAATCAGAAACCAATATTCGTGATATTTGGGACTCTCAAGTGGCATAATCAAACGTTTTGAAAATGATGAGAAATCACAGCTACTTAGGAAATGCGACAATCATATTAGCAATGAATTAATTTTGGCTGTCGATAATGAAGTGTATGAAATCTAGATTTGCAATATCCTGAGACGTCATGAGACGGACACACGCTGTTTTATTTCAGAACTTTAGCTCTTGTAAAGCAGGTACCTTCTGATAACTGCATTAGGTAAGAGTTTTCTTCAGCTACTGTGCTGATTTTTTGTGTCTGTTCCATATGTACAACACTTGACTCTCGTACATGTAATAATATGCGATTTTCATAAAGATCATAATGATTTATTCAACTCCTCACGAAGGCTACAAACAAGATGTTCTAATTACATACACACAGTAAAAAAAGGAGTCGAGAGCACAAAGGTTCATTACAGTCCAACATTGTGAAACACTGCGATAATGCTGTCCAAAACATCATCTATCTTCCTGTCGTCTGGGTGTTTGAAGCTCAGGTGTAATCTTACCTATTGCTGTCTTTATCTTTTTTCAACATAGAAGTATATTTGGATTATAAAACACTGTACAAAATATCAAAAAAATCCTGATATTAGTCCAATTCAGGAAGAATTTTGCGAATGCGGTGAGGCATAGAGTAAGTGTATCAGGTAGAGTGGTAACTCTGCATTTATTAAATCCCCTATGTGTATACACTTTCGATTTTATTAAATGAACTCGAGGTGGATACAGTTGGGGTTACAAAATGTGAGATATGCAAATCTTTGCAGTTTTGAAGAATTACCACGGAAGTGACTGATCATGACAGTTATGCAGAGGGAATGATAGTATTCTACAGATCCACCGTGTCATGACAGACTAGGAGAGGTAATTTTTGCGAACTTCGCAATTCGATAAGTTGTTATTACGATCATACTTTGATGATCCACCTCAAGAGTATTTTCTTAATCGTGATCATGCCATAAGCAACCTGCTGTTGATAGAGCAAAATCACATAATTAAAGACAATGATTTCAATTAACTTTGAAAGATGTAAATGGGTCCACATCACTATTCAGATTCAAGGAATGAAACATCGAATTTAGTGAATCATAAAATCATGACGGTAAAAATTGAATTAAAAAGTTGAAATTTTAGCCGAGAAATCAAAATCAGATGTCGACTTCTTCATGAAGACTTGCATTATAATGTGGATCATGACATTTCTTTGATAATCAGCTTAATTTCTGCTTAATCATGATGCTTATTAGCAAATATTCATTCCTTTGATATCCATCTTGTGTTACACTACTTATAAAGAGGACGTCATCTCGGTAGTATATAAACACAGGAATATTTTGAAAAATTTTAGCTTTTAAAAAAACGGCTCAAATAATGTTTTGGACAGCAGGAAAGCAATCTCCGCAAAAAACTGAATCTTTTGATAAAAAAATTCACTGTATACAGATACTTTTTTGAGTCGACACTACCTATTTATATCTACTCTATGCAGTGAGCATTTCCACGCATGATTGTCTCTGAACTTTTGCGCAATGATCTGAATTCTTCGAATCTGAAGGAGTCGTGGCGATCGGAGCATTTTGAAGGAATTCACAGCAAACCGCAAGCGACGGACGATTTTTTTCTATCTCTGTAAGGCATTACAAATCTTTTTGCCCACTTAGTAAGTTCCTGCATGTGCCATCGTTTTGAATCAGTTTGCACTTCTAGCAAAGTGATGCGCTTAAACAATCTAATTCTGTGTCGATCACATTTGGTTGGCGCAGTTGAATCGCGTTCTTAATAATGCGACAAAAACAAATGTCTTTAAAGTCGCATGCATCCACATGACGGAAAATTGTGCGGATACCCTATAAAGGAATACTTTGTTGTTTGAAATGATTGAGCTCTGATGAAGATCAACGTCTAAATCGTGTGAAGGTATGAAAGCTTTGAACTGAATATGAAAATGCTAAATTATTTATTATATTCCTATTTTCAAAAAACATCATAAAATGGAATCCATCGGAAACATGAGTTAAAGATTTGAAAATATGCCACTACACTGTTAAGCAAACTGGTTTCGCAGGTACTTTATTGAAGGTCCAAAGGGGTGCATGTTGCGACTTAAAGAAAGATCGAAGGAGATATTTTGGCACATGTGAAATATACTTACAACACTACTTATACGTTCATCGGACCCGTTTTCACTCTTGTACCTCAAATATGCAACCATCCAGAATGCGGACGGCATTTGTTACTTCGAACCCAAATTTGTGACAATTGAATACGGACATAATCAAGATTTTATACAGAAGTGCATATTTCTGGCGATTTTTCTTTGCATTTCTCTACATAATTAGTTATATTCTTGTCATACCTGGACAAATCATTCGCCAAGAATATACAATTCAGAAAATGTCTCATAAATTTCGGACCCTTCTTATACGGACTCTTTTATACACTGAATGCGGACCATTTTGCCTAAAAGTGCATAGGTTATGTATCATTTTCACTGAATCATTTCTAAAAAGTAACACGAATTCAAAAGTAAATGAATGACAAAGTGTAAATATGTTATGCTACATATGATACTTTGTGCTTTACTATCTTGTTACATGCAAGTGGAGATAAGTATCCAGAAAAGATTATGTAAGTTGTTATTTCATGGCTGTTAGAGAACAAAAAGATTATTGTCAAATCAGAAACCAATTTTCGTGATATTTGGGAATCTCAAGTGGCATAATCAAACGTTTTGAAAATGATGAGAAATCACAGTTACTTAGGAAATGCGACAATCATATTAGCAATGAATTAATTTTGGCTGTCGATAATGAAGTGTGTGAAATCTAGATTTGCAATATCCTGTGACGTCATGAGACGGACACACGCTGTTTTATTTCAGAACTTTAGCTCTTGCAAAGCAGGTACCTTCTGATAACTGCATTAGGTAAGAGTTTTCTTCAGCTACTGTGCTGATTTTTTGTGTCTGTTCCATATGTACAACACTTGACTCTCGTACATGTAATAATATGCGATTTTCATAAAGATCATAATGATTTATTCAACTCCTCACGAAGGCTACAAACAAGATGTTCTAATTACATACACACAGTAAAAAAAGGAGTCGAGAGCACAAAGGTTCATTACAGTCCAACATTGTGAAACACTGCGATAATGCTGTCCGAAACATCATCTATCTTCCTGTCGTCTGGGTGTTCGCAGCTGTGTAATCTCGCAGGTGTAATCTTGCCTATTGCTGTCTTTATCTTTTTTCAACATAGAAGTATAGTTGGATTATAAAACACTGTACAAAATATCAAAAAATCCTGATATTAGTCAAATTCAGGAAGAATTTTGCGAATGCAGTGAGCCATAGAGTAGATATATTAGATAGAGTGCATTTATTAAATCCCCAATGTGTATACACTTTCGATTTTATTAAATGAACTCGAGGTGGATACAGTTGGGGTTACAAAATGTGAGATATGCAAATCTTTGCAGTTTTGAAGAATTACCACGGAAGTGACTGATCATGACAGTTATGCAGAGGGAATGATAGTATTCTACAGATCCACCGTGTCATGACAGACTAGGAGAGGTAATTTTTGCGAACTTCGCAATTCGATAAGTTGTTCGATAAGGCAATGGAATAAGAAAATGGACCTTACTTAATCTTACTTTATTTAAAAATTCATTCCTTACCCAAAAAAATATTCTTATGTTACCCAACAATGGGTAATTACCCATAGTTTGAGAACCGCTGCCCTAGTAGAATACTTTTGACACGCCGAAGGTTTCTGTCACCGTAGCATCCCAAACGAGACGCTTACCAGAAGAAAAAAAGGAAACTCGTGATGCCATCAGGCCTTCTCCCATCACCACGACCTTGTGGTTCAAATTTTCATGATTTTGACATTTTCAAATGTTTCATAATGATATTCATACGTCTCGTATTCTGTCCATTGTACTGTTTGGACAAAAATGTGCTAAATACAATTTATGATGTTTATTGAGTGAGTATGATGGTGTTCAAAGTCGACTTTACTCACTAGCTTATTCAACTTGTAAATGCAATAGTGGAATGTACATTCGGGTAGAGCATTTATATCTTCGATAAGAGATTGATATTTCATAACATTATTCAATCCAACGATCAAATGATAATTAATTGATATATTAATCACAAATCAAAATTCTCTCTCATTCAAAGACTTTACATCATCGCATATGGATTCATTTTCCTGACAAGATATTCTCTCTGTAAGTTGAGTTGACACAGCCATACAATTCCTAACATAAAACAAAAGTAAGTGATAGTTCGGCAGCAACGTGTGTTAGGTTGGAGCAAGCTAATTATTCCGAAAACCAAATTAAAACATAGAAGGAGTCTCCATTGAAACGCTATCATGTGGTTACGCATCTTTGGCAATTTATCGGTGATAATTGCGTACTTGTTAGTGGTCAGACTTCGTCAACCTGTATCCATTTCCTATGATATAGACTGTAGCCCTATAGATTTACAAAAAGCACAATAAGTACAAATCAACAAAAATCCGCAATTTACTCATGAGATCTATTACAAATACATATTTGCTTTCCTTTAGACCTATCCATGGGGCGCTCTCGCATTTCAGCTGAGGTCTTCACGTTTTTCAAACTCTCTACCAAAGGCGTTGGATTTGTTCGCTGGAAGTCTTAACGTTTGCATCTTCTTTCAAACATTTATTTCGATTACACTTTCTATTGATCTTAATTTCTGGCAATATTAAAAATTTATGCTTATGCTTATTATTGCGAAGCAGTGGCGGGAGCAGTTTATCGATTCCACACGATCAATCGTGCGACGAAATCAATCACGCGATTCTTGAATGACCAGGAATCGTACGATCATTTTGAAATGCAACTTCTCGATGAAATTTTCTTGATCAGGTAATAACAATTTTTCTATTACCTCTTTAATCCCCTTTGCAAGCCTCAGGAAGGGTTTGAACAACTGTCTTGCTCGAGTTGATAAAAGAGCGCACAGAACTTGTCACTGATCTCAAAATGCAATTGAAAATCGTTGTGTGTTGGTTAGTAAGCACCTATTTCTCAAAGCCGAAAGTGACAGAACGCACATTTAGTCCAGGAGCTAGCGCGAACTTGTGCAGGGAACGAGGTAGTACATAAAACTTTCACATAGCATAGTACACCTCTAACCTACTGCAAAACTTCGCGTCTGCCGGATCAGATCATTTGCTTTTCAGAAATAGAGAGGATAACACAATCCTATGTATTTCCAGTGGTAAAATTGTGACATTTAAGGTACTGACTCCATTTTTTCGAATTTTTGCTCATAAAAGTTACACAAATTGGTATTTTGTTGAACTGGTTATTATAGAAATCATCTACAGATCATGATCTTTCAAATGAGTTATCATTCAGTGACAGAGGATGAAGTAAAGTGTACAAACAGACACTTTTCGTTGGTGTAACTGCAAATTTTAACATAGAAATTTCAGGAAAATTGTTGATATACTTTAACGAAAAGTGTTTAACGAAAAGCAAGTGATCTGATCCGGCAGATGCGAAGTTTTGCAGTAGGTTAGAGGTGTACGATGCTATGTGAAAGTTTTATGTACTACCTCGTTCCCTGCACAGCTTCACGCTAGCTCCCGGACTAATTCTCCGCGAACTGATCCCTCACATCCATCATAACTCGCAGGTCACTACCTGTTCATGACCGTTGATTATCTACATGTATCTTTTTGCCAAAACTACCTTTTTCTGTCTGGCCTGCTCCTCGTAGCACCACATTTTACGCATTTTAAACGGAAGTTTCCGATTAAGGCAATCCATAGAGTTTGATTAGACTATTGCAAACATGATTATACGTGCACTATTTATCTCTTATAAAAGGCTTATTTTATACAACATCTACATAGTACTGTAGGCCTGTCATATAGGCTTGTCAGTACCGTATTTTTCTGCATCTCCTTACATTGCAGCTTACTTGGTTCGCGTCCGTTTCGAACATAATAATGTAAGCCAAACAAGCTGCCAGGGTTTCTTGTTTCTTACAGCCACTTTTAAACACAAATGTGCCAAGTAGTGCTCAAATTCTCTGTGAAATGGGAGTAGATCGTTTGAAAGGGTATTCTAACGATGAAGAACGCATCATTATTTGCAAGTCCACCTCATGCATGTAGTTCAATCCTTCCATACGTCATTTACTGATTCAGTTATTACTGTATATGCAAGTATAGTCTACTTTGTGAAGGCTTGAAGAATTTGCTTCGGTTAGACCAAAATTTTGATTTAGAATTGCTGCGCTTTCACATCCTGCCATTTCGGTAGGCCTACTACCAAAATTCAATAAAAATGAATAATTGAACACGAGATCTTATTACTTACAAATAAAAATTGCTACATGGCAAGTCTTCAGATTGTAAAAACAGCTGTAAAAGTTGAAAATTCAGTGGAAATGTGTCGATTATACTTTTGTCTCTGCTTAATGCTGTCCTTATTTTGTCCACCTTTTCTTTTCAGGAACCAAATTCAACGGAATGAGCTCTACAACCACATACATCCTCATTGTCATGTTCAGCGTTTTGGGTGAGTACAAAGATATGAAACAACATTAAATTGGATTGCTCATTGAAATACTCCGTTTCAGTTTTTACAGAAATTAAACCAGCACACAGTCTTCGATGTGGCAATGGTTTTCAGTTCCATTACTTTCCTCGAAGAACCGGTCGAACTGTTATAGACGACTGTTCCAACCGTTTAAAAGGAAAGGATTCGCATGTTTGTGAGGTACGTATTTTATCAATCGTATACTATTTCGCAGAAACAGAACATAATGCAAGTAGATCTAACTACAAAATTAAAGTTGACAAAAATACGATGTATAGCAAAATGAACAATTATATTCCTAATAATCAACTGAATGTCCTTCGTTTGAAAATGATTTGCGATCACGATCATATCCACAGTAACCCGAGAAATATTATTTTATTATTGAAAACTCATCTGCTTATTAAAAGAGAGTTGAATTAAAACGACGCTTCAGATGACCCGTGAATTTACTCTCAAATGATAAAATGAGGATCTTTCTTTCATTTGTCATCTTGCCAGTTGATAATGAAGGCAGCAGCGGACGCATTGGTTTAAATTTCTTTTAAATTAGACTTTGTTTGAGTGACATTCTGATATCCATTAATTCCACAACTTAGTACCAACTTAACTTCACTCTGGTTAGAAATATTCGATCAAAAATTCACATGTATACTAAAGCAAGGGTCGGCAATCTGTGGCCCACCACTCCTTAACAAAAGTGAATTTATGCGCACCCAACAAAGTCTGCAGCAGCTTTCGTAAAACTGATTACTTGCTTAAGCTACTCGGAGGTCACCACAGAAGGTTTTTGTTTTCCTTGATTTCCCTGTGGTCAATATCTGCTTTTGATTTGAGTTCCTAACAGCGATGTTCCGGATTATTCGGATAACTCAAAATAAAAATATATTATAAAATGTATTACAACTATGAAGTTTGGCAAATTTTCGGTTAAACGCTTTCCACAGTCAGTAGCATTTAGAGCATGTTGGAGTGGCCGGTGTAACTCAACAGTACAATGCAACACAGCAGTGACCACATCTGCGCTACTTGTCATTTTCTTTTGAGTGCTGATTTTCACTCGAACTGTCATTAAGGAAGGCGTTAGCCGGAATTTTCGGCAACTTGCATGCATTTGTGATGCATTTACAAGCATCAAGAGCCTGTTTTACATATTTTCTTTTTGAAATAAATTACTGAAATAAAGATACTGAAATAAATTAGGCAAATATTGCTTTGTAGATTTTTTGTCGATTAAGAGCACTTTACTAAAGAAAAAACAATATCATTTATTGTTTCATTGTGGATTCTTATTGACAAGCATAATTTTTAAATTATCTGCTATTTGTACAGTATTCATGATTACATTGCTTATTCGCGACGGAATGTGAAAGGCATTTACATCATTACACAGGTTTTGTTGTGTAAGACGTGACTTTCCAGCTGCTGAAATATGATTAAGAGAATCATATAATTGTTTGGGCATTCATAAAAAATTACGTAAATTTTGCTGCGCAAGATCAACCACACAAAATTAAGTAATTATTGAGAAAAATAATTGCGTAAATATTAAGTAAATACGACGTAATTGTTTGTTGGGAGGATAAAGCACATGATGATGGAAAGATGATTTCATAATATCCGCAACTGATGACATGGTTGAAATGACAGTTTCTAATAGCAAATAAATCATAATGAATAGTTGGAATAAAAAGTTTTTTGCACAGTCGGCTTCATATTATTGCTAACACTCCTAAATTTCTATCCACATCGCAATCCAAGGAGATATTCATCCAGATTTCTGATAACAACTGTTTCTTTCAATTAAACTATGTTCTCTGACGTAACTAGAGTTCTTTCTGATCACATTTAGCAAATGCTTGACGTTATTTGATGCCTACAGGTACGTGTAGAATATCATGCTCTTACTCTTGACAAAATTTGTGCATTTGAGGCCATCTAAAGACTGTTGGATTTTCTTCACGCTGGTGGATATCTAAACAACGTATAAGTTTAACTTTCTGAAAGGTAGCAATGAAGCTGTGAGCTATTAGTCCAAAATTGGGTTCAAAATATTGGAGGAAAGCACCAAATTTCCATGAAGTAGGCCTACTGTCGACATTATTTTAATCTGCAGCAAGGAAAAGATCGAGCTGAAAAGGCATCGATGTCTAATTTTTGTGCAGTTTTTTTTCGCATTCTCACTGACAAATCACTGGCGTACTGGTGTGAAAACACGGTTTCGGCTTCGATGATAGTTCGTGGTAATTCAGGCAATCCAACCGCAGCGATTTATTTTTTCACCAATTCTTCATCAAGTTTCCAATTTTTAGCAATTTCTTTATTAATCTCTTATTTGGTTCTCGAACGATTCCTTGCTTGAATGCATCTCGTCTAGATTTTGAATAGTTCGGTAGCGCAGATCCAAATCATGACCGATGAGTACTACAACAAGTGAAGCGCCCTGAGAAAGTTCTGTGAGGAATCATGTAGCTGAGTGGCTTCATGCGTATGGGGACTGGACAAAGAGAAGCATTTGGGTGTTCTGCAGTCTCATGTTGTGCCAAAAATGCTGAAGTGGATCCTGAATGTACTCTGATGTATGCTCTGTCATTCTGTTAAGGTGTGTAAATTTGCTGGGCGTTTTTACATCAATAACAAATTTGGAGTGGCTGAAAAATTCAACGGGCTCCGTCGATTGGAACGCGTTAGCGTATCTGAGATCGACGTTTCTGGCAAGACTTCGCTGATTCAGGAGATAATCAAACTGTACGTGGTACCGAAGAGGTTGCTCAATATCAGAGGCATGCTAAATATTCATTGACATCATCCTACAAAGACTGTAAGCTGTCATCCGCTCCCAGGTCTGGCTATACCTTATTTAGATGCACTTTGCAATTTCATCGAAAGAACATTGTTGTTACTTGCTGAAATTTGATGTTTTTCATTCATGAGTGTGATGATGTTCAGAAAGTAAACGGAAGCTCTGACTAATATTTAATGAAATTCAGATGATATCAAAATATTGATTTATTAAAATTTATAGAGGTGTTAGCAATAATATGAAACGGGGAGAGAATAATGCCGTAAACCTGCCATGAGTCGGAAGAAAACTTTCATTCAATTATGAAATCGACACAACAATTCTTTGTTCAGAAAATAAAATGTCATTGACTTCATTGAATTGTATTTATTTCTTTCAGTTAACGATTTATGACTATCTGCGGGCAGACGGAACTCCAGTGAGACAGGAGTCCTACATCCATCGCAGATGTTCTGTTAAGAAATCCTGTAAACCAACAAGTCTTCAAGGAAAGCTATCTCAATTCAATGGTGGAGGAGGAAGAACTATCATACAGCGTCGCCTCACGATTTGCTGCACAACAGATCTCTGCAACGTGCGAGTCAAAGGATGAACTGAAAAACTCATTTTTAATTTTCTCAGATAACTAGGTATTTGGTCGGCTGCATTTCTTTCTTGGCTTTCAAGAAATTCTTTTTCTGAAAAAAATGACATTTTTTATCACAATCGTTTTGATTTCCATAGTTGCTCTTGCAAGAGGTCTGCGGATGCCTTCTGAATTCATGCATACGTTAATGGACGGTGCAGTGTGTGTGTGGTATTCGCATGATTCTATCTATTGGCTTTATGATAATAAAACAGGGCCAGAACCGGTTAACCGATTATAGTTTTAAACCGGTTGAAATCAATGAGGATTCGCGGTATTTATTTAGTCGTCAAGGTTTTTCGACAACTGCGGACCTTGTCAATTTGGGCTTCGACCAAATCTTTCACTTGCAGTCCTTTGATTTCAACACATGACTACATTACTTCACGCCTAGATGATAGTTCAATTGATGTTGTTGTGGTTGATGCTTACGAACGACTTCTCAAAGGCCTTTGATAATTAAGGTTCAATTACCACTAGAAAATTAGATTTCTTTCTTACCATAATTGCAAGTCGCCTTTTTACCACTGGTATTCATCTGAAAATGCTTCCAAATTCATGATCGCGGCACACTGAGATACCTGTATCAAAAGGATGTTCGTATTACACATTTACCGGCGAACCAATGTTGCGCTAATGGGTGACGCAGCTTGTATAATGAAAGTTGAAAGCTATGCTTCAGTTGTCCCTACTCCCTGGATTTAAGAGTTAAGATGACGTTTGCTGAAATGCTGTATTTCGATTGGCAGAGATAACCCAGAAAACCCGATAATACTAACCAAAGGATTTGACACCTTCAGATCAATCCACAGTAACGCTATGTGTAAGGAAATAGTACGTCTAAAAATTGCGAATTGCGATGAATGCATTTGAATGGATTGTGAAACCGAGACAGTCATCTCTACGACTTGAAGTCAGTGTAATCTATAGTTCAATTGGATTTCATTATAAAAGATAAGTATATTCAAACGTCGTAACCAATTTTAACCGGTGAAGAGAAAGTGCAACCGGTTAACCGAAAAGATTAACCGGTTTTCGGTTAACTGATCCAAGCCTTGTAATGAAGACATTTTTCTTATCTACATCGGCTCGTTGCATCAATGTAATGCACATGTCATGCCAGTGTTGATGTCATTATTATTACTGTTATCGGTTCTAAGTATTGCAATAGGGCTATAGATTCATGTTTCATCATGTTATATTCTTTCAAATATTAGGCCTGCATGCACTTAAAAAAAGCTAAGCTGTAGTTTGGTGAAGCAAGAAACTATGCCGTTTAGTTGATCCGCGATCAAGGACATTTATTCAGCATTCTTAATACGTACAGGTCTAATATTTCATTTTATGGATATTGTATCATGATAAACATAACGTGTACTACAAGGAAGTCAACAATACATAGGAATATTAATAATTTTGGAAAATGCATAATATGTTCTAATAACACGAATTCGGGTCGGGTTCGCACACCTCTACAATGCATGGTACATGAATGGTACTATCTTTTGTTTATCTTATCGCTTTATTGTTTATGAAGCCTGAACGCTAGTACATTCACATTATCACAACTATTTCATAGAATGCATTGTTTATACATGTAGCGTAGTAACGCAGTGGAAGCTAATAAAAACTGACAGCCTGTTACCAAGATATTTATATTCCAAGATTATATTTAAATGTATATACAGTCATCGGGTTTGGATTTAATTACTTTTATTCAGACAAAAATGATAATAATAATAAAAGGAATAACACATCAAGATAAATCTAAACCTTTTGTTGGCGCTTTCGAGAAATGTGAGACAGAAATTTGAAGATCAGATATTGAAGGTTTAGCGCTTTAAAAGAATATATTAAGTAGGCAAAGTGGATATTGAAGATGTCATTTTCAGTTGCGCGATAAGCAATTTTATTCTAGCTTGATGACCAGCAGGATCGAAAACTCGTGAAAACGTCTTGACAACATTTGACTTGATCAATGGAATTTCAATGCTGGTACTTATGTACTTGATTGACAAAGTGTCATCTAATCGATTCCATAGTAGACTTAAGAGTCTGATCTAATTTCCCTTAGCCTGATCACTATGAGGAGCGCTTGACATGAAGTGTTGATCATTTGAAGACCATTCACGGAGATTCATACTGGCAACATTGAATATTGCATTGGCTTCATTGTAGAAACTTGTTGCATCTTTATGACACAAATCCTGCTATAACGTTGTCGACATGCGTATCAAATTCTGTTATCTGATTTGCGTTATCTGCATTACTCGTATATTTCGACACATGGCTTAAAATTGTCTGAGAGAGAAGAAATGGAGATGATATAATTCCAAACGGAGCTCGAGAAAATCTATAAATCACAGCATTGTCATGTTTCAGGTCTCCTATAGTTCTCCAACCATAGAAGCGCGTACGTGCAGTCACGATCAATTTTCTTTATTCCTACTTGAAGAAATGCTGCCTGAATATCTGACACGGTCAAACCTGGATGAAAGCGAATTCTGGCTAAGAGACCGGGTAAATTCTGAATGATCACAGGTCCACGCAATAACCAATCACTGAGGGAATGATTGGATTTTCGTGTCGTCGTTGAGGCGTCAAAACTAAGCGAACTTTGGTCGTTGCACTATTTTCCTTTAATACGATTTAATGGGGAATGCAATGCACTCTTCCGTTTACAATTTCATTTGGGTTGACTCTTTCGATTATGCTTTTTGCTTCTTTCTCTATCTTATTTCGTCCATTTTTTGTAGTGACTCTTTGTATCGACAGTTTTTGTACATCGATTTCACTCTTTCAAGAGCGAGATATTGATTTGAAGGAAGATTGGGTTTCTCATCTTTCCATGGAAAACGCACGTTATATCTGTGATCCACATATTGTACAGTTTCATTGAAGCTTCCATAAGCTAAATCGTTGTCAGATTTTTCAGGACATTCGCTGATTCCAATCGATTCAATATTCCATAGATTTGTAAAATCATGAGGTTGTATGGGATTGTAATTTGTCAATTTGTCAATTTTATCGTTAATAGGGAGTTCCTGCTCGAAATTATGATTTGCGGTCGGTGGACTACGCATGGCATTTGCGTAAAGAGCCATATTGCCTGTCTCAACTGTAGGATGATAGATTTCATGGGAGCAAGATCCTCTTCCGATTAAAATTCAGCCTAGTAAGGACTCTTTCACCCATAACTTTGGAGAACTGATTTCGTGCTTCAGTGTTTGAATAATTCAACCGTAATGTCGCTACCGAGAAGGATATCAACTGTGTTGGCTTTGGGTCAGCGAGACCTTCTAAGAAATTCAATGGACAATTGTTGATATCAATGGTGATGTCGCTGCCATCGATAACTTCAATGTCAATCTCAGAGCGGCATGCAGATATGCTTTTCGGCGCTAGATTAGCAAAACAGCGAAAAGACAACTATTCTATATCTTGGTTCTCGCCATGACTTTTGCATTTTAAAATTTCTGAATGTTGACATGACTTTTAGCCCACAAAATGTAGGTGAGATGATGTAGAAATGATGCATGTGTATATTTGTAGATGATCTGTCATTCAACATTTTTGTCAATACTTTTTCAATTCGTGAAAATAAGTTTAAAAATTGGCAAGAATTTTTGAAATCCTTATTACCCTATGATTGGATACCCCTAATATTGGTTACCCTAATATTGGAGTGATCCAGATAAGTCCGGGAGCTAGCGTGAAGTTGTGCAGGGAACGAGGTAGTACATAAAACTTTCACATAGCATAGTACACCTCTAACCTACTGCAAAACTTCGCGTCTGCCGGATCAGATCATTTGCTTTTCAGAAATAGAGAGGATAACACAATCCTATGTATTTCCAGTGGTAAAATTGTGACATTTAAGGTGTTGACTCCATTTTTTCGAATTTTTGCTCATAAAAGTTACACAAATTGGTATTTTGTTGAACTGGTTATTATAGAAATCATCTACAGATCATGATCTTTCAAATGAGTTATCATTCAGTGACAGAGGATGAAGTAAAATGTACAAACAGACACTTTTCGTTAAAGTATATCAACAATTTTCCTCAAATTTCTATGTTAAAATTTGCAGTTACACCAACGAAAAGTGTTTGTTTGTACACTTTACTTCATCCTCTGTCACTGAATGATAACTCATTTGAAAGATCATGATCTGTAGATGATTTCTATAATAACCACTTCAACAAAATACCAATTTGTGTAACTTTTATGAGCAAAAATTCGAAAAAATGGAGTCAACACCTTAAATGTCACAATTTTACCACTGGAAATACATAGGGTTGTGTTATCCTCTCTATTTCTGAAAAGCAAATGATCTGATCCGGCAGACGCGAAGTTTTGCAGTAGGTTAGAGGTGTACTATGCTATGTGAAAGTTTTATGTACTACCTCGTTCCCTGCACAACTTCACGCTAGCTCCCGGACTAGATAGATCTCTACTGTGTTTCGTCGTCTGTCATTCATAACTCACCATAAAACTGATTAAAAACATCATACAAAATCTGGGCTGCATCACATCGGTTCGATTCTCTTTCAGTCTCCTCTTTGGCTGCATAATCATACAGATTGAATTTCAACAGTTGGCTTTTACATTCAGTATACCAGAAACGCTACATTCAGTCTCCTGATTGATAAATTGAATGATGACAGCTTATCCGTAGTATTTTGACAGCATCTAGTCTTTCTAGCTGGCTCAAATTACTGATATGTTTATAAAACAGCTGGGTTTAACATCCCAATAGATAAAATTTCAACAAATATTGTCAAATAGTGATCTGATTAATAAAATATATGACAATTGCTGTCACCTTCGAATCTATATAAGTTAGAATTCAGGAACGTGAAAAAACAGTTTATTACAAACGTTCAGAACGAGATGAATTTTGAATACGTTGAGGGTAGAAAAGGAGCTAAACTGGTATATTTTGATGGTTTTCTTTATAAAAAGAACAAATTGTATAAAAATGGCGATATTGCTTGTGTTTGTCGACGAGCATCTTGTCATGTTCGCGGTAAGATATCGTCGAACCAATTTATCTTCACATCGAAGTTCCAACACGATCATGCTTGCGACGCAGAAGAGGTGCAGATGACCAAAAAGAAGAACATAGCCATCAAAAGTGCCTTGGAACAGCCAACAGCTTCGATGAAGAGGCTCTATTCTGAGGCATTTTCCACGGAAGAAGGAACAACCGCCGTCGACCCCCATTCAAGACTATCAAGGTTGCAATGTACCTGAGTCGAGCTGCTCGTTTACCAAAACAACCGCAGAGATTGGAAGCAGAGATTATTGAAGCATTCATGCAGAGATTGGAAGACGTGACCTTGGATGGCAAATGGAGAATGTCGAAATCAGGAGCTGACTTTCTCCAAATTGATGACGGAACTTTTCATGTTGCGGCAAATCTATTTTATCAAGTTTACATTATATACGCTCATGTATTCGACAGCATGATCCCAATTGCCTACTCACTGTTGCCCGATAAGTCTGAGGCAACGTATAAGAGACTGTTCGAGCTGATTTGCCAGAAAGCAAGACAGTACAATCTTGAAATACGGCCATCCTCGATTCAAATTGACTTTGAAAAGGCAGTCTTGAATGCCATAACACACTGCTTTCCGCATTCTTCAATTCGTGGATGTTATTTCCACTATACACAATCGATTTGGCGTGGAGTTCAACGGTACGGACTCGTAACCTTGTATCAAACTGACAGTAGTAAGAAAACGGCGAACACCAGATAGCGCAAGATGGCCGCCATCGCTGAGTCCCCCCCCCTCTGGAACGACAGAGGTTGTGGTCTGTCGTGGTGTGCCGGCCAGGTGGGTTCACAACATGTTCGCTGACTCCCCCCCCTCTGCAACGACAGAGTGTGAGACTCGAGTGAGTTGGTCCGACCGCCTGGTTGACTTGGGCGACCGTCCAGGTTGACGTGGGCGACCGTCTAGGTTGACGTGGGCGACCGTCTAGGTTGACGTGGGCGACCGTCTAGGTTGTCGTGGATGGTGAAATGGCTACCAGATTCGGATTCAGCGTAAAATTCTGCATCTGTGGTGTGATTTCCAGCTCAATCGGCGAGAAAAACTGTTTCTTCAAATTTTAACAGAGTTAAAATTTGGGACGTTTTGGTGTGTAGCGCCCAAACGAAGCATCGGATGAGAAAACGGAGGCCAGATTCGGAATCTACGTGAAATTTTGGGTTAGGAAGGATGTTTCCAGCGAAATCGGAGATAAAAAATTTTTCGCTGACGTCCCCCCCCTCTGGACAGCTTGCTTCGATTTTGGCTTCCAGTGGACGGATTTTGTCGTGCGATAGCTCGTTTGAAAGCTAAGAGTAAGACAAATTCACTGAAAGAATCGGCTTGTTCCTATCTGTCTTCGTTTAGATGTGAGACGCCATTTAAGATTTTGTGACATTGGCGAAAAACGACAGAGTTAGAATTGGGACGTTTTGGGCTGTAGCTTCAAAACGAAGCATCGGATTGGAAAACGGATTTCAGATTTGGAATCAGCGTGAAATTCTCTATCTGTATGGTGAGTTTCAAGTCAATCGGCGAGAAAAAATTTTCAACATTTTTCGAAAAAACGACAGAGTTAGTATTTGGGACGTTTTGGTGTGTAGCGCCCAAACGAAGCATCGGATGAGAAAACGGAGGCCAGATTCGGAATCTACGTGAAATTTTGGGTTAGGAAGGATGTTTCCAGCGAAATCGGAGATAAAAAATTTTTCGCTGACGTCCCCCCCCCCCTCTGGACAGCTTGCTTCGATTTTGGCTTCCAGTGGACGGATTTTGTCGTGCGATAGCTCGTTTGAAAGCTAAGAGTAAGACAAGTTCAGTGAAAGAATCGGCTTGTTCCTATCTGTCTTCGTTTAGGTGTGAGACGCCATTTAAGATTTTGTGACATTGGCGAAAAACGACAGAGTTAGAATTTGGGACGTTTTGGGCTCTAGCTTCAAAACGAAGCATCGGATTGGAAAACGGATTTCAGATTTGGAATCAGTGTCAAATTCTCTATCTGTATGGTGAGTTTCAAGTCAATCGGAGAGAAAAAATTTTCAACATTTTTCGAAAAAACGACAGAGTTAGAATTTGGGACGTTTTGGTGTGTAGCGCCCAAACGAAGCATCGGATGAGAAAACGGAGGCCAGATTCGGAATCTACGTGAAATTTTGGGTTAGGAAGGATGTTTCCAGCGAAATCGGAGATAAAAAATTTTTCGCTGACGTCCCCCCCCCCCTCTGGACAGCTTGCTTCGATTTTGGCTTCCAGTGGACGGATTTTGTCGTGCGATAGCTCGTTTGAAAGCTAAGAGTGAGACAAGTTCAGTGAAAGAATCGGCTTGTTCCTATCTGTCTTCGTTTAGGTGTGAGACGCCATTTAAGATTTTGTGACATTGGCGAAAAACGACAGAGTTAGAATTTGGGACGTTTTGGGCTCTAGCTTCAAAACGAAGCATCGGATTGGAAAACGGATTTCAGATTTGGAATCAGTGTCAAATTCTCTATCTGTATGGTGAGTTTCAAGTCAATCGGAGAGAAAAAATTTTCAACATTTTTCGAAAAAACGACAGAGTTAGAATTTGGGACGTTTTGGTGTGTAGCGCCCAAACGAAGCATCGGATGAGAAAACGGAGGCCAGATTCGGAATCTACGTGAAATTTTGGGTTAGGAAGGATGTTTCCAGCGAAATCGGAGATAAAAAATTTTTCGCTGACGTCCCCCCCCCCCCTCCCCCCCCCCCTCTGGACAGCTTGCTTCGATTTTGGCTTCCAGTGGACGGATTTTGTCGTGCGATAGCTCGTTTGAAAGCTAAGAGTAAGACAAGTTCAGTGAAAGAATCGGCTTGTTCCTATCTGTCTTCGTTTAGGTGTGAGACGCCATTTAAGATTTTGTGACATTGGCGAAAAACGACAGAGTTAGAATTTGGGACGTTTTGGGCTCTAGCTTCAAAACGAAGCATCGGATTGGAAAACGGATTTCAGATTTGGAATCAGCGTCAGATTCTTTATCTGTATGGTGAGTTTCATGTCAATCGGAGAGTTTCAAGTCATCGGCGAGAAAAATTTTCAACATTTTTCGGAAAAACGACAGAGTTAGAATTTTTGCGATGGCTGCCTACTGTAGAGCCAAAACGAAGCATCGGATGGGAAAACGGAGGTCAGATTCGGATTCAGCGTCAAATTCTACATGGAAATGGTGTATTTCCAGCTCAATCGGAGCACTAGAACCGGAGATAGACGGGATTTTTAGTGTTTGGATGATGGGTATTACGTCATCAGCTGATCGCCACACACTATATAAGCTGGGAACCGACGGAGACTTGTCATTTAGAGGAGAACGATTGTCAGAGGTAGGTCGTCTCTCTGAGCTCCGATGATAGCTTCGGACATTCCAAATTCCAAGTTTCTGTAAGAAACCGACTTAGAAAATTTCATTGCTGATATCAGCTAAGGCGTCAGACTTAGAGGTTCGCCAGGAGATGGCCTTCGTCTCCAGGCCATAAAAGACTCCAAAACTTTAAAGGCTCGTAACTTTGCTTCTACAAGTCCGTTTGACTTGATTCAAAAAAGGTTCGGTCGCTATTGACCTGCCCTAAGTGATGGACTACTTATAAAATTTCATAAGTAGTGCTAAAAAGTTGAAAAATTTAAATTCACTAGTTTTGGAGGTTTTCTGGGGTTTTCGACCCTGCTGAAGTCAATGAAAGCATTTTTAATGATGTCTGAGCCAGTCTTCTCATGGTATAAGCGGCTTTTCACTGAAAGCGAGCAAGACACGGAGAGTTTTGCTGTAATATTCCACTGACAGGGTGTTCCTTCGGGACGGCGGACGATGCCGTAGTGATAAGTGTGGCAAGGGAATGTGTCATATTTAAGACCGTAACCGCTGGGACAACTCATGTCTCATGTTGGGCATTTGACACAGCTCTCAACGTAGCACTTTGAACGCCAATCGGTTGAGTCTTAGCTATCTTGTCATGGGTGGCCTCTAAACATCTCCATTGCAAAACGCTGGTGAATCAAGCTCTCTACGGCTTGCTATCAAGCAGATCAAAGCAATAACTTGGGATGTTTCCTCAAGGTTTTCAAGTATGCTGAGTTCAAATCTGCTATCAGATTTCAAATTCAACTAAGACTAAGGCAGCTTTGAGGGGTTAGATCCCAGCTACTGTTCACTACCTTTGACTCGGCGTTGCTGTTACCACTTCGGGGCAGTGACAATGATGTCTTCAGCTGTAAAGAGCGGGTATCGGGGAAGATCTCTCACTTCCCTAGTGATCAGTACAAGGCCTTCGGGCTGTCGACGGGATCGAGTGCCACTCACTACACTCAAATCTATCATTCCTCACTAAGTGTAAATTACTGACTATACATTTGTCCTGCTATCAGGTTATTTTTGACTTGCTATCTAGTTGAATAGTCTCTTGCTATCAAGAGATTCACTTCTACTCATAAAGCACATCATCGCTGTAATACCTCCTTTGCTCGAGCGTTCCTTCGGGACGGCGGGTACTGCCGTAGAGGGATTGTGTTGCACGGGTTGTTCGTCGTTTGTTAGACCGAAACCTCTGAGCCGTTGCTCATGTTGGGCGTTCGACTTCATACTCAACGTGACGCTTTCTCTCGCCAGGTCAGAGTACTTCAGCCATTCGACAAAGGTTAGTCTTTATGATATGGAGTAGAGTGAAATGTAATTCATTAGATGTCCCTTCAATGATTGCTCCCATGATAAACGTTGATGAGACAAATGAAATGATTCTCATCTTCCCTTTTCAATGATTGAAATCTACTAACACACTACCGTATAATCGTCCACTATGGGGCAAGACATGATAGAGCCTCCACGCGGTTTGCCCTGGGCAGTCTTTAGACTGGCGAATACTATCATTAAGTTGAATCTGCTATCAGTCAACTTGAACGTTGCGTCACATTAGAGGGGTATATAAACCACTGCGTCTCATTTCATTTCAATCATGCAGACGCCGAACAGTCAAGTCAGCTCTCCTCGCGGACCGCAGTTAAGGCCGCGAAATTTATTTGAGGAGTTTGTCAGGCTAGAGGGGCAAGACAGAGTTTTTAATAATCTTGCTCGGATTGGCAATCCGATGACAGCAACTGCTGTCAATCCAACGGAATGGCGCTACATTCCACTTTTTAGCCATGTACCAGTTAGTGTGGAAGTCGACAGTGCTACCAAAGAGAGAGTCGAAGACTCTCTCAGTAGAATTGGTAGGGTGTAAGGTGACGTTACTCCCGAGAATGAACCATCGGCTCTCTTAAGGGCCACCATGGGGCAAGACATGATAGAACCTCCTCGCGGTTTGCCCTGGGCAGTCTTCGGACTGGCGAATACTATCATTAAGTTGAATCTGCTATCAGTCAACTTGAACGTTGCAAATGAAGTTCTGTGTAATACTTCCTTTCGACGGGCGTTCCTGTAAAGGGCGGCGGTGAAACCCGTAGCTATGTATACCGCAAGGGACATTCGGCAATGGTCAATCTTGTTAAACCTCTCTGCGTCATGTTTGCAAGTGATTGCCTCTGTCTCAACGTAGTATGCATTCGCGCCAGGGCGACATTTAGCCAACTGTCGAAGGTTGCCTAAAACTTTCCATTGCATACGTTATGAGAGCCATGAGTTCTACCTGTCTCTATCAATGAGACGAATTGATGAATGGAATGAAAGGGAGGACACTCACGCGCCACACGCAATATAACACACTTCTCTCTTCCGTAGTCTAACAAGCTCTTTACACATGGATCGCAGTCGATTGCTATCCCTGTATCAGAAGTGTAAGCTATCTTAATTTATTTGACACTATTTGATCTATTATCATCATCGTCCATATGAAATGTTTTAAGATTTACAAGTTAGACTAAGCGTTCTACTATTTGTAAATGAAAGATATAGTTTCAACAGTTTACAGATTGAAAATAAAGTTTCAATAGTGTGTGTGTGTGTATGTTAAGAATAAAGTTTTATCTGTTTGTATGTTAGAAATAGAATGAAGTTTCACCAGTTTACAAGTTAAGAATAAAGTTCTATCTGTTTATATGTTAGAAATAAAATAAAGTTTCAATAGTTTGCAAGTTAAAAATAAAGTTTCAACCGTTTACAAGTTTTAAAATAAAGTTTAAATAGTGTGCAAGATAAAAAATAAAGTTTGAACAGTTTACAAGCTGAAATAAAGTTTTAATAGTGTACACGTTGGAAATAAAGTTTTAATAGTTTATGTGCTTCAAAATAGAGTTATAACAGTTTATATGTTAGAAATAAAATGAAGTTTCATCAGTTTACAAGTTAAGAATAAAGTTCTATCTGTTTGTCTGATAGAAATAAAACAAAGTTTCAACCGTTTACAAGTTAAAAATAAAGTTTCAACAGTTTACAAGTTAAAATTAAAGCTTCAACAATTACAAGTTAAAAATAAAACTTCAAAAGTTTACCAGTTAGAAATAAAGTTTCATCAGTTTACAAGTCAAAATAAAGTTTCAACAGATTATAAGTTAAAAGAAAAGTTCCAATAGTATGTGCATTAGAAATAACGTTTCAGCTGTTTGTATGTTAGAAATAAGATAAAGTTTCAATTGTGTGTACGTTAGAAATAAAGTTCTATCTGTTTCTATGATAGAAATAAAACAAAGTTTCAACCGTTAACAAGTTAAAAATAAAGTTTCAAGAGTTTACAAGTTAAAACTAATGTTTCAATAGTGTATGTATGTTAAGAATAAAGTTAGAACAGTTTACAAGCTGAAATAAAGTTTTAATAGTGTACACGTTGGAAATAAAGTTTTAATAGTTTATGTGCTTCAAAATAGAGTTATAACAGTTTATATGTTAGAAATAAAGTTTCAACAGTCTACAAGTTAAAAATAAAATTATAACTGTTTCAAGAGTTTACAAGTTAGAAATTAAGTTTCAATGGTGTATGCGTTAGAAATAAAGTTTTAGCTGTTTGTATATCAAAATAAAGTTTCAAGAGTTTACAAGTTAGAAATAAAATGAAGGTTCACCAGTTTACAAGTTAAGAATGAAGTTCTATCTGTTTGTATGTTAGAAATAAAACAAAGTTTCAACCGTTAACAAGTTAAAAATAAAGTTTTAAGAGTTACAAGTTAAAACTAATGTTTCAATAGTGTGTGTATGTTAAGAATAAAGTTTTATCTGTTTGTATGTTAGAAATAGAATGAAGTTTCACCAGTTTACAAGTTAAGAATAAAGTTCTATCTGTTTATATGTTAGAAATAAAATAAAGTTTCAATAGTTTGCAAGTTAAAAATAAAGTTTCAACCGTTTACAAGTTTTAAAATAAAGTTTAAATAGTGTGCAAGATAAAAAATAAAGTTTGAACAGTTTACAAGCTGAAATAAAGTTTTAATAGTGTACACGTTGGAAATAAAGTTTTAATAGTTTATGTGCTTCAAAATAGAGTTATAACAGTTTATATGTTAGAAATAAAATGAAGTTTCATCAGTTTACAAGTTAAGAATAAAGTTCTATCTGTTTGTCTGATAGAAATAAAACAAAGTTTCAACCGTTTACAAGTTAAAAATAAAGTTTCAACAGTTTACAAGTTAAAATTAAAGCTTCAACAATTACAAGTTAAAAATAAAGTTTCAAAAGTTTACCAGTTAGAAATAAAGTTTCATCAGTTTACAAGTCAAAATAAAGTTTCAACAGATTATAAGTTAAAAGAAAAGTTCCAATAGTATGTGCATTAGAAATAACGTTTCAGCTGTTTGTATGTTAGAAATAAGATAAAGTTTCAATTGTGTGTACGTTAGAAATAAAGTTCTATCTGTTTCTATGATAGAAATAAAACAAAGTTTCAACCGTTAACAAGTTAAAAATAAAGTTTCAAGAGTTTACAAGTTAAAACTAATGTTTCAATAGTGTATGTATGTTAAGAATAAAGTTAGAACAGTTTACAAGCTGAAATAAAGTTTTAATAGTGTACACGTTGGAAATAAAGTTTTAATAGTTTATGTGCTTCAAAATAGAGTTATAACAGTTTATATGTTAGAAATAAAATGAAGTTTCATCAGTTTACAAGTTAAGAATAAAGTTCTATCTGTTTGTATGTTAGAAATAAAACAAAGTTTCAACCGTTAACAAGTTAAAAATAAAGTTTTAAGAGTTTACAAGTTTAACTAATGTTTCAATAGTGTGTGTATGTTAAGAATAAAGTTTTATCTGTTTGTATGTTAGAAATAGAATGAAGTTTCACCAGTTTACAAGTTACGAATAAAGTTCTATCTCTTTAAGTTTATAAGTTAAGAATAAAGTTCTATCTGTTTATATGTTAGAAATAGAATGAAGTTTCACCAGTTTACAAGTTAAGAATAAAGTTCTATCTGTTTATATGTTAGAAATAAAATAAAGTTTCAACAGTCTACAAGTTAAAAATAAAATTATAACTGTTTCAAGAGTTTACAAGTTAGAAATTAAGTTTCAATGGTGTATGCGTTAGAAATAAAGTTTTAGCTGTTTGTATATCAAAATAAAGTTTCAAGAGTTTACAAGTTAGAAATAAAATGAAGGTTCACCAGTTTACAAGTTAAGAATGAAGTTCTATCTGTTTGTATGTTAGAAATAAAACAAAGTTTCAACCGTTAACAAGTTAAAAATAAAGTTTTAAGAGTTACAAGTTAAAACTAATGTTTCAATAGTGTGTGTATGTTAAGAATAAAGTTTTATCTGTTTGTATGTTAGAAATAGAATGAAGTTTCACCAGTTTACAAGTTAAGAATAAAGTTCTATCTGTTTATATGTTAGAAATAAAATAAAGTTTCAATAGTTTGCAAGTTAAAAATAAAGTTTCAATAGTTTACAAGTTTTAAAATAAAGTTTAAATAGTGTGCAAGATAAAAAATAAAGTTTGAACAGTTTACAAGCTGAAATAAAGTTTTAATAGTGTACACGTTGGAAATAAAGTTTTAATAGTTTATGTGCTTCAAAATAGAGTTATAACAGTTTATATGTTAGAAATAAAATGAAGTTTCATCAGTTTACAAGTTAAGAATAAAGTTCTATCTGTTTGTATGATAGAAATAAAACAAAGTTTCAACCGTTTACAAGTTAAAATAAAGTTTCACCAGTGTACAAGTTAGAAATAAAGTTTCAATAGTGTATATGTTAGAAATAAAGTTTTAGCTGTTTGTATATGAAAAACTAAGTTTCAAGAGTTTACAAGTTAAAAAATAAAGTTTCAATGGTGTATACGTTAGAAATAAAGTTTTAGCTGTTTGTATATCAAAATAAAGTTTCAAGAGTTTACAAGTTAGAAATAAAGTTTCAACAGTGTGCACGTTAAGAATAAAGTTTCAATAGTGTGTATGTTAAGAATAAAGTTCTATCTGTTTATATGTTAGAAATAAAAATGAAGGTTCATCAGTTTACAAGTTAAGAATAAAGTTTTATCTGTTTGTATGTTAGAAATAAAATAAAGTTTCGACCGTTAACAAGTTAAAAATAAAGTTTCAGATTAAAATAAAGTTTCAATAGTGTGTATGATGGAAATAAAGTTTAAGCGCTTTGTGCGTCAGAAATAAAGTTTCAACCGTTTACAAGTTAAAAATAAAGTTTCAACAGTGTGTACGTTAAGAATAAAGTTCTATCTGTTTATATGTTAGAAATAAAAATAAAGGTTCACCAGTTTACAGGTTAAGAATAAAGTTTTATCTGCTTGTATGTCAGAAATGAAATAAAGTTTCACCAGTTTAAAAGTTAAGAATAAAGTTTCAATAGTGTGTATGTTAGAAATAAAGTTTCAATAGTGTGTATGTTAAGAATAAAGTTCTATCTGTTTATATGTTAGAAATAAAAATGAAGGTTCACCAGTTTGCAAGTTAAGAATAAAGTTTTATCTGCTTGCATGTCAGAAATGAAATAAAGTTTCACCAGTTTAAAAGTTAAGAATAAAGTTTCACCAGTTTAAAAGTTAAGAATAAAGTTTCAATAGTGTGTATGTTAAGAATAAAGTTCTATCTGTTTATATGTTAGAAATAAAATGAAGTTTCAATAGTGTGTATGTTAAGAATAAAGTTCTATCTGTTTATATGTTAGAAATAAAATGAAGGTTCACCAGTTTACAAGTTAAGAATAAATTTTATCTGCTTGTATGTTAGAAATAAAATAAAGTTTCACCGATTTACAAGTTAAAAAATAAAGTTTCAATAGTTAACACGTTAAAAATAAAGTTTCAATAGTGTGTATGTTAAGAATAAAGTTCTATCTGTTTGTATATTAGAAAGAAAATGAAGGTTCATCAGTTTACAAGTTAATAATAAAGTTTTATCGGTTTGTATGTTAGAAATAAAACATAGTTTCAACCGTTGACAAGTTAAAAATAAAGTTTCAATAGTTTGCGAGTTAAAACTAATGTTTCAATAGTGCGTATGTTAAGAATAAAGTTTTATCTGTTTGTATGTTAGAAATAAAATGAAGCTTCGCCAGTTTACAAGTTTAGAATAAAGTTTTATCAGCTTGTATGTTAGAAATAAAATGAAGTTTCACCAGTTTACAAATTAAAAATAAAGTTTCAATAGTGTGTATGTTAGAAATAAAGTTTCAACCGTTTACAAGTTAAAATAAAGTTTCAACAGTGTCTACGTTAGAAATAAAGTTTTATCTGTTTGTAAAGTTCGATCGTAGGATTTACTAGTTTGCAAGTTAGACTCAGCATTCTACTAGTTGTAAATGAAAATAACGTTTCAACAGTTTACAGATTAAAATAAAGTTTCAATAGTGTGTATGATGGAAATAAAGTTTAAGCGCTTTGTGCGTTAGAAATAAAGTTTCAGCCGTTGACAAGTTAAAAATAAAGTTTCAACAGTGTGTACGTTAGAAATAAAGTTTCAACAGTTTACAAGTTGAAAAATAAAGTTTCAACAGTGTGTACGTTAGAAATAAATGAAAGTAAGAACTTCATCGTATGAGTATTCAAAGCATGTTTTGTAAATCAAATGTGTGTAGTCCTGACATGATAGAATCGCGTTAGAAATAAAGTTTCAGCCGTTTACAAGTTAAAGATAAAGTTTCAACAGTGTGTACGTTAGAAATAAAGTTTTAGCTGTTTATATGTTAGAAACAAAATAAAGTTTCACAGTTTACAAGTTGAAAAATAAAGTTTCAACAGTGTGTACGTTAGAAATAAATGAAAGTAAGAACTTCATCGTATGAGTATTCAAAACATGTTTTGTAAATCAAATGTGTGTAGTCCTGACATGATAGAATCAAATGAACTTGACAAACGCGTTTGTCAAGCTTGATTCTATCATGTCAGGACTACACACATTTGATTTACAAAACATGTTTTGAATACTCATACGATGAAGTTCTTACTTTCATTTATTTCTAACGTACACACTGTTGAAACTTTATTTTTCAACTTGTAAACTGTGAAACTTTATTTTGTTTCTAACATATAAACAGCTAAAACTTTATTTCTAACGTACACACTGTTGAAACTTTATCTTTAACTTGTAAACGGCTGAAACTTTATTTCTAACGCGATTCTATCATGTCAGGACTACACACATTTGATTTACAAAACATGCTTTGAATACTCATACGATGAAGTTCTTACTTTCATTTATTTCTAACGTACACACTGTTGAAACTTTATTTTTCAACTTGTAAACTGTTGAAACTTTATTTCTAACGTACACACTGTTGAAACTTTATTTTTAACTTGTCAACGGCTGAAACTTTATTTCTAACGCACAAAGCGCTTAAACTTTATTTCCATCATACACACTATTGAAACTTTATTTTAATCTGTAAACTGTTGAAACGTTATTTTCATTTACAACTAGTAGAATGCTGAGTCTAACTTGCAAACTAGTAAATCCTACGATCGAACTTTACAAACAGATAAAACTTTATTTCTAACGTAGACACTGTTGAAACTTTATTTTAACTTGTAAACGGTTGAAACTTTATTTCTAACATACACACTATTGAAACTTTATTTTTAATTTGTAAACTGGTGAAACTTCATTTTATTTCTAACATACAAGCTGATAAAACTTTATTCTAAACTTGTAAACTGGCGAAGCTTCATTTTATTTCTAACATACAAACAGATAAAACTTTATTCTTAACATACGCACTATTGAAACATTAGTTTTAACTCGCAAACTATTGAAACTTTATTTTTAACTTGTCAACGGTTGAAACTATGTTTTATTTCTAACATACAAACCGATAAAACTTTATTATTAACTTGTAAACTGATGAACCTTCATTTTCTTTCTAATATACAAACAGATAGAACTTTATTCTTAACATACACACTATTGAAACTTTATTTTTAACGTGTTAACTATTTAAACTTTATTTTTTAACTTGTAAATCGGTGAAACTTTATTTTATTTCTAACATACAAGCAGATAGAACTTTATTCTTAACATACACACTATTGAAACTTCATTTTATTTCTAACATATAAACAGATAGAACTTTATTCTTAACATACACACTATTGAAACTTCATTCTATTTCTAACATACAAACAGATAAAACTTTATTCTTAACATACACACACTATTGAAACATTAGTTTTAACTTGTAACTCTTAAAACTTTATTTTTAACTTGTTAACGGTTGAAACTTTGTTTTATTTCTAACATACAAACAGATAGAACTTCATTCTTAACTTGTAAACTGGTGAACCTTCATTTTATTTCTAACTTGTAAACTCTTGAAACTTTATTTTGATATACAAACAGCTAAAACTTTATTTCTAACGCATACACCATTGAAACTTAATTTCTAACTTGTAAACTCTTGAAACAGTTATAATTTTATTTTTAACTTGTAGACTGTTGAAACTTTATTTTATTTCTAACATATAAACAGATAGAACTTTATTCTTAACTTGTAAACTGGTGAAACTTCATTCTATTTCTAACATATAAACAGATAGAACTTTATTCTTAACTTATAAACTTAAAGAGATAGAACTTTATTCGTAACTTGTAAACTGGTGAAACTTCATTCTATTTCTAACATACAAACAGATAAAACTTTATTCTTAACATACACACACTATTGAAACATTAGTTAAACTTGTAAACTCTTAAAACTTTATTTTTAACTTGTTAACGGTTGAAACTTTGTTTTATTTCTAACATACAAACAGATAGAACTTTATTCTTAACTTGTAAACTGATGAAACTTCATTTTATTTCTAACATATAAACTGTTATAACTCTATTTTGAAGCACATAAACTATTAAAACTTTATTTCCAACGTGTACACTATTAAAACTTTATTTCAGCTTGTAAACTGTTCAAACTTTATTTTTAACTTGCAAACTATTGAAACTTTATTTCTAACTTGTAAACTCTTGAAACTTTATTTTTAACTTGTTAACGGTTGAAACTTTGTTTTATTTCTATCATAGAAACAGATAGAACTTTATTTCTAACGTACACACAATTGAAACTTTATCTTATTTCTAACATACAAACAGCTGAAACGTTATTTCTAATGCACATACTATTGGAACTTTTCTTTTAACTTATAATCTGTTGAAACTTTATTTTGACTTGTAAACTGATGAAACTTTATTTCTAACTGGTAAACTTTTGAAACTTTATTTTTAACTTGTAATTGTTGAAGCTTTAATTTTAACTTGTAAACTGTTGAAACTTTATTTTTAACTTGTAAACGGTTGAAACTTTGTTTTATTTCTATCAGACAAACAGATAGAACTTTATTCTTAACTTGTAAACTGATGAAACTTCATTTTATTTCTAACATATAAACTGTTATAACTCTATTTTGAAGCACATAAACTATTAAAACTTTATTTCAGCTTGTAAACTGTTCAAACTTTATTTTTTATCTTGCACACTATTTAAACTTTATTTTAAAACTTGTAAACGGTTGAAACTTTATTTTTAACTTGCAAACTATTGAAACTTTATTTTATTTCTAACATATAAACAGATAGAACTTTATTCTTAACATACACACTATTGAAACTTCATTCTATTTCTAACATACAAACAGATAAAACTTTATTCTTAACATACACACACTATTGAAACATTAGTTAAACTTGTAAACTCTTAAAACTTTATTTTTAACTTGTTAACGGTTGAAACTTTGTTTTATTTCTAACATACAAACAGATAGAACTTCATTCTTAACTTGTAAACTGGTGAACCTTCATTTTATTTCTAACTTGTAAACTCTTGAAACTTTATTTTGATATACAAACAGCTAAAACTTTATTTCTAACGCATACACCATTGAAACTTAATTTCTAACTTGTAAACTCTTGAAACAGTTATAATTTTATTTTTAACTTGTAGACTGTTGAAACTTTATTTCTAACATATAAACTGTTATAACTCTATTTTGAAGCACATAAACTATTAAAACTTTATTTCCAACGTGTACACTATTAAAACTTTATTTCAGCTTGTAAACTGTTCTAACTTTATTCTTAACATACATACACTATTGAAACATTAGTTTTAACTTGTAAACTCTTGAAACTTTATTTTTAACTTGTTAACGGTTGAAACTTTGTTTTATTTCTATCATAGAAACAGATGGAACTTTATTTCTAACGTACACACAATTGAAACTTTATCTTATTTCTAACATACAAACAGCTGAAACGTTATTTCTAATGCACATACTATTGGAACTTTTCTTTTAACTTATAATCTGTTGAAACTTTATTTTGACTTGTAAACTGATGAAACTTTATTTCTAACTGGTAAACTTTTGAAGTTTTATTTTAACTTGTAATTGTTGAAGCTTTAATTTTAACTTGTAAACTGTTGAAACTTTATTTTTAACTTGTAAACGGTTGAAACTTTGTTTTATTTCTATCAGACAAACAGATAGAACTTTATTCTTAACTTGTAAACTGATGAAACTTCATTTTATTTCTAACATATAAACTGTTATAACTCTATTTTGAAGCACATAAACTATTAAAACTTTATTTCCAACGTGTACACTATTAAAACTTTATTTCAGCTTGTAAACTGTTCAAACTTTATTTTTTATCTTGCACACTATTTAAACTTTATTTTAAAACTTGTAAACGGTTGAAACTTTATTTTTAACTTGCAAACTATTGAAACTTTATTTTATTTCTAACATATAAACAGATAGAACTTTATTCTTAACTTGTAAACTGGTGAAACTTCATTCTATTTCTAACATACAAACAGATAAAACTTTATTCTTAACATACACACACACACACACTATTGAAACTTTATTTTCAATCTGTAAACTGTTGAAACTATATCTTTCATTTACAAATAGTAGAACGCTTAGTCTAACTTGTAAATCTTAAAACATTTCATATGGACGATGATGATAATAGATCAAATAGTGTCAAATAAATTAAGATAGCTTACACTTCTGATACAGGGATAGCAATCGACTGCGATCCATGTGTAAAGAGCTTGTTAGACTACGGAAGAGAGAAGTGTGTTATATTGCGTGTGGCGCGTGAGTGTCCTCCCTTTCATTCCATTCATCAATTCGTCTCATTGATAGAGACAGGTAGAACTCATGGCTCTCATAACGTATGCAATGGAAAGTTTTAGGCAACCTTCGACAGTTGGCTAAATGTCGCCCTGGCGCGAATGCATACTACGTTGAGACAGAGGCAATCACTTGCAAACATGACGCAGAGAGGTTTAACAAGATTGACCATTGCCGAATGTCCCTTGCGGTATACATAGCTACGGGTTTCACCGCCGCCCTTTACAGGAACGCCCGTCGAAAGGAAGTATTACACCGAACTTCATTTGCAACGTTCAAGTTGACTGATAGCAGATTCAACTTAATGATAGTATTCGCCAGTCCGAAGACTGCCCAGGGCAAACCGCGTGGAGGTTCTATCATGTCTTGCCCCATGGTGGCCCTTAAGAGAGCCGATGGTTCATTCTCGGGATTAGGTTGACTATTGGCTTGAATAGTCAAGGGGTATGACGGTTAGGTTGTCATAAACCCTATACCGCCTAAGCCGTGCTGGTGCATCTGGCACCTTTCGGATGCGAGTGGTATTCGGAGTCCACACCTCATCCGTCCAAATGATCCTCTTGATCTTCCCCTTCTTCTCATCCTCATCCCACTCGTCGAGGATGACGAACTCGGGAATGGCGTTGTCTTCATCGATGAAGACGGGAATGTTGTCGGCAGATGTGGCTTCCATCGTGACTTCAAATTGAATGAGAAGCGCTACAATCTTCTGGCTTATATAGGGTTTTCAACAATGAATTGCTCAACAGCGAATCAGAATGCTTCAGGGATAGCAATCGACTGCGATCCATGTGTAAAGAGCTTCTTAGACTACGGAAGAGAGAAGTGTGTTATGTTGCGTGTGGCGCGTGAGTATCCTCCCTTTCATTCCATTCATCAATTCGTCTCATTGATAGAGACAGGTAGAACTCATGGCTCTCATAACGTATGCAATGGAAAGTTTTAGGCAACCTTCGACAGTTGGCTAAATGTCGCCCTGGCGCGAATGCATACTACGTTGAGACAGAGGCAATCACTTGCAAACATGACGCAGAGAGGTTTAACAAGATTGACCATTGCCGAATGTCCCTTGCGGTATACATAGCTACGGGTTTCACCGCCGCCCTTTACAGGAACGCCCGTCGAAAGGAAGTATTACACCGAACTTCATTTGCAACGTTCAAGTTGACTGATAGCAGATTCAACTTAATGATAGTATTCGCCAGTCCGAAGACTGCCCAGGGCAAACCGCGAGGAGGTTCTATCATGTCTTTGCCCCATGGTGGCCCTTAAGAGAGCCGATGGTTCATTCTCGGGAGTAACGTCACCTTACACCCTACCAATTCTACTGAGAGAGTCAAAGACTCTCTCTTTGGTAGCACTGTCGACTTCCACACTAACTGGTACATGGCTAAAAAGTGGAATGTAGCGCCATTCCGTTGGATTGACAGCAGTTGCTGTCATCGGATTGCCAATCCGAGCAAGATTATTAAAAACTCTGTCTTGCCCCTCTAGCCTGACAAACTCCTCAAATAAATTTCGCGGCCTTAACTGCGGTCCGCGAGGAGAGCTGACTTGACTGTGCGGCGTCTGCATGATTGAAATGAAATGAGACGCAGTGGTTTATATACCCCTCTAATGTGACGCAACGTTCAAGTTGACTGATAGCAGATTCAACTTAATGATAGTATTCGCCAGTCTAAAGACTGCCCAGGGCAAACCGCGTGGAGGCTCTATCATGTCTTGCCCCATAGTGGACGATTATACGGTAGTGTGTTAGTAGATTTCAATCATTGAAAAGGGAAGATGAGAATCATTTCATTTGTCTCATCAACGTTTATCATGGGAGCAATCATTGAAGGGACATCTAATGAATTACATTTCACTCTACTCCATATCATAAAGACTAACCTTTGTCGAATGGCTGAAGTACTCTGACCTGGCGAGAGAAAGCGTCACGTTGAGTATGAAGTCGAACGCCCAACATGAGCAACGGCTCAGAGGTTTCGGTCTAACAAACGACGAACAACCCGTGCAACACAATCCCTCTACGGCAGTACCCGCCGTCCCGAAGGAACGCTCGAGCAAAGGAGGTATTACAGCGATGATGTGCTTTATGAGTAGAAGTGAATCTCTTGATAGCAAGAGACTATTCAACTAGATAGCAAGTCAAAAATAACCTGATAGCAGGACAAATGTATAGTCAGTAATTTACACTTAGTGAGGAATGATAGATTTGAGTGTAGTGAGTGGCACTCGATCACGTCGACAGCCCGAAGGCCTTGTACTGATCACTAGGGAAGTGAGAGATCTTCCCCGATACCCGCTCTTTACAGCTGAAGACATCATTGTCACTGCCCCGAAGTGGTAACAGCAACGCCGAGTCAAAGGTAGTGAACAGTAGCTGGGATCTAACCCCTCAAAGCTGCCTTAGTCTTAGTTGAATTTGAAATCTGATAGCAGATTTGAACTCAGCATACTTGAAAACCTTGAGGAAACATCCCAAAAGTTATTGCTTTGATCTGCTTGATAGCAAGCCGTAGAGAGCTTGATTCACCAGCGTTTTGCAATGGAGATGTTTAGAGGCCACCCATGACAAGATAGCTAAGACTCAACCGATTGGCGTTCAAAGTGCTACGTTGAGAGCTGTGTCAAATGCCCAACATGAGTTGCCCCAGCGGTTACGGTCTTAAAATATGACACATTCCCTTGCCACACTTATCACTACGGCATCGTCCGCCGTCCCGAAGGAACACCCTGTCAGTGGAATATTACAGCAAAACTCTCCGTGTCTTGCACGCTTTCAGTGAAAAGCCGCTTATACCATGAGAAGACTGGCTCAGACATCATTAAAAATGCTTTCATTGACTTCAGCAGGGTCGATAACCCCAGCGCAGAAAACCTCCAAAACTAGTGTATGTGAATTTAAATTTTTCAACTTTTTAGCACTACTTATGAAATTTTATAAGTAGTCCATCACTTAGGGCAGGTCAATAGCGACCGAACCTTTTTTGAATCAAGTCAAACGGACTTGTAGAAGCAAAGTTACGAGCCTTTAAAGTTTTGGAGTCTTTTATGGCCTGGAGACGAAGGCCATCTCCTGGCGAACCTCTAAGTCTGACGCCTTAGCTGATATCAGCAATGAAATTTTCTAAGTCGGTTTCTTACAGAAACTTGGAATTTGGAATGTCCGAAGCTATCATCGGAGCTCAGAGAGACGACCTACTGACAATCGCTCGTAGTTCTCCTCTAAATGAGACTACGAGAGTCTCCGTCGCAATAAACGATGTTCCCAGCTTATATAGTGTGTGGCGATCAGCTGATGACGTAATACCCATCATCCAAACACTAAAAATCCCGTCTATCTCCCATCTCCGGTTCAGACGAATATGCTGTATGCCCGATTGAGCTGGAAATACACCATTTCCATGTAGAATTTGACGCTGAATCCGAATCTGGCCTCCGTTTTCCCATCCGATGCTTCGTTTTTGCTCTACAGTAGGCAGCCATCGCAAAAATTCTAACTCTGTCGTTTTTCCGAAAAATGTTGAAAATTTTTTCTCTCCGATTGACTTGAAACTCACCATACAGATAGAGAATTTCACGCTGATTCCAAATCTGAAATCCGTTTTCCACTCCGATGCTTCGTTTTGAAGCTACAGCCCAAAACGTCCCAAATTCTAACTCTGTCGTTTTTCGCCAATGTCCCAAAATCTTAAATGGCGTCTCACATCTAAACGAAGACAGATAGGAACAAGCCGATTCTTTCACTGAACTTGTCTCACTCTTAGCTTTCAAACGAGCTATCGCACGAACAAAATCCGTCCACTGGAAGCCAAAATCGAAGCAAGCTGTCCAGAGGGGGGGGGGAGGGGACGTCAGCGAAAAATTTTTTATCTCCGATTTCGCTGGAAACATCCTTCCTAACCCAAAATTTCACGTAGATTCCGAATCTGGCCTCCGTTTTCTCATCCGATGCTTCGTTTGGGCGCTACACACCAAAACGTCCCAAATTCTAACTCTGTCGTTTTTTCGAAAAATGTTGAAATTTTTTTCTCTCCGATTGACTTGAAACTCACCATACAGATAAAGAATTTCACGCTGATTCCAAATCTGAAATCCGTTTTCCCATCCGATGCTTCGTTTTGAAGCTACAGCCCAAAACGTCCCAAATTCTAACTCTGTCGTTTTTCGCCAATGTCCCAAAATCTTAAATGGCGTCTCACACCTAAACGAAGACAGATAGGAACAAGCCGATTCTTTCACTGAATTTGTCTCACTCTTAGCTTTCAAACGAGCTATCGCACGACAAAATCCGTCCACTGGAAGCCAAAATCGAAGCAAGCTGTCCAGAGGGGGGGGGGACGTCAGCGAAAAATTTTTTATCTCCGATTTCGCTGGAAACATCCTTCCTAACCCAAAATTTCACGTAGATTCCGAATCTGGCCTCCGTTTTCTCATCCGATGCTTCGTTTTGGCGCTACAAACCAAAACGTCCCAAATTCTAACTCTGTCGTTTTTTCGAAAAATGTTGAAAAATTTTTCTCTCCGATTGACTTGAAACTCACCATACAGATAGAGAATTTCACGCTGATTCCAAATCTGAAATCCGTTTTCCCATCCGATGCTTCGTTTTGAAGCTACAGCCCAAAACGTCCCAAATTCTAACTCTGTCGTTTTTCGCCAATGTCCCAAAATCTTAAATGGCGTCTCACATCTAAACGAAGACAGATAGGAACAAGCCGATTCTTTCACTGAATTTGTCTCACTCTTAGCTTTCAAACGAGCTATCGCACGACAAAATCCGTCCACTGGAAGCCAAAATCGAAGCAAGCGGTCCAGCGGGGGGGGGGACGTCAGCGAAAAATTTTTGATCTCCGATTTCGCTGGAAACATCCTTCCTAACCCAAAATTTCACGTAGATTCCGAATCTGGCCTCCGTTTTCTCATCCGATGCTTCGTTTGGGCGCTACACACCAAAACGTCCCAAATTTTTAAACCTTCTGGTCGTTTTTTTTCGAAAAATTTGAAGAAACAGATTTTTTCCCCTCGCCGATTGAGCTTTTGAAATCACACCATACAGATCAAGAATTTTAATCGGCTGAAACCGTAATCTGGTAGCCATTTCACCATCCACACAACCTAGGACGTCGCCCACGTCAACCTAGACGGTCGCCCACGTCAACCTAGACGGTCGCCCACGCAACCAGGACGGTCCGCCCAAGTCAACCAGGCGTCGGACCAACTCACTCGAGTCACACACTCTGTCGATGCATAGGGGGGGAAGTCAGCGAACATGTTGAGAACCCACCTGGCCGGCACACCACGACAGACCACAACCTCTGTCGTTCCAGAGGGGGGGGACTCAGCGATGGCGGCCATCTTGCGCTATCTGGTGTTCGCCGTTTTCTTACTACTACTGACGATTCGGTAAGAGAGATCATCCGCAGAGCTATTGGTTTGCCTTTCCTTCCGAAAAAAATTTCCTATTTTGAAATTCAAACTTGCTTGGAAACTCTTAACAATACTTTTATTAAAATTCATTAATATCATTAATATACAGGTAGGCCTATACAGTTGTTTTGTTCAATGCGTGCTATTAAATTAAACCCACGAATCGCCACTGACGGCGCGATTCCAACCAGATTTAACCGCGCCACGCGGAAACGCAACGGGATATACGGAGAAAGGGTAACAAGATACATCTAGATAAACTCATAAGCAACAGTAGGTCATCTAACTTAGGAAAAGTAGACCGAAGTGTTACACCTAAATCATGAAGCGATTGAGTGGAAGACAATCAAATAGAAATCGACTGAATGAAAGTACAGCCGAGAGTGAATCGATTCATTGTGATGTCACCCAAAATCTGTGATTGTTTTAATCTTTATTTTATTTTTCAGTGAATTTCCTCGTACATGCGAGTGGCGTTTTGTCGATTATCGACTTCAAGGCCATAACATAATGCTTCAAAAACAATTGGCATACAGGACAACTCAGCTATCGGTTAAAGTTAAGCGGTCATCGCAAAAAAAGAATATAACATAGGACTTGAAAGCGGATAGGAGTGGAAAGCTTTCGTGATGGTGGGATGGAAGCTTGTTCCACTCGCGAGCAAGCATTACACTGGAATGAGCGACCACCAAAGTACGGCAACAGGATTTAAGGTGTAATTGAGTTTCTTCATCGAGGGGGAAGAACGGAGGCGAGCACGTAGTGAAAGAATTGAATGAGAAGTCGAGGTCGAATCAGTGAGGTAGGAGGGAGCACAGTTATGAAGACACAAATTATAAAGAAAAACGACTCAAGAGCTGGCCGAAGTTACAAGGTCTCTATTCGCGACGTTGTACACAGGCCAAGCTTGCTTCGTACAGGCCGACATTAATAACTTATGAAGACACAAGTACAACTATAGTCGCAAAAGTTCTATAACTGGAATGCGACCTTCAATAGGGAGCCAACGAAGTACTTTTAGTGGGAAATGGTTAAGCATGACAGGGGAATCTACCAGACGAGCCAGCGGCATTGATTACATTCCTGTAAACGTCTCTAGCGGTAGACTGAGGTAAGCCAGCTACAAGTGAAGAATGATGCAATAATCAAGTCGACTAAAAACTAGCGACACACAATAAGCTTTATAATGAGCGAACGAGAGATAGATCTCCGGATTGACTTTATTTGACACAAAACTCCGAAGCAGGTCGATATAGTTCAAGACACGTGAGTGTTGAAGGTCAAGTGGTTATTGATTAGGATCATTTTCTAGCTTCTCACTTATTGCTTCATTTGGGCCACTATACTTTGAATTTCTGAAATGCTTGATTGCATTTTCGACTTCCATTATTGCAACATTTTGAATTAAAATGCAATCACATCCAAAAAGTGGTAATATGATACATTATTGCAGTTATGCCATTCTTGTTTGTCATCTGATATTTAAAATCACTTTTTTCAATTACTTTTCAGAAAGTTTTGAGCTCTTAACATATCTTCCTGTTAAATATTTCCCGATCTATCTTATTGGGAGGACCATGTTATCCAATTATTTACTCCTATTCCAAGCTGCCAATCAGGGTTCAAACATAGATCACTTTTGTTATTCGTTCGAGAAATATCAAGCTAATGATTTGTTTCACTGAAATTTCATCTTCAGATTCCTTAATCTGCCTATGTTTGGGTAAGAGAATACACCAGTGAGGTGTTATTACAGGCAGAGATGGAAGCGGGTCCTTTTTTTGGGTCACGGTTTACCCTACAAAAAAATGAACTCGATTTCAGTCATACCATCACAAAATCTCCCATGCAATAGCAAGGCAATGCAGTGTAAACGTGATTATGAGATCGGTAGAACTGTGCGCATGGATATTTTGTAATGTCCATAATACAGTGTACATTAATTTATTGTAAGCCTATAAGGATTTGTAAGCAATAACATGCTTAGACTAACATTTTGTAGAAGGTACTATAGGCTATGCACTTTGGGGGTATAACCCTGTTAATCTGTATACTTAATACAGCATACTACAGTCTTTGTAACAAATACTTTGAAACATTGCCGTACCAGTAGGAGCGTGCTTATAGTAGCTACAATCAGATTACAATGATAAAAATTGCGGGTCCACGGGTCACGGGTTATGAATTGTGAACCCGTTCGTTTCCATCACTAGATTACCAGGTGATGGGAGTAATGACTTAATAGAACATGTTCTGATAACAAATAAGTCAAAGATAATAACATTTTATTTCCTTTATAAAATTATTCGTCACAACAGTATAACTTACGCCAGTAATCTCTAACATAATATTTTGAATATATTGTCTTGGCTATTTTTCATTATTTGAATGTAGTTGGAAAGAGCCAATATAGAATGGTGATGGTTACATTTTCTTTTTCTCATTTCTTACAATTAATTTCAGTTAACATCCGTTAACTATCTTCAGGTAAAAAGGATAACTGAGAGTGCTTCAATGTTCACGCTAATCGAGATAACTATTCTACTGCTTTGTTTTGAAAATTTTGGGTGTTGTATCATCCAAACTCATTGCAAATTAGATATCTGTGTCATTCATAATATAGCATGTAATTGTTTTCTTTATAGCAAAACAGTGAGCTTTACTGTCTAATAGTCCCTTCTTCATTAACTCTCTCATCCAGGCCGATAATTCCAAACACCTTCGAAAACTCTCTCCGCCTGTTGGAGGTTGTATGGCATCACGTGGGGTAGAATATGATGTGAGATTTTATTTGATTTCATTAATATATGCTATCCCATACTGACTCCTGTCATGGCAGTTGCGGTACGTCAAACAAATCTCTTCAAGACATTCTTTGCATGGTTCCAAAATATGGGGTTATGAAGTTCCAACACCACCAAAAAACTGTATCTATGCCAATCTCCAAGTCCTAAGAAGAAAGACCCGCTCCCAAACAGGGAAATAAACCTTCGAAAAAACAAAACTCAATTTCTTTCTCTCAAAGTCCCACATGCATCTTGGTATTGTTCTTACAAATTAACCTGAAGTATGAAAATCACTCAAACATATATGCTCCAAAATAAACAGAGAACTGCTACGCGTTTCGTATTTTTGATTGCTCCAACCTTCCCTACTGTTAAAGATCTCTTCATTCAACCTATACAAGACATACATTCGGCCACACCTGCGAATATGGATCCCTCTCCTTCGCTCGGAATTGGCAAAGTATCTGTCCTGACAGGCTTGAATCTTCTACAAAACAGAGCCATCAGATATCTATTTTTGCGCTTGCCTCTCGCGTACCCATCCCGGTCGGACTCATTAATGACTTGAGGTTAAGCTCGAGCTGCTGTCTGTTCGTCGTGCTCGGTATCATTGCAAGCATAGCCTATAAAAATGATTAACGATACCTCGTCCCCATTCCTTATTCTCTTATATAAACCTACTCGTTTGTTTTAATATTTGATTGTAGTTCTTTCCAACGTCAGCTCAATTACAACCTCAGACAAACCTACATATGAGCTGCCCTAAAAATATGGCAGCCCACTAATCCGCCCATCCGAGCGCCTTTCGGCGGGCACCTTTGATATCCCCCTCCACCCCCCCCCCTACCCCCCCCCACTAACGCTCTTATCGCTAACTCACAAAGTGGCATTATAAACATTCTTCCCCACTCATCCCTACAATCATGTTCCCTGTCAGCTTTTCAAACCCACCTGAAATCCCTTGCCTCACATGTTTTGTGTAATTTTCCGAATCAGTCTTAACTCTATGTGTGTATCCAATGTCTTTGCTCAATAATGTAATGTGTAAACCGTATAGTCTTTGTATGTTGATAAGTACTTCCTATCAGTACTATTTTCAACATTATTTAACACGTGCATTCGCGCTGTGATAGTGTATCCAAGCAGTCTTGTAGTTGTACATCTTTCCAACGGCATATAGTTTGCCATGGCTTAATAAAATGTTGATGATGATGAATTACACAAATGCAACTAGGATTAGGAAGCGTAACTATAAATTTGAAGAAGCATCTAAAAATTTCCAAATTTCTATACACATTATGCAGCTGGTATCAAAAAAATGATACAACTTCAAAATGCATGAAATAAATTGTCCAAAACTCCATGAAACTCTGGATACGAAATAAAGGAGCAAGAAAGTAAGTGTATCGATAATAATCGCAGAAATCTGTCGGTTGGAAGTCATAGCGGCGTTGAATGGGTTAACAGATCCATCCAGACTGGTGGAAAAGGGCTGTATGAATCGGATCTACTTAGTTAGAAAACTTGAAATTTGAGCCATGAAGCAGAATAGGATCTCAACTTTTATATGAAGACTTGCATTCAAATCCACTATACATAAAATTTCTTCATAATCAGCTTAATTTCCGTTTAATTCAGATATAGGCCTACGCTTTAATTCGTTTTGATGTCCTAAAACTTGATGCTACTTTACATTGAAGTCTGAGGTTCCAAGTCCCTTGGCAATATAAAAAAAATTGATCAAAATATTTTTTAGAACCGTTAGGAGCGGCAATCTAAAAACGAACCTGAATCTCTTGCCAAAGACGCCAATGCGATAAAAAAAAACTGAATCTCTTGATACAAACATTTTCTCCAGACATTTTTCTTGAGTCGAATCGACACTCACTACCTGTCATTACTCCATGGAGCAAACTCTTCTTCAAAAACAGAAAAACCCTAATTGGATGCCTGCCATTGGCTTGGACTGAACTGTGGAATATTATTGCAACGCAAATGGAGTTCTTGTCACTCAGATCAACTTGATTCCAGCAAGATCAAAAGGATTCTCGATGAATAAAAAGTATCGGATATCATAGAAGCGAATCATGTGTTTTATCAATGAAAAAATTCACCGTTAAATTCAACAGTTCACAAAATTCAGCATCTGGAATCTGAGTGTATTCTCCAAAAAGTGTAGTCTGAAGCGAGTAGTGCACCTATCAAATCACCGAAATCTAATGCATCCGGGCCTGCCAAACTGATTAGCGTAAAACACAGACCGACCTACCTCTGATGAAAATCTATGCATTTCCGCATTGTGAACTGTAAATCACGAATATCATCTTAAAAATTTTTCAGCTGACAAAGTTCAGCTCATTATTACAGTAGCCTGTGGATTGATGCAGTTTTTATACTTATATCATTTTATGATTCATCAAATAACGCTTCATTCTTATCTTGGATTCTGAAAAGCATTGTGGACCCATTTAGAACCGTTAAGTTTAATTGTGATCATTGTCTTTGATTGTGGACATTTTGCTGTGTAAGTGCCGGTAGTATTAGCGACGTGATCACGCTCAAGAAAAGACTCCTATTATTACAATCCATCGAAGCAGATTTAAGAAAAAAATTACCTCTCCAAGATTGTCAGACCCGGAGGATTGTAGAATACTATTCTTTCTTCTGTATAGCTATCTACTCAGTCAATTCCGTAAGTATATTTTTCAAAACAGCACACAATTTGCATAATATCTGATATTTGTGGACGCTGGTGTCAACTCTAGTTTCATTTAATTAAAGTCAAAGCAGCATTACGATAGGATTTAAATTAATGCTGAAAATGCCACCTACCTTATGACTTACTCTACTGTGCAGACGAACGCTCAGCAGAATGTTTATACAAAAGTACATTTTATATATGTTTAGTGTAAGGGACGGCATAACACTGCTCAACATTATTTGAGAGAGAGAGAGAGATGACTTTATATAACTTTAAATGACAGTCTAAATCAAAATTCAGTGCTAAAATACAAATCACGATAAAAAGAATAAATTGCTACAAATGACACATAAGGGAGTTATCACATTTTAGTATATCGTTAGTTATTCATAAAATACACATGAAAGAAGAAAGGAGTTGCGTCTCAATGACAAGCGCAGAAGAGAAAGACAGTCGACCACTAGGCAAGCGATTTGGGATTCTATGTCTCCAAACAACGAAGCAGTGTTCGACAGCCATGAAAAAAGTCATTGAGCTTCCAGGCTCCTTCTTGTAGCTAGGTCAGTCGACCAATACCTTTAATTTTTAGACACCGAATCTTCGCACTTCTGCAATCTTCTGGCATCTGCACTTGACAAAACCGATGAAAGTCGGGTGATGCGTACTCCATCAATTATCGGACGAGGTAGGAAGAAGACCATGGTTAGAAAGCCTCTTCACTAGTCACTGACGCTCATCCTCCGAAGAATGTATAAGCGTTGACACACTTTCTCTCAATATATTGAAATATGTTGAATTCATGTTTAAATTCGAACAAGAATAACACCGAGAAAGCGAACACCTAACAAGTAAATAATTGTACTACTGTTGATTGTGTTGCCAACAACGCATACTTCACGAAAGGAGCCACCGTTACCGTACGATCCCATCGTTTTTTCCTGCATTTAGTCGCATGCCATTTGCAGACGACCATCTTTGGATTAACCTGAAAACTCGGATTTGACCTTTCTTATAGCTTCCGCAGGTGTCGACCTTTCCGAATTCCAACGACTAAGGAAAGGTCATCCACATACTTCCCCAATCGACTCCGCAATTTAAAAACAGCGGCTGAAGTGAGCAATGTACATACCGAAAAGTAGGGGCCTCTAAAAGTGATCCTTGAGGGACCCCACTTTGTAGTAAATCGCGTATTGATTTAAAACCATATACCGAACCCGCTGCTGAACGATCGGAGAGATAGTTCAAACAATGCAACAAATCCACTTCGACAGCCACAGTCGACAGCCTTGCGGAAATCAGGGCATCAAGGTGGCACTTGTCGAATGCCTTTGAGAAGTCAAATCCAATGTATAGAGCAGCAGCACCAAATGAGGATCAATTCCGCCAGACTTGTCAAGGCACATGCACCGCAATAACAGCATTGTTCTAGAGGACTGTTTTTCCGGATGCCAAACTGATTTTCCTCCAAAGCAAACTGTTCAAATGGGGCCTCATGTTCTCAGAATATGTGCCCAGCAGAGCGACTTTTGGACGAATGGCAGAGAACAGATTGGGCCTGTTTCAATCATTGTTGAGCCAATGTATTTGGTATGGCTCACAATACATACGCAATCTACCCAGAAAACGGAAAATTCGTGAACGCAGCATTCCTGAATGAGATGGAAAAAGGCCTTTCGCCATAATAATTG
>CAJQUW010006478.1:0-236452 GCA_907163375.1 Prostheceraeus crozeri | reverse complement strand
AGAGAATACCGCATGTTTATGAGCTTAAATCTACCGTCATATAGTAAAACTCAAGCTAGAAACTGAAACTTCCAACGTAGATATCATTGATTCCTTGGGCAAAAAAGCACTAAAATTCATCTGAATTCAAAGTATGATTCCATTATAAAAGTCGTTGTGGATCGATATGATCGTTCGAAGTTCGAATCATCTGAATTCTTAAAGAAAACATCTATCCTGATTGAAATTACTCTTACCAGAAGGCAATCTGATTTATGAAACGCGTATTTACGTAGTGTAACATGATAAAACGAATCCATGAACTTCCCAAAAAAATTATGAAAGCATGACGCCAGCGACCTCTGCAGCAATTAATATATTTCTTAGTTATTTCATAGCCCTGCCTTAAACTAGGGCATTGATACATGACGTCTTCAAATTGGTCCAAACACATGGAGTAGTTCTTCAATTCATTCAGCTCCTTCTCCAACAGATCTTCGAGTTGAATATTTCTTTCTTGTCCACATTTGAGTCTAGAAAAATATTTAATTAGAGATGACAAAGAATCAAACTGTTTAAGCGAATGTGCTTTTCATTCAAACTATGTTTATGCAAATTGTTTTCATTAGAAAAACTCCCAAAAAAACTCTACGATAAAAAGATTGACAGGTGACTCAAATTTATTAACAGCTGTGTTGACTACTAAAGCTCCGTTGCCGCGTTGCCTACTTTGAACTCATGTCATGCAAGACGACTATCAGGGAGTTCTAAAGAACTCTTTGTACTTTAGAACTCCCTGTACCACATGTTTGGGCATTAAAGTTGCAATACCCACATATTTCTAGTCATTTGACAATTTTCAAAGCAGTTTTACAATCTCTGATTTTCCTTTGATAAGAAAATGCTTCCTCCCATCTTTTATTTTCAAACTACTCGCGGTGTAGAGTTCTTCCTCTTCTTTGCCATTGAAAACATGTTTCAACTCTTCGTGTCCAATTACATTGATTAGGTTCAAATAAATTCATTCAAATGATTTCCCCTGATCATGATGAGAGCTTACCTTGCTATTAGACCTACCGAAGAATTGCTTCATGATGTTCTGCTGAAAAAGTTCTCCCTAGATGGTATGTCCGCAGACTTTTACGGAACTTTTAAAGTTGAGTACGAAAAGAACTCAGTAAACCTAAATTGTCTGCAAGTCTATGATTCCCCTGACTTAGTGTGCGAGTCATCCGTGACACATTCTTCGCACATTTCACTTGGAGTTCTGAAGATGTTCTCGGAATCAATTTTCGATAAACGGAATTTTTGACCACTCTCGCTCATCATTTCCGTAATCATCCGCAGTTGCAGCGGTGGTCATGAAACTAGCCTGTCTCTCATCGTGGTCTCATTATGATACAACTGACAAGCGTGGCTCATTTCAAGTAGAACAACAACTTCACTGTGACATATTATTTTAGCATTTTCTAACGGGTGGCGACTTGTACTCAGCGTATCCAATTGAACATGCCTATCAAACGCACCGAGGAGTCAAATTTATGATTAAAACATACGAATGTGAAGCTAATTCTCAAAAACTGATGATACTGATATGTAGGCCGGACCATATGCCACGATCAATTTTACCAATCGATTTCGTATTGAAATCCTCAATGACACTAAAGCGGACAATGGGGACGTTGCACTGAAAGATAAACAGGATGCTGAACTGTGTCAAACGTCTAATTTGATGTCAAAGTCATGATAACGCCACGCCATTAAAGAGATTGACACAGAATACCATCAAATCATGAATGAAGCATATATTTCGATAATTAATTCTTGAAAAAACCAATATCAGAGAAATTCAATTACAGTTCGAAGCTCATTTTTGCGGTTTTTTTTTAAAAGTTTCACGACTATTGCGTTACTGCTGTCTATACTATAAGACTTTCTAAAAAAGATAAACCAGTTTCGTTGAGGCTGGCCAAACTGACGCCTGTCTCTCACTTCTCAATAGCATCCCATGGTACAGATTCCAGCTCGGATTACAATTTGAATTTACTAACACAACCTCTGCCTTGGATGCTATAGAGAATTAAAACGTTTTGACAATCGTTTCGCAAGCAGTGGACACCGGTTATGGGGCTTGAAAAGCACCCTTCATATTACAATCATTTGAAACTACACAACATATAAAAATTTGCAATATGAATAGAATTCTAAAGACGGTAAAAATTCCTACAATGCTGAAGTGGTGTCAAAATGCAAACCTACACCATGTTCTTCATCAATGAATCTCTCAAATCGACAAAAAATACATGAACACCTGGTACCTACAAGTATTTAATTTCATTGAATCCAACAGCAATATTCGTTATGTCAGGGAATTTATCGAAACTCAAATTTCACATGACGCGGCTTGCTCCGATGTGTATTCGTGCAATTTACTGCGGCACAGTAGGGCATGCTTTTGAACGATGACAGTCGACTGGGTTGAAAAGACTATCTAAGACCAAGCGTTTCTTGGCAAAACCTAAAATACAAACAGCTTGCAAGTAATTGATATTTATCAAGTGATACTTATAATTGCTTTGAGAATTAAAAAAAATCTAGTTTTGTTATTTGGGAAAACTTCGCAATTACCTTGAAAAAAGAATTCATTAATATATTTTATAATTTTATACTTTTATCATTAAATATCTGTCCTATTTTATTGTCAACTGCCTCCAAGCTTTTGAGGTGTGACTAACTAAAAATAATCGTTAATTGGCTGCCAAAGACTGCAACACTGCGACCGAAGTGATAACACGTGGAATTCTAATAATTCCGCAAATTTAAAAAGAAGGTTACTACTCATCGAAGATGTCTGACCGTATTTTTTTGATACACTCTAACAAAAATGATTTCCATTTTTTTAACATGCGTTCAATGGGGAGTTTTCCATCTTTATAATATACATTATCTTTGATTTTTCTTGTGTGAGCACGAGCACGTGTGCAGCACGCGTCTGACCGCTTTGACATTGAAACGCAGATTAGACATTTCTCTCGTATGGTTCACTGACGGAGAAACGGAGAGATTCAAGAGAAGATGAAAAGTGAAGATGAAAAATACTTTTGTGTAGTTAGTTAATCACTTGTGTAATGCTTACTAACCTAACCCTTTGTCATGGGTAGATGGATAAAGCTAGCCACTTAGTTCTTTTTCGGCATCACGTGGACATGAAAACCCATCCGCAAGTTGTTGTCAGAATGGATTAATGCTAGTTTCTTCCAAGTCTCTCGCTGACATCTACTGTGAGAAATCAAGGATTGAAAATATCGATTTTTCCCTTGAAACTATCAGTCGGAATCGCACTGCAAAGACTTCGAGGCATTGGAAGATAACCGATAGAAAAGTCTATAACAAAGTAACTTGCATTACCAAGTCTACGGATAGCTGTGTGATTCTTCCCTCCATTCAATATTTCAATTTTCGGGGGTCCGCGAGCTAGGGTATGAGCATACAAGATGCTAAAGGACACGAAACGCGACCTAGCTGATCATCTTACCGATGAGCCCCTTCTTTTCGATTTTTGTTAGCCTTTCTGGACTGTGTTCACATCTTGTATATTTCGTTTTATTGTTCTGTGCGACTAATGTTTTATTCATTACATGTAGGAGTGAGCATCTTATCCGCTGACCGGCGTGAACGCCTATCAGTCCTTTTTAGGACTAAAATTATTAACGATTGTGTATTATATTCATTATTGTGTATTATTATCTTTTAAATATAACCTGACTTTTTCCTTGATAATACTTTTCTATTGTCAATAGATGTCAAATCTGACTGCTTATAAGCTCTGTAGGCTACCAGGCATATGTCGAATGAAACGTTGACACGACTACGATGCGCTTCAAATTTGAAGATTTTGCAGATGTACTCTGCGCCGACCATCAACAAAATTCAAGTCGCTAATTTTCCTTATCATTCGAGTGTTCCGTTGCATTGAGGGGCTTAACTTAGCTGATTGACTGATAAAAAAAGAGCAAGATTTAATTTGCCAATTTAACCCAATCATAATAGTATTTTTGCTCTCTAATCTGATATCTGCAGATCATGGTAGGCCAATATTTTTTCTTTCTATTAACCAGTGAGTGACAAGTTCACGAAAATTTTGAACGGCGTTCAGTTCACGTTCATTTTTAAATTTGTGAACTCCGTTCAGTTCAAGTTCACGGTTTCAGAAATTGAGCGCCGTTCAGTTCAAGTTCAGCAACATGTCCATCTCGTTCACTTCACGTTCACCGATTTCCCTTTTCGTTCATTTCCCGTTCATTTCAAAAAGAAATTTTGGACCTTTACTTCGAATGCGCTTATCTATCAAATAATTGAGTCATCGCTTCCTTCACATAAAAGCTTTAGTGTAAGATGCAATTTAGAGAACTTCCGGGCTATATAATTACATGGCTTAGCAGCCTTTTCCTCTGTGACATAATGGCAATTGTATGAAGGCATATGCTTGTGTAAATTTATCGTTAATAGATGGAGAAGAAGCAACGATCAGTACTAGAGCGGGTCTACAATTCTTGGTCACTAAATTTGGTTAAATTGTCGCTGTTGTGGTCAAGCCATTAATGGCCTATGCAGGTGAAATCACATACATGCACAGAAAAGGTGACATACATGTCATCAATGCATATGTATATATCTTGCGCTTTGCGCATAACTAAATGCAAAATTCTGTTTGAGAAAGCCCATATCTCACACCACAAATGTAGTCATCTAAGAGCACTAGACAACTTTTCATGAACTATGGCAATTTCCTAAGAAATAGTTTTTCATAATGGACGAGTGATGATGTGACGATGCGATACTATTGTAGGCCTAGCATTGTGCTTTGATGCGAATGTAGACAGTATTGGCAAATTCTGTATCTGATATCATTGCCACGTAACTTCCGACGTTCACGGTAACTGTCCGGATAGACTGACAAGTCCTGTTTATAGTTGCATGTGACCGAAGATATAATTGCTTACATAGAATGCAAATTGACAAACAACAAAAGATTTAATTAAGTATTGAAAAAGCTCAATTTGCTCTTCAAAAAATCACATCGATTCTATGATTTCTTAATTCTTTCACACTACACTAGTTGGAAAATGGTGAGAATGATGTCTACATGTACATAGCTAAATGAAACACTTGTTCAGTTGCAACAGTAATTGCTGTTCAAAGTTTTTGTCAGATAGACGACATCGCTTTCCTGCTGAAGAGTTCTCCAGCATGGGAAAAAAGCCTTTCAACGGGGGCGCTAGATGGCAATGTAGTGTTTGATTGCAAAAAAACTCTTTTGATGGCTGGAAACACGTTCAACAAAGCCAGCTCTTCAGTGTCTGAGTGGAGAAACCTCTCAATTAGTTCTTTCGAAGAACGCACTTTTTTGGATGAAAAATGGATGCAATCTTTTCTTTTGATTTCTCTTCGATGTCGACTCGCTTTTCATCAGGGGGCATTTCTTTCTCCACGGCATCTTGCAGTAGCTTATAGGCCGCAACTCTTCGATTTTCCTCATGGATGAAGTCCAGGCGCTTGAACTTGGGGTGGCACACTGAGGCGAGGAGGTATTTTTCATCACTCAGAAGGTGTCCGAATCGTTTGTCCAGTCCAGCCACAAGGCCATCCACAAGGGGCTTGCACACTGTCAAAGTATTTTTTCACTTCCAGCAGCTTTTCCTTCAGTACGTGGATGGTTGGCAACAAATAACCCAAGAACATATGCTTGTCTCCTTGAAGAATATCGAGTGCACAGGCGAAGTACTGCATTGTGGTTACGTACTCCTGGATAAATATCTTCTCGTCATTCTGAAGGTGACGATGTCCTAAGTGATCAAATAGTGACTGCATCTTATCATCTTTCTCGTTCAAGATTTCCTGCACCCGCTCCATAGCGTGAAAGGTGCTGTTCCAACGAGTACAGATAGGCACAACAAGCTTCTTACCGCACGTGTCTTCAATCCTCTGAGCAATGACTGTTTATTCCACAAGTCGTGTAGTTTCAGCATTGTCTTTCGTGATACCCTTTTGAACTGTTCGGCGGTCGTCAAGTATTTTTCAACGTCCTTTGTTGCGATTAAGTTCATTGTGTGAGCAGAACATCGAAAATGTGCAGGAAGAGAAAAGCGTATAGAGTGTCAGACGAAGAGAGAATGTCAGTAAGTTCTTGATAAATTACACCATCCTCGTCATTGTCATTTTCATCAGCGTCATCGTCTTCCTCACCTTTGTTTGATGCTTCCTTTAATAATTCAGCTAGAGCGGCATGAGCCTCTTCTCCAAAGTGTTTGAAGCTCTTCACAAAATTCGACGCATTGTCCAGTCACAACTCCTCCTTCCATCTTATTCTGGATGCCAAAATCGCGCATTATGGCCTCGAGCTCCTCGGCAATGCGGTCATAAGTGTGATTGCCTTTCATTCGCCTGCATGCTCACACAGCAGACTTCCTCTCAAGGTTTGATGTGAGCCAATGAATAGTCACACTAAGTATCCGCGGCGGAATGTAGTCCAGCAGTCAGCAGTAAGACAGAAGACTGAGATGTTTGAGAATTCCTTCTTCATGTTCGTCTTCATGGTGTTGAAGTCTGCATTTAACTTGGACATCAAAGTGGCGTAAGATAGAGCAGTTTCGACCAGGCGCCAATCCCATGACAAACTTGCGGAAGCCCTGTCTGCGGACAATTGTGAATGGCATGCCACAAGAAGGAATGAACTCCGCAATGAGCTGATCAACTTTCTCCTGGCTGGGCACAGATTGCTTTGACTTCCCGAGGAATGCATCTAGGGTGCTTTGGTCTTGGCCTTTCTTTTTCTTTGCTGTACAACCTGAGACGATCGCTTCGAATTCCTTGACATGAGTGGAATCGTGTTGATTAGAGAGATGACGCTTGAGGTTCGAGCGTGAAGTAGTAGCTGCAGAACACACACTTTGGCAAAGATTGCATTTGTAGCAAAGTTTATCATCGGTCCTGCTTATTGAAAGTAAAAATGGGTTCATACATGTCCCACTTCTCACTGTCATTCTTCCGCTTTGCCATCGAGTCACTTGGAGATAAAACTTCACCACTTAACAGAAGGCATAAGGACACTGTGACTGCATTTTCATAATGAATTATTCGCAGGGACATCTAATCCCCATATCACACGTCACAGCGTGCGCTTTTTTATCATTCGATGTAATATTAACATCACTTCATAAAGGACTTCTAAATATAGAGCTGACGTGGCAGTTTTCATGCTGCATTCCGTTGGGTTCCAACAATGGAGGACGGTTCTATCTTACTTTATCGGAAATGCCAACATCTAAGATTTCTAAGAAATAAATATTATGCCTGCGTGGCATCATGAGCGTCAAGCTTCCAACAGCATGGACAAAAATAGTACAGGGTGCAGCCATGGGAGAAGCAACCGTAGAGTACATTCTAGCTTGAAGCAATTCTGGACAATCATGTGTGAAGGTTCAAAGGTAGAAATGAACGGGAGCAGTTAACTGCCGTTCATCTCCGAAATATGCGAACGCCGTTCAGTTCAAGTTCAATTTTGAAAAAAAGAACGCCGTTCAGTCAAAGTTCACGAAAATCGTGAGCTAGTTCAATTGAACGGCGTTCAGTCACACTCTGCTATTAACGATCTAGTGGCAAAAATGACGTGTGAGATAAAAGGATACTCGAAATAACCGTTCTCCCTCTGTTTTCTTCCCGTCTTTATATATATCTTTTCTGCCTCCTCTCGACCATAAATTGTTGACTAATGGTCTATCTTCCTTCTCTCCGACTTGTCCCTCATGATTTCCTGTCTTTCTTCGCATTTAACGCAGCTTAGAGATCAATGCGCTGTGGTCTGGGAGAAACCTTTGCTTCCTCCTGCTGTAGATTTGTTCATCCGTTACCTTCACTTGTTCGAATTTTGTTATTAGGCTGCAATTGCCTGTTCGTATATAGGCATATTCCTAATTCTCTATCTCATTTGCACTTTAAAAAACCTAATGACGCTCCAAAGTTGCTTGTGCCAAAGTTTTGCAATGTCCTGCTTAAAAACTTAGCAGTTTGCCTATTTTATGACAAGCATCCGTGACTGGTCCCTTTTAAGAATCTTTATTCTATCTCCGCAACTTCATCCCTTCTTGTCAGTGTTCAATTGCTCATTACGAGATTATAATGATGATATTAAACTATTAACTCCCGCCTCTGTCCCATTTGAGCCCACTTCTGTATGACTAGGCATAATCCTTCCATGAAACGTATTTCATGTCCTAATTTGCCGCATGATTCAAGGCGGTGTAGCATCGCATTCACACTTCAACATCTCAAGATTAAGTTCTGTTCTTGCGAATGATGCTCGAAGAAAAAAAGACGAATTTTCTTTCACAGATATATTCTTAACATCGATAAAAATGAAGATGGCGCGTGACGAATTTCAGGACATTAAAATATCAATAAATAAAAAACAAGCACATTCATCCACCAATTTCTGCAATTTCGAGAGATATCAAACACGTACACCTAGAAAAAGATCGAAAAACAAGACCTTGTCTTGAACAAAAGGAAACCTTCAACATCACTTACGTGATAGCTATCTATCGAAGTAGTTAGAACGGAATTGTGTTCCACTCATCCATGTAGGCCTACGCTCGACTGCTACATCAGATTACAAACTATTTCAATATTTACACTATCTGTCAATAGAAAGCTTGTCAATTGTTATTTGATGTTCACCCAAAGAATTGATAAACCAACGACGCAATCGCAGTTTCGAAACTGGTTCCGAAAAAATAACACAGCTGTCCATTGATGTGTTGTTAGCTTATTCAAGTCGGTGGATGGGAGTCTTCCTGATTGAGATGGCCAATTCCTTTTGTAGCTCAATAATGAGAGGAGGGATTTTGATTTGAGGCTTTCCGTAAGGATAATACAGCTGCAAAAGAACGAAGAATTATTAGATTTCAATCAGCAGAAGTCGAAAGTTAAATGTTCGTCTTCACTTTTATGTGCCGTGCGAACAAGAAGAATTTCGAGCGACTCAAGTAAGTGTGCGTTCTAAGTTCTTATGGTTCACATTACGAATTTATACAATTATTATTTTAATCATTTATGATTGAGAAATTGATGCAACATAATATGCCTCTATTGACAAATAACACACATTCTATTATATTCAAATAACACGCTTTATATTCTCAGTCAGTAAATGGTCATGTTTTCTTTCTCTTATATAAACTTGTCGGCAAGGTCTCATCAGCATGAATCCGAAGACATTGATAACTTCCTTCACGTATTAGATATTCATTGTAGTTGCAAAAGGCCAACGTCTTCTCAATTCTATGTAATTATAAAAGGTCCTCAACTGGTTTCAACTGAGGTTAGACTACTGACTCAATCTTCGTCAGGAAGTTTAAGGAAGCAAAATTACAAAGGAAATTTTCAAAATGTGCAGTTCAAAAATAACATAGCATGCACCATGAGGTATAGGAAAATAAGTTGGAGATAAAGTCAAATATTCTATAAGGTAGAAAATGGTAAGTCATAGCACTCTCTAAAGACACATTGATGATGTGATCATAACACATTCTAACCCGATGAAGATGAAATTGCTATGGATTTCTCTATCGTTCAGCGGGCAATAATGCAGTAGTTGGCATTATTGCCCGCTGAATTCCATTGGATAAAAAACTGCATTATTGCCCAGCACGTAAATTCTATGCCAATTATACATAGAAATGATGCAAATATCACTATTTTGGGAAGATTCATGCATAGACTTCTAGAAATTGATGATTCATGCATACACATTAGCAGTAATATCTAGGCCCTTCTTCTCTCGACTCATTAGAGATTTGAAGATATCCTTTATCTAACATAGATTTTTATTTATAAACATATCACAGAATCATTGATTATAGGCAGCGACATAGATTTCATCTTCATTGGGTTAGAATACCAATAATATCCACTTTTATCGGGCATAAATGCATAGATTCCTCGTGCGCTAACGCGCCCTCGGAATCTATGCATTTATGTCCTCTGAAAGTGGATACTATTCCTATATTGTTCTGAGCTACATGGGCTATGTAGAAAATTATCATATATTTGAATGTTTTACAGATCAAAATCTTGGAATTAGGCTGAAAGATGTTTGACCTTTGAAGGACATGTTGCATGTTGACACCATGTGGCCATGCATTGACTGTCATGAATTGACTTAAGAATTTTAGTTCTTCGATTTTTCTTTGTATATCTTCTCCGTTAAGTTGAATTGATATTTTCATTTCAGAATCGTCATGGTTATGTTGAACGCAATGAAAAGATACTACATTGATCTCATCTTTATGATTGATATCGCATCGATGTCCATTTATTCGTTCCCTCAGAGATCTTCCTGATTCCCCAATATACATAAAGTTACAGTTTTCGAAGCAAATATAGTAAATTATATTCTTTGTACTGCTTGCAGTTATTTGCGTTAATTTTATTAAAACTATGCTGAAAATGCCATCAACTTTGTGACCAAATATAAGAATCATAAATTATTGAGAAAACGACATGTTCAAAATATCGCATAGGTTCTATGTACTCGTGTATTTCTAAAAACAAAAATAGTAATATAGGCGGAAATAGCAAATGCTGAATTTGATGCTAAGTCTGTTCGACACTCCTGTTATAAGTCTCAAAGGAACCATGAATCAATCATATTGAAATTCTTCTTCATATTTGAAAATATATCTTTGATTTGAAAATATCAAACTGAATCAAATGATGCAAATTAATTACTCTCAGTACTTACATTATAGTCTACTAGCATCACAAAATTTGCTCAAACCTGATCTGTTGTCGCGTGTATAAAATGCTTAGACAAATATCTCAGCTTTGTGCAGTCAAGAGCAGCGTAAAAATGTGTTGACATGGAGCAAATACTGCGACATTTTGGAAATGGTAACTCATCGAATTTTCTAACCCTTAGCAAATATTCACTCGAATGGGCTCTGTAGGTTTCAGTGCATCTTTCCCCGACGAGTTCCGAGAATTACGAATGTATAACAAGGACATAGCAGAATGTGTTGATTGCACAGAAATAGGATAGCACAGTTATTTAAGGGGCACGTTCCAGTGCTGAAGTGCATGAGGTGCAGGGTTCGAGTCCATCTGTCTATGAAGATATAATGCAGTTTCACCCAGTTAGATTTGCTGCGTCCACAACGAAAAAACGAACATAATCGATTCTCCTTGTAGCCTCAAATAAAGTTAATGATTCTTCAATATTTGACTTTCCAACACAAAATTCCTTCGTTTATCAATGTCAGTGTACGCAGAGAGTCAGGTTGGGACGTCAAAAAAGCTCATTTGTATCTGTCATCAGTGGGGTCCCTCAGGGATCAGTGTTGGGACCAATTTTATTCGCTGTTTATATGTCAAGCTATGGAGCGATGAACTCAACTGTTCGTATCTGTAAATATGCAGATGATGTCACTATGACATCATATAATGACATAGCGTCGGTCGGTCGTGCTTGTGTGTGTCTCCGTCTGTTATTCAGTCTGTGATCTCATGGTGTCATTTATTGGTTGATTTCGGAAATATTTACATCTTTGGAATCGTGGTGTCGTCGTCCATCCTCTTCTGTGCCCTAAACGTATCTTGCTGTGATACCTACGGTGTTATTCAAGGATATTCAGATTTTGCATTCTGCCTGCAATTTCATGTTGTGAGTTGTCATTCATCATCATCTCTCTGCGAACATCGGGTTTGGGGTGCGTGGTGAACGTAATTCGCATGATATCGGACAGGTCGTGCACAGTAATTTCGTATTCTCGAGTTAACTCCATCTGATCGACCAATATCATCAATTTGTTTACGGTGGTTCTAGTGGTAAAATCGTAAGCTCTACCTTCTACGGTGGTGGGTTCGGAGCTAGATGCTGCTAAGTTTTCATCTTTTAGCTGAAGTATTTTGGCGTTAGTTTTTCTTGTACCATTGCATGCTTGTACCATGCTCGAAGAGAAACTCGCTCAAATAGTGCCAGTAGCCAGAGTGTGTTGAGTATCAATGATGTCAAGAAGTTGTTGGATGACTGTAAGCGACAAATGTTGGATTCTTTTCAATCTGAAATACAGAAAATTACTGACATTCTCACAACGGTAAACACTCGAATGGTAAATAATTGAGGCAGAGTTGAATAAATTCGATGAAACAGCTCGTCGGCATGAAGCGGTAATAAATTCACTTAAATCCAATTTGAATGAAATGATGAAGGTTGTGCCCCAAACAAGTTTACAGAGGGTGAGGACACAATGTTTCGCGGCTGAATTATGTTATCGTTTCTGAAATTCAGGAATCTGATGGCTCAATGGATGACAGAATTGAATCATGATAGTAATTGTAATTGATAGAGCTTCTGGATGAACTTATGGTGAAAAAAACGACTTGAAATCCGATGTTGTTCGGTTTACAACGTGTTGGTCGTTCAAAAGATGGTAAACCGAGGATGTTGCGTATTGTATTCAATAACATACATTCAAAAATAAGACTTTTACAACGAGCAAAGTCTTTGAGAAATTCGCATGACTTTAAAGGCATCTTCATTAAAATCCCGATCAAAACGCGAATTCAAACAATGCAGCATCGCAAATTGCAATTGCTCGGAACGAATTGGCTGATCGCAGGAGGCAGGGGGAGAACGAATGTTTGCCTTGTATAGAGGACGTATAGTTTCTCGATCTAATATCAATTCGAATACAAAAAATAGAAATTTTTAACTAAATGGTCTTAGCGTCCCCCTAGCAGAGTTAGTTCTTTACCAAGTATTGTGTTAATGGAATGCGCGTTCAATTTTTCGGAAGATTGATGAACTTTCAGTATATGTTTCTTCGATATCTCCAGGCTTCATTTTTGTTTTACCGAATCTTGGGTTGCACTCAGGAAAATTTCGGATGATTTAGTGGCAGCACTGAAGAGACTATAATTTCTATCGTTGTGACAGGATCGGTCGAGTCGGTGGCGGAGTATTGTGCCTGGATAAAAGCTGATTTGAGTTGTTCCAGGCTGTTAGTTGTCAATGTCCTGGTACCATAGAATTTCTCGCTTTCAAATCTCATCAACTGAATTTATTTATTGCTTGTGTGTATTATACCGACTCTCCTAACTTGAAGAGTTAAATGATTTGAAATATTATTAATGAATTTATTATGGAAATGTTGGATAATGGTATTAGACGCAAATCCGGACCTTAATCTCATTATTTGTGGTGGACTTTAATATTCATGTGACTCTGTATCAGTTTTTGAGGAACAATTCTCCTTTGACAAATGCTGTGAAAGTTCCTACTCGGCAATACGCTATATTGGACCAAATTTGGTTGAGGTGAATTGTTTGAGAGAGCGTTTTCTATGGTGATGCGTCTATCGGGTCCTTCCATTGGTTCTTCAGATCACAACACTATCGTTTTATTTGGTGAATCAACTGCTATAAACACGAAACGGTTATTGTCCAAAGTGTGGGACTTCAGGAAATCAAATATTGAGGATTTCTTTTCCTTCTTTCGATTACGGATTTATCATGTGTTACAGATAATGTCTCGGTAGATGATAATGTGTGATATGTTCTACCATATTCCTGCACACCGCCGAGACTTTTATTCCGTCCACCTACGTTACAACTGTCTGACAGTGATAAACCCCTTGGATCACTCCAACACTCAAGGTTATGATCAACGAAAGATGGCGTGCTTTTTCGAAATAAACAGTTGGGGCAAATATGAACATTATAAAACGAAAGTAAGGTATGAAAATTATGAAGTCCAAGAAGATCTGGTGTCAGTGTCAAATGGAATCTGCCAGGAATGTTTGGAAGGTGGTTCGATTGAGGTCGTGGTATAAAGCGTCTTACGATGCCTTTTTCGACATCTGAAGCAATTATATGGTAGTTTGATGAAGGGTTTGTTCCTTAATGCTATTCATGGATGAACTTTCCAAGAAACTTTAATTATGGTTACGAATATCGTGGTCAGCATTCCAATCTTACAATGAGCCTTGGAGGTTAAATTCAAGTGTCGCCGGTGTGAGTCAAAGCCGTTATCAATCCCGTATTTCTTTGAAGAAAGTCCTACTGGCAGTGTTGGCATCCCATACCGACTCCTTAAGGATGGCGCTGACAGGATTTCTTTTCCTCTGCAATCATAATTATACAAACATTCATACAGCATCCCGACACTCATGCCCCCACACCCCCCTCACTCCTACATAGACGTTGATACTAGAAACTAATCTCGATGTGTTTAGAAACGCGCGGACCGTGGTTACCAGTTTCCGATGTGTCCGTAACCCAGGTGCAAAAGATTTTCGTTCCTATTGCGATAACTCCGGATGTCAGTAAAATTTTTTGAAAGGCTCGTCCCTTGATTCTGTGACTTCAGAAATTTCCGTTACTATACGGGCCGTCACAGCAATGCTTTCCGTAAAATTTGGTTCAACAACCAGTGCTTTGGTGATAAGCATTTCACGAATTGTTGTCACTATCATATCTTTGACATGAAAGATAACCAGAGCTGTGAGATTGACTTGCCTTGATTTCACGAAAGCGATTGCACAAAATTGGGGGGGTCACAATTGTCTATTAAAACACCTGTTGGACACTCATGTTAATCGCCGGTTTCCTTCTGTGGTTTGGGAAAAGCTAATTTGTGTACAGATCCCAGAGGCTAAAGCTAAAAGGTTCCTATGGACCAAGTTTATTTGTGACCTTCTAGGGCATATATAAAGTAATTAAAAAAATAAAATAAATAAAATAATAGTCAAATATAAAAATAAAAAAAAAAATAACCATAAAAAATAAATCCATTAAAAAAAATATAAAAATAATAAAAAATAAAAAAATAAAATAACATAAAATACTAAATATACAAAATAAATAACATAACACAATAATACCCTACAAATACCTAAAAAAAATCATATATAAATACGATAATAATATAAAAAATACAAAAATAAAAAATAAAATAAAATAATAAAAAAAAAACGCCTAAACACATAATAAAAAACATATAATACAAATAAATATAAAAATAAAATATAAATAAAATAAATAAATTATATAATACTAATACTATAAATAAATATAAAAAATAAATACACTAAAAAATATAATAAAATAAATAAAAAATATATAAAAATATAAAACATAAATATATACAAAAAAAAAAATACCCATAAAAAACTAAAAATATAAAAATATATAAAATATAAACATATATACAAAAATACCAATAAAAAAATAATAAAAAAAAATATATATAAGTAAAAATATAACAAAAATCAAATAAAACATATTATAAATGCAAAAAAATATAAATAATATATAACACTAAAATACATAAAAAAAAACCCGACTAAAAACTATAAACATATAATAATAAAAATAAATACAAACTAAAAAAAATAAAATAAAAAACAAATAATAAAATAACACCCTTATAAACTATAATAATAAATAAAAATAAATAATATACAAAATACATAATTAAATATAACATAAATAAAAAAAAATAAAAATAAAAAAAAAAATATAATAATAAAAATAAAAATAATTAAAAAAAAATAACAAACAATAAAAATACAAAAAAATAAAAAAAATAAAAAAATAAATAAATAAAACTAAAAACAATCATAAATAAAATACTAACAACAATAACAAAAAAAATACCACCAACCTACCCACCTACATCCAACCACACCAACAACACAACAACCAACCACCCCCCTCAACCCCCCCACACACTCACACACACACACCCCCACCTCACCCCACCACCAACCCCCCACACCACCCCCACCCCCCATCCACCCCCACCAACCCCCCCACCACCCACACACAACCCCACCGACCCCCACCCATCACCACAACCCCCACACCCACCCCCCCCCCCCCTCCACCACCCACCACCCCACCACACCTCCACCTCCCACCCCACCCCTCCCCCACCCACACCCCAGACCCACCCCCACACACCCTACCACCCCACCCACCCCACCCCCCAAACCACACCCCCTCACCACCCCCCCCCCCCCCCACACCCCCCCCCCACACGCACCCCGCCCACCCCCCACCCACCACCACACCCCCCTCCCTCACCCCCCCCACCACACACCCCCACACACCCCACCCCCACCCCCTACCCACCAACCCCACACCACACACACCCCAACACACCACCACCCCACTCCCACACACCACCCCCACCCCCCACCACACAACCACCCCCCAGCCCCACCACCACCCCCCCACACCCACTCACCCCAACACACCCCAACACCACCACCACCCCCACCCCCCCCCCACCCACACCCCCCCCACCCCCCCCACCCGCACCTCACTCCCCACCCAACCACACCCACCCACCACCCACCCCGCCCCGCCACCACAACCCCACCCACCCACCACAACCACCACCCCCCCACCCCACAACCCACCACCCACCACCACTTTCCCACCACCACCCACCAACCGACCCCCCCACCCACACCCCACCGACACCCCTCCCCCACACACCAAACACCCACCTCCAACCCCACCCCCCCCCCCCCCACAACCCCCCCCCCTCCCCCCCACCCACCCCCCACCCCACAACCACCCCACCCACCCACCCCCCACCCCCCACCACCCCCACCCCCCCACACCACCCCACCACCCCACCCACCCCACCCCCCAACCCCCACTCCACCCCCCACCCCCCACACCACCCCCCCAACCACCCCCCCCACACCCCCCCCCACCCAACCCCCCCACCTCCCCCCCCCCACCCCCACCCCCACCACGCACCCCAACACCCCCCCCCCACCCCCACCACCACCCCCCCCACCCCCCACCACACCACCCCCCCCCCACCCACCCCCCCCCTCCCCACCCCCCCCCCAACCCCCCCCCCACCCCCCTACACCCACCACACCCCCCCTCCCCTAACCCCCCCCCACCCACCCACCACAACCGACCACCCCCCCCCCCCCCCCCCCCACCCCACCCCCCAACTCCCCCCCCCCCCCCCCAACCGCCCCCCCACAGACCACCCCCCCACACCCCCTACACCCCACCCCCCCCCACCCCCCCCAACCACCATACCCACCCCCACCCACCCCACCCCCCCCCCCCCCCCACCACACACCCGTACCCCACCCCCTCCCACCACCCACACCCCCCACCCCCCCCCCCACCCCCCCCACCCCCCCCCCCCCCCCCCCCCCACCCCCACCCACCACCCCCCACACCCCCCACCCCCACCCCCACCCCCCCACCCCACCCCCCCCCCCCACCCCCACCACCCGCCCACCACCACACCCCGCCCCCCCACCCCCCGCCCCCCCAACCCCTCCCTCACCACACCCCACCCCACCCTACCAAACCCCCGCACCCACCCCTCACCCCCCACAACCAACAACCCCCAACCCCCACCCCCACACCACACCCACACACCCCCATCACCCCCCCCCCCAACCACCCCGCCACCCTCCCCCCTACCCACCCCATCCCACCCACACGACCCACCCCCACCCCCCCCACCCACACCACCCCACCCCCCCACACCCCCCCCACCCCCCACCCCCACCCACCCCCCACCCCCCACCCCACCCCCCCACCCCCCCACCCTCACCCCCAAACCCCCCCCCACCACCCCACCCCGACCGCACGCCACTCCACCCACCCCCCCCCCCCTACCCCCACACCCCCCCACCCCCCCCCCACCCCCCCCACCCCAACCACCCCCCCCACCACCCCCCCACACCCACCCCACCGCCCCACCCCCCGCCCCCTCCACCCCTCCCCCCCCCCACCCCCCCCCCCCACCCCCCCCCCACCCACACACACCCCCCACCCCCCCCCCCCCCACCACCCACCCCATCACCCCCCCCCCCCACCCACCCCCCACCCCCCCACCACCCCCACCCACCCTCCCCCACCCCCCCCCCCCCCATTCCCCCCACCCCCACCCCCCCCCCCCACATCCACCACCCCCCCCCCCCCCCCCCCACACCACCCCCACCCACACACCCCCCCCCCCCCCCACCCCACCAACACACCCCCCGCCCCCCCCCCCCCCCCCACACCCACCCCCCCCCACCCCCACAGCCCCCCCAAAAGCCCCCCCCCTAACCCCACCCACCCCCACCCCCCACACCCCCCCGCACACCCCCAACACCCCCCCCCCCCCCCCCCACCCACCCGCCCCATCCCTCCCACATCCCTACCCCACCACCACCACCCACCCCCACCACACTCCCCCCCCCCACCCCCCCCCACCACCCCCACCACCTCCCACAACACCCCCCACCCACCCCCCCACCCCCCCCACCCCCCACCCCCACACCCCGCACCGTTAACACCAGTACTTGGTGGGAGAGGGGGGCCTTCGATGTTCGCTCGGCCTATATGGGGTCAATTCCATGTTTCGGCGTCCGATGCATTCCTAATTGTCTATGCTGCCGATATAAACCCTTGTAGAATGTCTGGGTCTAACGAAATATGAACCTAATAATTTTGTCCTCAAAATCTATAATTGGATTTTGGAGCAAGAAAATGTCCTTAAATTTGGATAAAACTGTGCAGATGATTTTTTCCATCGTGGTGACAGCTTTTTTTCCCGCTGCGTATGATTGCATAACAGATCTGTCGATGCTGTTAAGATCCTATGTGATTCACTGGAATTGTAATTTACAACCTGGAATGCGCATTTCAATAAGATTTTGAAAAGTTGCCCGGCTCGAAAACGCAAGTATGTTATACGAATGCTAAACCTGTATTTCCGGTGAAACAACTTATCACACTGTGTATCATTCCTATATTTACTATTCTGCTACTTACTATACTGTGCCCCCATATTTCTTTTTAGTACCCCAACGTATGGTAATTTGAAGCCAAACTATCAACGATTTCAAAATCGTCGGACCATTAGAACTATTGTGAGTAAATCATGTGATTGTGGTACTATTTCCGATCATCTGCCTTTGGCCGGGATGTTATAAGAACACGTGCCTACCAAATTTTTTTAAACATTTGTGAATGTCATTGACGGAGCATCCACTCAATCCGTTGATTTCCTCATCGTTTAGCCCCCGTACTGATCATTTATGTATTCCCTAGTGTGAAGACATCACGTAGACCCTCCACTCATCCTCATTCCTATGATGTGTATCCTTTTTGAATGAATTTTCCAGCTGAATGTAAATACGCTTACATTTACCTAGTAATGTGTAAGTCAAAATTCATACATGCATGTATCTTCCAAGATGTGTTATTGATTCAATGACAGTATTTTTGCTATTATTTTCTGTGTCTTCTTTCTGTAATTTTACGATTTTCAATATTTGAATAAACGCTTACTTACTTACTTACTTATTGTCGTACCGATTTTCAAAGAACAATTCCACGATGTAAAGGTGATAAATGATGAAATCAAGAACTTTGAAAACTGGTGTCATGATCATAAAATGTTCATCAATCGATCAAAGACTGATGTCTTTGAATAAAAAAAAATTAAATTGTCATGGATGTCAATTTTAGTTCTACACCTTTGAGTTCAATTTCAGTCATAGAGAATGTGCGAGTTTTGAAAATCTTAGGAATTTGTTTCAACGAAAATTTAAATTGGGTTGATCATGTAGATTTTATTGGTAAGAAGTAACCTCAGAGATTGTACATTTTATGAATATTGAAATCTATTTTGACACATGAACATATTTTGTCGTGTTGTAAACGACTAACTTTGTAATTGATTTTGGACCTCCTCCGATTCTTAATTGTGGGTCGTTTTTGTTCTGAATAAACGCTTATTTACTTTACTTTAATTGATTTTCTGATATTAATTTCAATTGCATCGATTTGTTTTGAACTCACCCTGCTCCGCCTTTCTCCATCGATGAAGGGCATGTAAGCGGGCATCATGTGCGAATGACTGACCCTGAAAGAAAACGGAATGAAATTATAAACAAAGAAAAGGAGAAGTTGTCGCGGTCACTCGAGCCGGAAATTTTACAATTGACAAATCGATCCGCAACTTGTTTCCTTGCAATAAGAATATTGATTTTCGAATAAGTGCTCGCAATACAGAGTCATGTCATTCAACACACGTGCTCCGAGCAAGATTTCTACTTCAATAAAAGTCGCAGACATCATCCCTAGAATACTCAATGTAAAGAATGGGTTGTATCCTCAGTTGAAAAATGGGAACAGACTATTTCACATATGTCAACATCGACACAATTTGAGAGATGTTAACTAGACTTGCTGATGATTCCTGATATTAGATGAAATGGCAGCTATTCAGGTCTATTCCCATTTTTCAACTGAGGATACAACCCATTATTTGATTATTCTGTCTACATTGTGTTTATGTTTGCGAAATGCAGCATTCATTTATTATTGCAGGCGCCAAAACTTAGGTGATTTGTCAGTAGTGTGTTTAAAGTGATATTTAATGAATGCCAGTCGAAGCTTCACTAACTTGCTAATTTTAATTTTCGATTGTAATCGAACATGGTATGATACCAAACAGATTTTACGTGCTGATTGAATGAAACAGACAAGTCTTAAGAAATCGTTTGTTTTCAGTCTATCTGCGGTTTTGGTCATAACATCAATATAGAAAGATTACATATTCTAGCATGTCAATCAAAATGCACTCCGTCTTATGAATAGAATAATCAAATATTGAATTGTATCCTCAGTTGAAAAATGAGAACAGACCTGAATAGCTGTCATTTCATCCAATATCAGGAACCATTAGCAGGACTTGTTCACATCCTTCAACATCGACACGGTTCCCTATTTAAAGTAGCAGCCATGCCCGGGTAAAAATTTGAGATACGTAATCAGCATATTAAGTGAAGCTTCCACGGGTATTCACAAAGCACTACTTTTAACATGCAGAAAACGAAAAATCTCGAACATGTTACGTAAAATCACTCCGTTCAAAATAACAAATTCCGTCAATTTCGGAGAAAATGAAGTGACATGATAGGTGCAGTTCAAAGAGGGCAATACAAAAAGAAGACGCCTCAGTGAGCCACACCTCCCACAAACCCTCATCAACCACAATTATCATGACACACCTGAATTATCTGGTGTATCCACTTTTAGGACATGTGCACATGTCTTCTGTTTTCAACTCAGGATTTCCCGGAATTGTTGAAATGTATTATTCATCAGTAGAAACAGATTAGAATCATTCATCTTGCCACCTTCTCAACTATGCGATACTACAGGATCGTCTGCTTCTTAACATGTGCTTGTATTTTACAAACTAACTGTCAGATGTTTATAGTGGGACACACGAATTCCGGAATTTCCATAGCTGTTGAAGATACGATAGAACGTGAAATGGTTGGAGTGATTAAAAGAATGAAAGAAGATAGAATACGTGAAAGTTATATCAAGTATTTTCATCAAATGGTCGAAGAAACGTTAAAAAGACATCACTATTACAAAACGGTAGATTGGATTTTTTCATTTCTGAATATTTGAGACTCCGAATTTGATCACTGTCTGAAAAAAGAAGTAGACAAAGTCTTCGAATTATATCTTGAAAAAGGAGAAAAACATTTACAAAATTTGAAGTCAGCACTACATAAATACATCTATCCTCAAGTGGTCAAGGCGTACAACGACGGATTCGGTGATTATTGCTTATTAGATCATGTGCTGAAATCTCTTAAAAATGCTATACTGCACGGATTGATTCAGTATGATTATAAACACGGGTTACTCAGTAAACTCCTACGCGATATCGAAATGTTATATGGGATTACCAAAATCGTATCATTGACTGACTTACATAGTTGATGAAGTGCGAAACATCTTAAAGGGAACAAAAGCTATATATAGATATTTTTATATCAAAAATTAATCAACTAAAATCAATGTCATCAATTACAGGAAAATGAACTCTTCATTTTCGATATAGTTTGTCACCATGGACCAACACATAATATTGACATCTATTTTCATTGTCTAGACGATATGTTCTCACACATTTAGTCATTCAGACAAGCGTCAGGCGTCCTTGCATAGTTTCAAATGGTGGAAAGTCATAAAGGACCATCGGCAGGGCTGCCAACCCCTGTCGGCTAAAAATTGGGACACAAGAATAATACCGATTTCTTCCATTTTATACGTACCGTATATACTCGCATATAAGCCGATCTCGCATATAAGCCGACCATCTAAAATTGCTTTAGAATTACCAGTTTTTGCAAAAACCCGCATATAAGCCGGTACTCAACTTATCTAATTTTACACTATATTTTTGGTTCATAGAAATTTGTTACTGTAAAGATGATAAATGCTTACTTTTATGTTACATACTAAAAGAAATAGAAGAAATTTTTTTATTTCTAAGAAACCAAACCGTGTACCAATGACGTCGGCTTCATCATTACCTCTAGCTTGGTTACGGCTCGCCACTGGTGACACACAACCAAATAAAAAGGCAGATAGCGATGAAAACGTGTAGCTGGAAAATTGGCATTAGTATCTGTCCTTGTGTTCATTTTGTTTTATACGCATATAAGCCGACCCCCTGATTTCAGCATTGTATTTTATACTTCTAAACTCGGCTTATATGCGAGTATATACGGTAACTATAGCATTTTGATGTGTTTTGTTGGACCTAACATGGCGAAAATTCTTATATTTCATTGACTTAAACGCGCATCAGTTATGAACTACCGAAATTCTTTGACAGAAGAAAAGTATCTACATCTTATTAACGACTACTTCCGTTTCGTCACTTCCAACCAATCGATTTAATAGAAAAATGTGCTTTCGTACGAAGATAAAATTGACTGCATTGTGACTATCAGAAATCAAAAAATGCGAGTTGGTGTCGAGCTGGATGGACGATTTCTTGAATTTGTACAAATAGAGCGTTTCTTTGTGTTGTTGCACTCATTTTTACCAAAAAGAAATCGAACGTATTTTTTATATCAATGCAAACAGTATTTCAAAGGAAGACAGGAGGCCTGGACAGCTACATTTCGAGAATTTTGAGGGCAAAAATCCGGGACAGTTGGCAGCCCTGCATTGGCGATCAGTCAAAAGCCGTCATGGATGATTCTCTAACACGAAATAACCTGAATACTTGTATCTTAACATTTTAAAAGAGCATGTTTGCATCTGTACTTTTGTCATCGTGAAGAAAGCATTTGCTGTATTTGACAGTGCCGTAAAAAATAATTAGTTCGGCTTATTATCATGTGTCTCTGTGGTACAGTGGTCGAGTGTTGGGCCTTATGAGATTTTGGCCTCGAGGTCTAGCCCGAACGTGTCACTGGAAGCTGGCAGGAAGGGCATCCGGACTAAAAGAGTGCCTATGACAAGACCATGAAGGCAAGTCAACAATTTTGTTACATGCCCTAATCATGGTCCAAATAATGACTTTATAAAATTTAATAAGAATAAATAAAATCAACCCATGCTAGATGGACAACCCTCACTTCATGCAGGGAAACCCAAATAATCGATTAATCGATTTGAATTAGTTGCTCAACTCATGAGTCTATTGTTTATTGATGTCTTGACTCTCTGGACATAGCACGAAATACAAGTGGTTCATAAATCCTCTTTGATCATAGAAATTGACAACAATAAAACCTCCAGAATGGAAATTAAGCTTCATGCAATGCTCAATAACGGCACATAAATCACACGCATTTTCACTCAGATGCACCTGCCAACGTCTGTATCATTGGGTTAGAATCAGTCACATGAGTAAATCGAAGCCTTTCATTGGTGATCCATGCCCCAACTTAGTTCCCTCGGATGTGCCGCGACCTTGAGTCAATTTCCATTCTAGCGAACTTCAGATAAACAGTTTATTTCTATGTCTTTGATGTACCTGATTATCTTCAATTCAAGACGATCAAAGTTCGAATGAATTTGATTACATTCAGTTATAATTCAGATTAATGACATAATGGTTATCTATACAAACTCGGATATCTCTACCATATATTTATAGACTCCGCCTCTTCTGGTCGATAATGGAGGGAGTCAGATGACATCGAACATTTCATCACTAAAAACTTGACATTGACACGTTGAACTTAACATTATCAACGTTCTCGTGAGTGATTTGATTTCTAAAGTATTCTAAAAATTGATAAAAATTCGACCCTTCATTCGTGTAGACGATCAAAGAGATGCGACATTATTGCAAGGTCACGTCTGTCGGCAAATTATTAGATAAGATGGTCGCTTCAAGAGAATTATCTACCACTCGATGTCTACTTTTATTAATAGCAGATTGAGAAGCACGTAGCAGGATTGTGATATCGAAACCGCACACAAATAGGATGTCATTGATACTGATAACCATGACTGCTCTTCCACTCTTTTGTTTTAGAGATTTTCATTTCATTTCGCGACTTGCATTAACTTCAGTTTTCAACGACAAAGTCAGGATTTCCATGAGAAGAAAATTGATAGTATTGTGCGAGAGTTGGCTAATGATTAACAAGAAAAAATATGCATGTGAGCTGCAGCACTTTTATTGAATTTTTTACTAATTCACCATAAAGTACTATCAACAATATCCCGTAAATCAGTGACAGAAGAGGTATTGAGCAAAATACAAATCCATTTAAAAGGAACATTTAATTAGAAGCATCCGAAGTCGTCGTTAGACAGATTTATGTGTCTTTGTGAGCTAAACGCACATTGATACGTGCAGAATAAACGTTTTTCTGGAAAAGCATAGTTCAATTGCAAATGGATTAAAATCTAGAACTATAATAATTACAGGGGTGCACCGAACCTTTGGTTCGGCCGAACACCGGTTTTCGTGATGGTTCGGTAGTTCGGCTGAACCTTTTCTGCATTAACTGAAATTTTTCTGTCCTGAATATTTTTCTTCGGGGTTTATTCTATCCAAGAATTTGCAATCACGATTTATTACATTCCACCACTTATAGTCTTGATTTAATTTTTTGAGTCTCGGAGAGTATTAGGTTCGGAATTTTGCTTGGAATTTCGGTTTGCAGACGACTTATAACGTTAGCCTGCGATAGAGTGAAGCCTTGAGGTGAGAAAAGGAACGTTGAAACTGCAGTAATATGTATTGGAAACACAGTCTTCACTCCATCATTAGTATTACGTCATACGTCACTTCGTCACCGGCTTTGCGTCGCTGAATATTGTAATCCAATCGTGAAAAGAAACTTATCAGAAAATTACAGATAAGATGCGGCACCAATTAATTTAATTCCAGTAGATTTATTTGTCCCACAATTAGCGAAGTACTCATTACTATCAATCGCAAAGATAGAAAATAAAGTAACAGTAGAACCTCTTTAATCGCAATTCCATTCAGGGAACGTTAATCTTCCATTGAGCTCTATTCTCCTAATCGTAATTTTTTGCGACCTGCAAAGTTCTGCTGCGAGCAAACTGTGGAGTTACCTTAGGCAAAATGACATCGGAGTGAGTGATTGTCGCATTTATGAGCCAATGTCACATTTACTTTCAGAGGAAATACTTCTTAGCAACGAAGATTTTAGTTTTAGTTGCTGGTGATTAGTTTTGTATAATGCGAAAAACACCTAGAAGTGAATCGTTAATCGCTGCATTGTTTCATTGTGAACTTTGTGTGATATAAATGTATGTAGCTAAGTCTATTCATCAATAAAGCATGGCAATATGTCTAAAGAACGACGAGAGCGAAATGCCTGACATGTTGCAGTTTGTTTCATTTTATTTATTTAGGATTTGATGATTCTACAGAAAGCAAAAAATGATGACAGTTCGATGAATGTCGACTTTATTCAGAGGTTATCGTCTGGAAAAGTCAAGACAAGTTGATAGCTACATCAAGATTTGAAAATAAAGTAGCTTTCGATTAGAAATGTTACTGTATAATGTTACATACATAAAAATGTTACAAATGATAGATAAGCAGTGTAATAAATGAAATGTTGAAGTCATAAAAATTTTTGCTAGTCCTCCTAATTAATTCCTTGAGCTGATTCTGGGAACAGAGTTTGAAGAGAATGACTTCGTGAAGTCCTGTATTGGCTTGGTGTATGTCATGTCTTATGATTCTGGTTTTGAAACTCCAAGTGTTAGCTATCATTACAAGCATGTTTATGTCTTGAAGAAGTTTTGTTGGTTTTCTGTTAATTTATTCGTCGATGCAGGCTGCACACTGCATTAACGAACATTGTTTTACAAAATACATATTTTCTGATTGCAAATTGTGCACATAAAATATAGGTAGTGGCTATTGTTACCACTAAGTGGTTAGATCATCCAAAGAAAATCTTATTATTGCTGAGAAAAAATTTGGCCAAAATGCAAATTTCTTGTAGTAAATTGTTTGGATATGTATTGCATGAATTATGCGTAAAAAATCAACAACTCAACAATCAGAATCGTTGTGACAGCGCATGCTTTGAAATTTTTCAAGTTTTAGCAATAGCGACCATCTCAAATATTGACTTACTATATGCATGCAAAGTTGAAAAATTCACAAACTACAAATTTCTTTTATGTCTTCAACATCCTTTATTACCGAAAGATGACGAGAAAAGTGTCCACAATGCTTCGCTATTCTCCTCGTGCGAAATTATTCGTGATGCTCGGTCAGAGGGAATGACCTGACTAATGTCCACGCTCCTTCCTTACTCTGCCAATGATGATGTTTGTCATTTCTTTGCTCCCTTCCGTTTCCACTTTCTATGAGCTCTCTACAGCCATAATCATTTCTCTCATATCCGCATTGAAGTTTCCAAGCAGTGCGAAGAGTTATTGAGACAACAGTTCGTGATGTGTACATTCATCTACTCGTGCCTAATTCCCATAAATCATGACCTTAGACACTCGTAAGACAATAGTCGCATGTTTCTACATAATACAAGTTTCTAGCATCAATTGATGCTTTGTGAAAGGGACAAAAATAGCAATTTTCAAACCATATTTTTAAACATGCAGGCTGGGCTGGGTGAGAATTTAAAATTCTATGATTGGTCTGTTAACTGGATTCAATCAGATCTCAATATATTTCAGCCTTAAAACTTATTCTGCTTCTTTTGTTTCAATCTTCCATTTGTCAACTTGCTAAATCTAGTTAATAGATGATTCCTACACGCTATATATAACTGTTAGGCATATGTGGACAATGCCGACTCACTTGCAATCCGGCTTCGAGTAGAATGACCATCCAATCATTCCAACTATGCCTGTCAGAACGAAAAGTGGCATACAAAGCAGCGGGATGGTCTGAAATGCAAATAAGAGAATTCTGTAAACCACTTAATGCCAAGTGAACTTCGTGGAGCTCTATCGATAACACTCCTCGCTACGTATTTTTACAAGTAATCTTGTAATGACTAATTTATCCATGGTTTATCAAATCTCATCAGATGCAAACACGGGACGATTATCGGTTTATTTGACTTTTCAGCTGTGGGGAGGTTTGAACCAGCGACATTGACGCTAGAGGACATGCAAGCACGCCCTCTAACCACAAGGCCACATGACCATCAGCTCAGAACGCAAATTATCCAGTGAGACAATGCTTTGCGCAATCGCAAAATTATATTCAGTTGTTAAGCACAGTATCGCTTTCGTGCAGTCAAAAATCATGAAGACATCACTTCGTAGGAAAACGACATTTTCCGACAATTGATTAAAATTTCATTTTATTGCCACACATCTTGATAAACATTTCCACTTCACTGAACTCAAATAGATGCAGTTAGAGTGAGTGAGAAAATTAATTGCGACTTGAACAGAACGTCGTTCTGCAGTTGGCAAATGAGATTCAGATGTAAGGCTTCGTCAAAACTTAAATCTTGGCATGAGGATATGATCATTACGAAAAACAACCCTTGCAGTAGAGAAATAGATGAGATGAATTTGAATTCATTTCTAAGATTGAAAATTCACTGAGGCAGATCACATGTCCTTTTTAATTTCTAAAGAACAGAGCTTGTCTGTACATTAATTGCGTTCATGTTCTTTCCACACAGCATTTCTTTTCAATTTTGTTCATCGCTACGGATTCAGGTCGACCCAGTGGACTGCTGATGAATGTTCGCATTATATAAGTAAAGGCTATGAAGCGCATAGATATCCATAACTTCTAAAATATTGCTCTTAAGCCCAAAGCTCAAAGTATGATACTGGTTGTGGATTACAGATATCTTGCTTCAGTAGATTGGCTTGACGGTTAAAGCTATGTTGTCTTGGGGATGAAACCAACTGATTGGATTACGCTGATTATTCAATTGAGGACTTTTAGTAGATCGTTGGCCTGGAATGCCAGAGGTCGGTGGTTCACATCCACCAAGAAGTGCAGTTATTTTCCGTCTTAAGTTATCTTCCAGTACAGGAGAATTCGAATCTAATTCAACTACTCTCTGTGCTTAAAATACACAAAGATTACTATCAAAGATAGAGGAAGTGACAGCCTCTTCAAAGCGTTGATATGCATTGATATGCTCTCATGAAAATCAATGAGAAGTCAATTACTGAATCGCTACTGATTACTGAATCAATTAGTAAACCGGTCACGTATCTGATGTTTTAGTTTGTCACTCTATCATCTTGATCATGCCAACATTCTGTATACCCGAAGACATAACAACAGCTGCCAAACAGAACACCAACAGAAAAACGTAAATATTTTGTTGACTTGACCTTCCTGCACACTACAGCCATGGATGGCAGAAAAAATGACTCTAATCGCAAACTAATCATCTAATGGCATTTTCTTTCATCAAACTGATCAAACATAGACTGAAGCTGCGAATGCTGTGACCAATTCAATGGTCATTGTTCGACTCAAGATTTACCATAAAAGGAAATCAAAGTTTGCTAACACTATTTTCGTCTTATTTTCTTCAAATTCTTCAATCACATTCTGTTAGTTCATCAATAAACTCACTCTTTAGACTGCTAGAATAAACATCCTTTCCTTCTGCGTGTGTGGACGCCGACAGTAATATACACGTAGTTCTTATCTTTATATCATTTCTCTGATAAACGGAAGTTTCAAGACAAGAATGACGCCGAATTTCTGATTTATCGAAATTCCACTGAGGACACCTGAAAGCGTTTCTGTATTATCCCTCGGATTTTAAAATACATAATGCATGCATCGTTAAAAGCAATGATAAAACATTCTTGTGAGAATGTTTGATGCATGACGATTATACCCCTGCGCCGCCGGTCACTTCTTCGGCGTCGCGCCGGCCGAGACATTCTTTGATTTTATTTATGGATTAACTGTCTCCACTGCATTTCTAACTGGAACTTAGGAACATGTCGTTTGTTCCTGAGGAAAAGTCCAAATATACTTTCTAGTTGGGCATAACCAAGAGAGTAGCCCTACATTCTGACAGGAACAAAGTTATCGATGAATAAGCTGGTATGGGTATCGATTGATCAAGCTATAACATTTTCACTTTGCTAGAATTCAAGTGTAGGATGTACATGTATATTACATTACGTGTATTACAGTAATGAAGCCGTGATGTCATACAAATAATTCATCGGTTACTCAGCTTTATATAAGGGTGTCGTATTTCTGTCAATTACACAAAAATCACAATTGTTGTTTAATTAAGAACCCTTAGCGGATACATGAGATGTACGCCGCTGCCGATGAAAAATATATCGGTGCACGGGTCTAGTGACGATATCAGGCAACAATTCACACCATTTTTTATCGCACGAAGAAATTTTTTACAGAATATCGCAGAAAATTGATGTTGGAAACATAGTCAATTCAAACAAATTTATCAGAGCAGCAAATGACATCAGGACCGTATGCTACGGTCCACTGTGCATTATGACGCCACGCTGCACTCTTCGCACTTCAGTTGAATCTATAGCGATGGACATTGGAAACAATTGATGAGTGCTTGTCCACGATATTGAAGACGCGAGGGAATCATGTGCTTCTGCATAACCACTGATCAACCTACCGTAAAACTTCTGGACAATAGCAGTAGATCAATGCCATTGATAATAATTCCGATTTCTATGCCTAGAAATAACACTGTGCACAGGTGGCTCAAATCGAAAATAACTCAAAAAAATATACTAAGCTTGAAACTGTGGGGATGGTATGCACCTATGATGAGTATTTGATGGTCAAAATATGAGCAAATTCTGTCGTGTATTTTCAGAAAAAATGCAAAAAACCGGTTTTTTACATACTACTCATTAAACTCACAACGTCATTATAATGCAAAAAAATATACCACGCTTGAATCAAATATTCTTTTTATTGGCATGCTGAAATCTGTCGTGTAGTTGCTCCGCAAATTGCCCTTTTTGATTGAATTTTTAATAATATAGATGGTAGTAGTATATCTAGAATTTCATCAACTTAAAGAAATATACCCGACACTAGATTCATGAAGTACATTCATGAAACTCTAAGTAGTCCACATCTAAAAATTTGTGCATTTCTATTGTGTCGTTTATGAGAAAATTAAGATTTTGTATTTTCAATAGTAGTATGAGTAGTACATTCCCACCCAATAATGCATTAGTTCAAGAAAATATACCAAACTTGAAACTTCAGGATTTGGATGCTAGAAGTCTCTATGATAAAATACTAAAATTACAAGAAATTCTATCGTTGACTTTTGTAGCAAGACGCAAAACTTCTTCGTGTGTTTTCAAGTAGTCTACAGTATATTACACAATAGTCTACTACTATTCAAGCAGTAGTGTTCAAGTAGTCTACATGTATATTACACTGTGCATAGAATACCTGAAAGTACGCAATAAAAACAAAGGAAGCAGAAGAGTTATTCACTCAGAGAAAGCGGTGAGGAATACGAACATAGTTAAAGTCTTTGACCGCTAGCAGCAACGCGCTCCTTGACTTTGGCGTTGACTTGAAACGGTTCCACGTGTTTTTGAAGTGGTGATGACACGACTCTATTGCTTGCTCACTAAGCCATGCCAAACCGGGATTTTCATATTGCAGAAACTGTCCAAGATGGTGAAGTATTGTGGCACATGAGTTATCATATGGACCTTCAAGAACGGCCTTAACCCTGTTTGCTTGAAAGCAATGAGGAAATCATCAACTGACTGCTGCCAGTCCAAGTCACGTGTCATTCCTCCTCATTTTTGAAGAAATATACCATAATATTTCAAATCATGGAACGGTGATGTCCTCTTGACGCACGGTGGAATCATGGAACGGTGGAGCATCACGTTCAAAGGAAAATTGATCTTCTTGCCCCTCGAGCCTAGTTCTGGTCGTGACCATACAGTACTGAGGAAAGTCATGTCTAGATCCAAGAACGCAGACAAGGCAATTATCTCTCTGACCATGAAGGTTACCATCGACCGTTTGAAGGTCGCTGGACGCCGAAGACCCGTTTGTCACACTTTTTGATTTAAATATTTTTCTGTCGAAACTTTGGGGAGAAGACAGGAGTTCGGGACTTACTGTGTATCAATTATCCAATTGTTCAATTCGTGTGCTCAATTCCAGGCAAGATTCTTAAAAAGTGATACTAAAAAATCAAATAACACACAAATTTTCAAAAAGTTAGACAAAAATAAAGCTTTGTATGTATAATTTCAGGTGAGATAGTAGTACATAAAACATTCATCGATTAAGAATGTGACTTTGTTTTCTAATTCCAATACAAATCGAATGACACATTATTTTTCCAACATTTTTTTGCATTGACAAACTCCGCCTGTTTCGAGGATTCTCGCTGCACTAAGAATCAGCAGAATGGGCAACTAGGTTGAATGCAAACGCTGTCATTAGCATGTGCATTTTCATACAATGCGTCGCAGACAATAACATCGTCGACAGCAAAGTCTGACGCATCATGGCGATGATACTTCGTATACATTGGTTCTCATGATAAAGATGCCTGATTTCCTTACTCTATGGCAAATTCAGAGGACAGACGTATGGCGGCAGACATGAAAGTGACGCCGATCATCTCCGCTCACTAATCAACTGGTGTACTCCATGGTCAATCGATCGGCAAATTCTCTAGGTTCAATATCGTGAATTGCGGCAACTTATTTACGATCCATGTCATCGAAATTTGATCGAGTGATGCATTTCAAATTGGTTGACAAACATCGAATCATATTGGTTCGAAGAACTCAGATCAGTGATCAGAATTTTCTTCGATAAAGTAAACCAGTCTAATCAACAAGTTGAACGATATTAGGAGCATTACAGGCGCTCGCACATGCCTCTTCGCATTACTCGAACATAACCGTGAAAGGAGCTTGAGTCAGCGCTGTTTGCTGCTGACCTATACATCGTCTTCTCGTATACTGCTTTTGTGACATAGCAGGATTTCTAATTAATTCTTTGAGCGGAATACGAACGATTTGTTAACAACACATTAAAATCACGCAGTTATAGAAGCAAACACCTTAAAATCGACTAGATTCTGACGGCTACGTATTCTAATGGAAATTTAATATCATGCCTGAAAAGTATCTGAAAAAGTATCAGTTTGGAAATTACTTGCTAAAAATAAAGGGTGTTAGACTTGCAATATAACAGCGGGGATCTAGACTCCGAATGTTTGGATGCTGAGATATTATAAACAACTTCCTACAGAATTGTCGTCCGCTTCTTGATTTTATATCTTTCCAATACTGAACTGACAGTATAAACGATGGTACCATGGCGCTTTATTTGACGAGCCTAATAAACAGTTTTATTAGTTTAGGGAATGGATTCATCCACTTGAGCTTCCAAAGGTGACAGGTGTTGATTGAAACTGTGGATTGAAAGTACACCGCTATCCTAAAGCAAGAACTTCGGCGGAATTATTTCGAATGAATCACCTAATTGTCACTTAGCTAAATTTGAGACATGAGAAGATCCGAAAACTCTTAGCATATGCAACATTTGAAGCTAGCATAGCAATAGATAATCAATTGTACAGGTTTTGGAATTCAAGAAGGACTGTCTAGAAATCATCAGTGACAATCTGATTTCATGAGTGACAAAAGGCTTTCAACGCGGACATTGTGATGTTTTGTAGAAATGAAGTATGTTCATGAGTGGCATTAGGATTTCAATAGAAATATAAGCCAGATGGATGCATTGTTATCGAATGCTGAGCTACCACAATGTCAAGAAGTCGAATTGCAGAACAAGACAAGCGTCGGATAATTGAGGCCTTCACAAATGGTGATGACTATGTTCAAACAGCTCCACTTCTTGGTATCGGCAGAACAACAGGCTGGGGAATCATCCGGCGATTCCAGCTGACTGGACTTGTGGTTCGTCCACGTGGTGGAGCAAGAAACACGAAAGTTGACAATGAGATGATTGCTAAAATGATGTAGATCGTGGAGGAACATGCCGAATACACCTTGGTTCAGATCAACACCGAATTAAGATCTGCTCTTCCACATAAGCCAGTGGTTACCGAATCAACTATTGCTAAGACATTAAAAAACCGGCTGATCGTTTTGAAGAAACTAGAAACTGTCCCACAAGACAGAAATCGGGAGGACATTCTGCAAGCACGGAAATCTTATGCAGAATGGTTGTTGAATGTCGTGAATGGCATCAATCACACGGAACTCATTTTCGTCGATGAGTCTGGGTTCAATTTATTTTTGTCAAGAACACGTGGAAGAGCGCCACAAGCACATCATCACAAGTACCTACCTGCTTATAGTCCTTTCTTAAATATCGCGGAGAACAGTTTCTCAAGTGTTTGGAAAGCCGCTGTCAAAAGACAAATGGCAGAAGTTCGCTACCAACTGCAGCAGCAATCTGCGCAACAAAAGCAAGCGACACTTTTACAGATTGCCTCCCAAAATTTGAGCGAAATAACGGCCGTGCATTGCTCCAACTCATTTCAGAAAACAACCACCTATATTCCATCTATGCTGCAACTTCAAGATGTAACAACTCATCAGTAAAAGTGCATGTAAGCCTATAAGAAATAATATAGACATGTGGATAGCAAGGTGTTCTTCTATTGCGCTGCATTTTCATTAGTCAGGTTCATCACTTCTGAAATACATGAACTGTTAGGATATCAGCTGGGGATGCTGTATGGACTGCAAAGGCGCTTTCTTGTGGCTACCTTTCAAGCAAAAAAATATACTTCATTCAAAATAGATCGTATGTTTAATTCTGTATTGACAATGCTGAATTGAGTGGTAGGATTCCTAATTGGCATTTGAATGTTTCGCAAGATCTTTGATGAATTACCAGATGTCACTCTTGATGTGACCCATTTCTCAATGAAAATATCTATGTCATCAATTGAATTCTCGATGTCTTCATTTGAAGTCCCTGTGTCACTAATGAAATCCGCTGTCACTATTGAAATCACTAGTTCACATTAGTTGTTTTACATGTCACTGATGAAGTCCAAGACCTGTAGCCTACAGACACACTTCAACATTCATTTTGTAGTTCAAATGATTGAGGGAGTCCCGATATTGATTGGGCCCCCCTTGAAAATAATGGTGGGGGGGGTTCGATCCCTCGAACCCACCTGTTCCGCCGCCCATAGATAGTAATCTATTTCATATGTAGTCTTCGTCTACGTTCAAAATGTGTCAAGGTCAAAATGCTTTGTTATTTCTTGTATCAGTTTACACCTTAACAATCGATCAGACGATTACCATTCTCCCCATCTACAAATATTTAAGCCTTCCATACATTTTGCAGTCATTTTGACGATCGCTAGACATCTGAAATTCGTTGAAATCTATCAGTTTATACATCAAGTAAGGCATGCATTTCCTATCGTGTGCCATAAAATCTTAAATCATGTAGAATCATTTTAATGCACGTTGAAACTGCATGAAAGATTCAGCTTGATCTCCTTTAACGCGAATCACTGCTGTTAAAAAATCGACAGAAACGTATGTAATGATGTGCATTTGTATTCAACCATAACCATCTATTCAAAGGAGCCCTTCACGTCTTTTGTTTGTAAAGATCAGTTTCACTACATTTATCACTTAGATAATGAGGCGTGATGATCAGGTCTGCTAATTTAGACAAGCAGAAAACATTGTAATAGATCTCTGTCGGCCTTTTCTAGGGTCATTACATTATGGGGTGTTTTTTAGCGGTGTTCTTAAAATACTTTCATGAATCTCGATTTATTACCTACTTCATGCAAAATCAAATACAGCTGCAAATAGCTCTGTAGCGATGAAGCTGATTCCTTTTGTTCTCAGTACACGCTGTCATCGTATTATTGCTTGTTTGCAACTCCCAGAGTCAAGTGAATGAACGCAAATGATGACAAAATTGTCAGCCCCCACCATACAATCAAAAAGATCTGTTGCATATTGAACTTGTATAGTACATCATGCGGTCGCGTAGATTAAGCAAGTTCGCCTTTATCCTCTTCCTTCAATTGCCGTATTTCCTTTAATATAAGCGATGACTGAAGATGACAAAACATCTTTGATTATGCAAAACGGACAACTTTTTACTACCATCCTTGCCTATGACCGAAATGAAGCCAATTTGCGTCTACGAGAAGCACTGTTCATTCACAAACTGAAACCAATCATTAACAACAAAACAGAATTAAAGTGATACAAGGACCTCCTCTTCATTTAGTGATTCGATCTTCTCTAAGTCTCACCATAAGTCATTAAGTCATTTTTCACATTACCTTCATTTTCTACATTTGTATGCGTATGTGTATTTTGTATATTTTTATAGTAACATTTCTAGTCAGATCATTTCCTATTGCTATTGCTAAGATGTAGCCTAATACTATCTGTCCCATATTTCCATCCCTCCTTTTCCCTACTGAAGTCTGTTAACATAGTTTTATACACTTTACTAGATTTCTTGTCTACTCCCTTATTTCCTATGTTAATGTGAAATTTGAATTCATGACTTTTGCGTTTATGTTTAATTCCTTTTATCTGATGATGGTTGCCGAATAGCAACCGAAATGAATTATACCATTAATTAAATTATGACATCATTAAGACTTTAGTTCTTCCTCAAACAATAAATACAAAAATCTAATATAAGCACCCTTCTAATGCAACCAACGTACGCATTTAACAATCGTGGAGTCTCTAATATAAGCAACCCTTATTTTCCTTTTGGATTTTGACGCTAAATGCGAGCAACCTTGACGCTTGATGAGTAAAAGCTCCGAGAATTAAAGGGAATTCTACAATAACACATTAATGTTGCATATATTTTGTGTTTTTTTTTGAAAAATACAGAAGCTTAGCATTGAAACATATACCAGGGTACAATTAAAACAAAATGGATTGTCCATTGGTCTCTATTGTAATCGACGCGTATAACACAAGCAACAGGATAAAATTAAGTCAAATTTTACAAAAATGGAGGTGCTTGCATGAGATGAAATACGGTACGTTGTAGAAGTATAGTTAACATATTCATAATGCGTGCAGTTCAAAATTCTGTTTGAGTATCAGGTTTTGAATAAATTTATAATTTTATTTTGAAACCATTTTTGATTTCTTAATAAAAGTCTTCCTCTTTGAATTTCAAAAAAGTAGTCGCAGTTGAAATAAACCGCTTATCTTCTGAAACTCAACTTTCTAAAAGTGTAGTACTCAGTATAGGCACAGCTAGGAAACATGATGTTTGCTAGATCCTCAACAAATTTTGATAGTTATACGGATGACTAATTTAGCTTGCACACACACACACACTAACCAGGCCATTCATAGATTCAAAAGTAATCTCCTTGAGATATTTCAAAAGCAGTATCATGGTTTTAAAGAATACAGCTTAATCATTGAGTTAGTTCAAAACATTGCTAGAGTTACTAAACGTTGTGCACCTCCAAAGCTTTTTATTCCGCGGAAATCCAGAAGCGATTTTTCATTTATAGTTCAAAACAAGTCTAGAATATGTTTTAAGGAGCGGTGTTGAAGGACATCATAGAACCATTGAAATCCCTTTGTCTTCATAATCAGAAAAAAACTTGATTAACTAACACTGGAATAAAATTCATCCGAATTACTCCACGGCTTACCTCGTAATGTTTCAATATCATGCTTGGTCTGAAGAGATCATACATTCTAGTGTTCGCCTTGATATGAGCTCGATCCATTCCGAGGAAGGTGTGAACATCACCGGATCCCATAGTTGTGTTGGGGTCAATCTTTGGTCGCTTGAAAAACACCATGATGATATCTCTCGAACTAATAAATAAAAATACAAATTGGATTCTCTGCAACAAAAGAAAGGATGTATAAGAAATGACTTTCAATGCTTCATGATATAAATTCATTTCGAAAGGTTTAACGGGACACTTTTGCATGACATTAATAACAGTAAAAACAGGACGTTCAGCACTAGAATCCTAGGCTGGGACGTTATAGCATCCCGAGTATCGTTTTGGACCTAGAAACAATCTTAGACTGCAGCGGCCAAAAAGGACGTATTGTCAGCGTACACAGGGTATTTTCCTTGTGTTAGGTACCTGTCCTTACCCTGGTCAATGATTTTTGCATCATTGTATTAGATCAAGCATAGACGAGGTTCTGACAATACAGCAAACAGCTCAAACACAGGAACATCCCAATATGCCTGAAACGAAGGTTGCTTGGTACGGTCATACTGCCATCAATGACGTATGGTGCAGAAGCGTGGACACTAACAAAACGACAAGAATGGAAACTGGCTGTGGCACAAAGAAGTATGGAAAGAGCAATGTTAAACATCACGAGGAAGGACAAAATACGGAACGAGAACATCAGAGAAAGGACGAGAATCATTGACATAACGAGTAAAATCAGAACGACACTGGGCAGGACACCTTGCCAGAATGAACAACAACAAATGGGCCAAGAAAGTAACGGAATGGACGCCGCTAGAGAGACCAAGGCGAAGATGGAGAGACGATATTGAGGAGAAGAGCGCTCAACTCGATTCAGAAAGCGCAAGACCGAAGAAGCTGGAGGAGGGAGTGGGGCTTGGAGGTCATTTGCCAGCAGTGGCACGAAAAGCTGATGATGATGATGTTAAATCAAATCCCCATGGAGTCATCAAAAAATCAATTCTGCAAATATTGAGAATTTTTTGTCAAGATTCTTGATCCCAATTATTTGATTGTTGAATCAATAATTATTGCATTCAATTGCAATAAATAATTGTCCGTAATTAATTCTTACCTACAACAGACAAAAAATTTCAATTAACATTTTTGTTCAGCACAGTGGTTTAGCATTGTTGAATCTGGTTGCATTCTGTGTCAAAAAGATGTCGCCTAAGCACTGGAAGATGCAAATTGTTAGGGTAAAAGCGAGGAGTTATGGAATATAGTAGGACTTTACTAGTTGACAATAACAGCAATTTTGTTTACCATTCTTTTGGCAGCATTAAAAAGCTGATAATGCGTAGTAAACTGTATTGCAAAGGAAAAGTACCACTAAGTTCCTCGAAGTCATTATATTGAAAACTATATATTGATTATTGCAACAAAAGCAGCTACTTCTTTTAGTCCGAGCTACTGACACTTTCTTCCTAAATTCGCGCGCAAAGGGCTTGATAGCATGGATTTGTAGATCTTGAAACGCTGAATACAAAAATCAAATTCTTGAGTGTCACAGCCAGTCGCTTTCGGCTATAGGTAAGGTTGAATGATTCCCAATGGAATCCAATGGTAAAATTCAAGAAATATCTATGGATTGTGAAGCTCTTGCCAATTTTCGTACATTTTCTTTTGCAGAAAAGAAACTATTTATCAGAATGCCATTAAATTTTAAACATGATTGAGTTCAGAACATCAACTTCGATATAAAAGTTGAAGTGAGTCACATGATTCAGTATTTGATGTCTATGAGCCTCTACAAAATGAGTAAAATCGCCAAAAGCAAGTCAAACCATGAAATTTACCACTATTGTAATATTTAATTTGTCAAGGGAATGAAAGGAGGGAAAGCTCACAAACCAGGAATATTTTTCCTACTTTTTCCTTCCATTCTGTCCATAACATGACTTGAGTGATAAATGAAATGTCAATGACATCCACTGGCAATTCCCTAAGCACTAGATTGTTCTTCAATCCTTTGTTTTTGTGAATGTTGAAGCATTCTGTCCATTATCCAATCGTCCATGCTTTCTCATGTCCATATTGTTTCAATGTTACATGAGCAACAATTCATTTTTCTGTCATTTAGTCAGCCTTCGTATCAGAACCCCAGTCTCAACGATCTGATAGAATAGACTTCTTGTATCAGAAAGATATCAATAAAGCTCGAGTTTATTATTCGTGTCGAAATTCTGTCACATCAATGCTTGTAACAACGCAGAATAAATCAGTGAACGAAATCACTTCTAATAACATTTAATTAAAGCGATTTGCATTTGTGTTGATATGAAGGCCTACTAATTGTAAGTGTTCGAATATAGGGCCTTCATGAAGAATTTAAATAAATGCGCAATAAAGAAATTAACGGAGTCTATCTTAGGGTGCCACCGGAATCATCATTTTTGAGGATTTCACAGAATCTATAAGTCTATCACTCCATATTCAAGACCGAAGTAGTAGCATTCGGAAGAATTGGCAAATAAGTATTTTGTACTCACTTTATGAGGCAATAATATATTCTTATTAGACAGAAATTGTCTTAAAAAGAGAAGGGGAGCTTGATTTTTTCACTTCAAAATAAACTTTTCAATCAATATATAATGACAACTAAAAATAGAATAGCGAGCTGCATTATCAATTGAAAATTGTGAACAAGCCTTATAATAGCTGCCATTTCATCCAATATCATGAACTATCAGTACGCCTAGCTCACAACTCCATATTTTAAGTTGCAGCTACAGTATACACGGGCAAATTTGAGATTTACAATTAGCATGTTAGTTAAATTTCGATTCCTGATATTGGATGAAATAGCAGCTGTTCATGTCTGTTTCCATTTTTCAAATGAGGATGCAACTCAATATTTAATAAAGCTGTTTACTTTGTATTTGCACTAACTTTGGCGACTTGCTAATAGTGTTTAAAGCAGGGATGCGGAGTCTTATCATTTTGACTCAGACTCCGGTTGGCCAAGAACCGGTAAAGCCTAGAACCGGCAACCTACACCATAGATCATTATAGGCTTACCTGAACCTATTTTTTAGTGATCATTGCTGTATCAATTATCAATCATTTTAGATGAAAGTTGATCAAATGTCGCTTTAAGTTGGATGCATGCGACTCGGCTCCTCCCATTTTGTTATTTGGTGCGTAGGTGTGATCGAGGCTACAGGAAGGCTTGTCTTCTCTATTAAATCACCGAGTGAAAAGACAATCCTTTTTTCACTATGACGGTTCATTCCCTCAACTATTACAAGCTTTGCATGGACTGTTGTCTCGACTGCACTTTTGTTTGACGAAGAAAGTTGACATCAAGACAGTGACAGCTATGCACGGGGATAAATAATTGATTGTCAATATAATATAATTTCGGGTCTAGTTATAGGCCGGAGTCCGGAGTCCTATCATTTGATACCCGTCGAAATTTCACTAACATGCTAATTGTAAATCTCAACTATAAATTTGTTGAAAAGGGACTTCCACTGAAATGCGTATCCCTGATAAGCTCAAAAAGGATTTGTGCATTGAAATATAGATTTTCTTTCATCATTGTTTACCAACTAAACCTCATTGGAAAAAGATAATTCTGCTACGTCAACGAAGCAGTTATTCATCAGTTTGCTAATCAACGTCAAACGAACCGGTTTCAGGTCATGCTAGTCACGCATGAGACGTCGTAACAAATCAGCAAATGTTAACTCACGCAGTTGACCATCTGTTGTCCACCTAGTTACATCGACCTCCGAAGGCGCAGTACGCCGAAGTACTGTCTTGTTTTAAAGAAACTTAACTTGACTAGAAATTCGACTCTAATACAAAGGGGAGTTCCTATTTTACTTGGCTCAATATCAATATTAACTCAATCCGTTGTGATGAAATTGATCGAAACGACGACACTAGGGGAACTGTGCAGTTTTCATCTGTTAATTCATCTGTATCCAATCTGTCAATTAATCGAAAGAGACGTCCTGTTTACGCAACAGATAACCTTTCAGTTCTCCCAATTTCTATTCAGATGAAAAGAAAGTACTTTTAAGCAACTGGAATCTATTTCGATCTTGCGCACGTAGCAGAAAACGAACCAAGCATGTAATCAAAAGCCGAGATTCCTCGTGAGATGACAAGATGAAAAATTGAAGGTAAAGAGACTATTTCTTACCTGAAGATGCGATGTTGCATTCCTAGAAATGAGAATTATTGATTTTCTGAGGCTGCGTGATTTATCATAACTCTAACGTGAACTCTATTCGACGGCGTGTTGCATGTCAAATATCCTCGTACAGTATCACAATATGAGAGAAGTGCCACATAATCCCGCTTGCGAAAGAAAATGAAGAAAATGTGTGTTCAAAGACGGTTGCTTGGCACCTGTGCTGAAGGCTACGCCGAAAATTTGGGTTGTGTTATTTAGTTTTTCTTTTTATCTTTATTTAAATAAAACGGTCGAAGAAAAATACGGATATTCTCTCTCATATTACTGCCCCGACTAATGGCTTTAAACGAGATTAATCCTTCTTATGACCGGAAAAACTCTGGAAGATGCTCATACACACTGTCATCCAATCGTCCATGCTTATACTAATATTCATTTCAACCATTCATTCTAGTATATATTGCCTAGTCAATAAAAGGAATCACAGCATTATAAGAATGTGTAAATGTAGCGCAATTTAGGAGCATACATGTGCATGGATGTATGTTATATGATATAACTGTTGCGAACCGCTTTCTACACGTTAAAGATCACCAACTTGTACATGTAGTTTCACACCGTACTTTATCTCTAATAAATTCTCCAGAATCCTATATTCTAGCCCCGGCCGGTTCCAAATTTGGCTTCTAGCAAGCTCTGAAAGTTCACTTCCCCATGATAACAATTAACTAGTAACACAAGTGATAGGTGATCATAAATCGCGAAAACTTCTCTCTTCATAGTAAGTTAAAACATATCATCAATTAAACCTCACTCCATGAAAATGTCACTGAATTCATTGCAAAACATTGACATAAGTTATCCATAGAGGCCTATAGGACCGGCAGCCGCTTTCCACACACTGCATGTGGTTTCCGTTGTATTGGGACAATGAAAGTTGAAATCAGTGCTTCAGACGAACATTGTTAAGAAAATGTAGCTTTAAAAATTCCTTATCGTCAGGGTGTGTTAATTGAAAATGAAAATTAATAATATGTATACATGCTTTCCGACTTTTGCCGGGTTGACGAAATATTTTTCTATTTTGGTTCAATTTTTAAATTAGAATGCACACTGGCTGAAATGTAAGGGGCTGTATCAATTCACAAATATTCAATACTACTTCCCGTCCGCCACTGTAAACCATTTAGATTCATTTTTAATATGGACTCCGAATGAATGCATTTACACACAATCTTTCAATGTATTTCTTGCAAAGTTTGACGGAAGCTGTCCTAATATGGAGGCCGACAGCCGGTTTCCACTTATAGAAGCCGGTTGTCGGCCTTACTCGACTAGTCCTAATGCAAAACGAAAGTTGTAGTACACATTTAATATGAATTAAGATTAAGGCTTTTATCTGCGTAGACGCAATTGGGTTCAACTGTCAAATGAATATCAAATGCAACATTTTGTTTAAAAAAATTGCTAAAAATTTGAGTAATAAATCTTCGCATTGCTTGTAATCTGTCTTCATAATCTTGGTACATGTAATGCTAAATATAGAATACTTCTAACTGAATAGCGGACAATAAAAGTAGTTGCGAATCCAGAAACTGTTGTGTGGCGACTTAAAATCTATTAATAGACACAGCTGGATTGAGTCACGTAACCCCTCCTCCGCAAATTATTTTGTTCACTATCCTGAATCCTGATATCAGCGCACGTACCACTCTAATGCTTTCATCTACGCTTTTCATGTCACCGCCGGGTAACAGAATTCTATCCCCATCACTGGATGGAAGAATTTTCAGCTGAGGTCAAAATTTATCGATTCCCGAAGGTCAAATTAGGATAAACTTGCCGATGTCTGAAACTCGTGAAGTGATTGTCAAACCTGCAAACATTTTTTGTCTCTTCCACTTGGCTTTGGCAGTTGAGCAAATAAATTTCATAGAAAGTTGTCTTGAATCGTTAATAATCTAAAAATTAGGAAAGTTAGTGATTTAAATGTTACAGGGAAAAACCGACAGCATTGACATTAGATTATCTAGAGCGCAGAGCCTTCATAAATTGATGCGCCTCAATTTTTTAACGCTTTTTCTGTTTGCAAATTTTACTCTATAGCACTACATAATTTTGGTGATAAGCCTTAAATATTTTAATCTATCAAATGAGGAATTGTATTAATAAATTAATAACACAATAACAATGATGATCAACCCATTTAACTAACATTAATGACAAATTCATTTTCAAAAAAATTGAATGTCCTTTTAACTAATTTTATAATCAATGAATTTTCATAGCCTCAATTAATATAATATGGATTTTTTCATTTTATTTATTTTTAAGGTGTCAATTTGAAAAAACATGCTTGTTCTCTTAGTTACAAATCATTTATATTTGTCCGTGCTGAATTCATACATTATGATACTTCATCTCAAGTATCTGTGCTGTTCATTCATTTGATGACGAATCAGGTTGTGATTGAAATGTTGTGCAACAATTAATCGTTTGTGCCCTCACTGGTCCTTGTGTCTCGCAAATTTGAAATCTTTATCACATACGCACGGCATAACTCAATTATGTTAAACTATTACTCGATAGTATGCATGTACTCACACAATTCAGTTTCTAGTCCCTCATGCACACAAAATCATGCTTTTAAAAAGCTTATATTGTGAATATAATTCAGACGAAGAGCTTCACCAAAGGGTTCAGATGTCCATTATGCCTGTATTATAATATATTTGCCGGCTGTAATAAATTGTGCTGTATTGCTTTAAGTATGTATATAAAGATCATATAGCCTATGAATCCCATTTTCAGCATACATGATAGGAATATGAAAAAAATTATGTGAGGCACTTTATGTATAAGGAAACAAGTAGGCTTACATGAATACTTGTTTTTTTCTAATTTTGTCTTTGTCCTGCTCAGGCCACGGTAGCATGTGAAGGGTGTGACAGCTTTCATGTATTCTTTTTGCTGAAATTTTATGGATACGGACTTGGAAAGTCTATCTTCTCTTCTAGCGCTGTCCGACTCGAACAGGATTGAGTATCCTACTCAAATCAAGATTAGCTTTGCTTTTGATTGTTAAAAAAATGTTCGTTGAAATTTTTATTAGAGCGGTATTTCGGGGTTATGGCACCACTCTCAGGTTACAAAGATTAGGTACTAAGATAAGATTTAAACCAAAATGCTAACATGGAGTGGTACAGATTAAGTTCTAATACATACAAACAGAACTTGAAAAACAGTAACCAGAGAAGAGTCACAACTCCAAAATGTCGCTCTGATAAAAAAATTCCAATGAATAGTTTTGCTTGACAATCGACACCAAGGCGTACAACATAATTCATAATGGACCTAAAATTCCATTAAAATGCTGATTAAGGAAAAGTTCGCTAAACTTTTTAAGATAGAATTTAATTTGTTCCTAAGAGTAGAACTCGTCTTTATCTGCGGAAAAGATCGACCATTAATTCGATCAGCGCAAGCGGTAGTCGACACTGTCATTGGCTTCTATTCTTGCTGAATGATATATCGATTCAATATTGCCCATGAATCACCAATCATTGGTTTCCTAAGTATTTGAGAAAAGTTTTATGTTTTCTAGTATAGATCCTTGAAGGTTATAGAATTTGCTACAATATCAAGGCACATGTATTTGCATTACATACGTCAATAGATTATTTAGGTTATTCAAATAGTAAGTAATGGCTGTAAATTCAAATAGTGTTGAACAGGAAGAATACTTGATGAAGCCGAATCCAGAACTGCGCTTGGAAAACAAAGAATCATTCGAGTTACTCAGTGCACACGTTCTAAGCTCGCATGAAGCATGAGTTTGCTCTAGCGAGTGCTCTTTCAAGAAGTACATACGTGACACACAATTGCCACTTCCTACACATTTTGTGATGCAAAATGGAAAAGATTAGGACATTTTTCATGATTCAAACATCCGTTGAAAAACACATCACAACATGAGAAGGAATGATCAATGTATACCTACATGAAATATTTGGAATGTGAAATAAGTTGAGTGGCAGCCTACATTTGGTACATTCTCTTACCTTCAGAAGAGTCTGAAATACGTGATTTTCTTGCTAAGTCTTGATCTATAAATTGATAAGCGGCCAATTGCATTTGATCAACGATGCATTCGCATGATTGGTCAATTAAATAGTTTCATTATCAGTGACAGCGACACAATGAATTTACCACTTGAACAATAAGGTGACAATACCACGTGTTTTCAGTCTACCGATATGTCCCAAAGTTTACTTTTATCTAACCGCTGTGATGTTTTTCTACCGGATGAAAGAATTCTAGTGATTGTGATAAACTATTTCGCTCTACAAGATGTAATGAATTGATAAATGGTGCACAAGAGTAATAATAGCTAGATGATGTCTTGATTGTTTGATGTTTATATTATATTCATCAATTTAGATGAAAGTTAGCTTTGATACATTTAGCCACTAATCCAACGACGTTAAAAACACACATGTATATAATGTACAATATTATTTGAAAAAAATATACACTTTGCTTGAATTGAACAAGACGATAAATATACGGTTATGTACTTTATGGCCATTATTGAGATAGATACACATCATTGGTGTGTATATATACTTTTACAATACCATTTCCATATCAGAAAGAAATAAAGCAACCAATGGAATTACCTACAATTACTGTGGATTGCTCTCGTTCGAGAAATAACTAAATATAATAATAAAGTTGGAAAAAATAACTTACCAGCTGTGACTGAGGTGAATTCAAGACTGAAAATCACTGACTTCTACGATGCACAGCCTGCATAAATTGAACTCTTGACAAGACTCACTTCACCTCAACATGTTTTACAGCTATGCCAACTAGACAGTTATTTGGAAACCTTCTGAGCAATAAACCCATAGAAATGGATCCATATCCATGCATGTCCACATAGATATCCAAATATCAATGTCTTCCATTATGGATGCATATGGAGTGCACGAGTGCATGCAAGATCCAAGTCTATGAAAATACACATCAGAAATCAGTAATTTTTTAATCAATTCATCTCCTTAGAAATCAAGAACATCATAGAAGTACCATCGTTATCATCCCTTATTTTTGCCGTAGCTAATGAGTTTACTTCACTAAAATGTGAATGATCGCATGTAGGATCTGTTTCATGCCCAGAAATACATATTACATATTACAGTACTACACGAGAAGATCAGTATTGCACTTATTGTACTTCACATTACAGATAAACAAAATATATTTATTTCTATGGTTTTATGTCGGTGGGAGGTTACGGCTGGGACCTAATGGGAAAATCCCATGAGCATTTGCCTCTCTAAATAATTGGCGAGATGGTACATTGGGCCATATCTGCGTCTTTATAATTACTAATCAGCGTAAGACAAGAATGAGTTGATGAGCATGTTCAGTTCAAAAGTCAGAAGTCAAAAGTAAATCTGCAGATTAAAAAAAACTGCAGCTATACACGCTCCAATAACACAAAACCACCGTATAGTAAGGACACCTTCAAAAAATTACTTCAATTCGCCACTGGTGGCATTTTCTCCTTCAACAACATTCTCTACCGTCAAAGTGATGGTTTGAGCATGGGTAGTCCCCTAGCCCCAACCCTCAGTAACTTATTTATGGGACACCTAGAACAGACTTTCCTACAAAATGATAAACTAAACCTAAAATTCTATGTCAGATATGTAGATGACATCTTGGCTATCTTTGAAGATGATGACCACTTATCCTTCTTCAACTATATTAACAAGTGGCATAGTAATATGAAATTCACCACAGAGGTAGGAGGTAAAGTGCTACCTTTTCTAGATATTGACCTGGACGTTTCATCCAACACGCTAACTACTAAGGTGTACAGAAAACCCAACACCGGTCTAACCTTGAATTTCAGAGCCATATGCCCCATGCAATGGAAAATTTCTGTTTTAAGCACTCTGATCAACAGAGCCTACATCGTCTGCTCGTCATGGCAAACTTTCCATGAAGAAATAGGGAAATTGACCAAAATTTTTCAAAACAACGGATATCCGTTGTACTTTATACAAAAAGTGGTCAAACAGTATCTGGACTAAAGATTCTGTGCTCCAAAAGAAAAAGATGAATCCAAATACCTCCATACTGTCAAAATTCCATTTTTTGGAATTCAATCGGTTTATTTTAAAAAGAAACTACAATCACTATTCCGTAGAATAGATAAAGAATGTCCTATCCGTTGGGGTTTTTTTTTTCACATGCAATAAACTAAAAAGTGGTTTCTCCAACAAAGATCATACTCCCAAAGTTCTTAGGTCTAATGTCATTTACCAATTCGCTTGTGAGGTGGACCCTCGCACTACCTACATAGGTAGAACTACAAGACACTTAAACTTAAGAATAAAAGTACATAGGGAAAAAATGTCCGCCATTTCTGACCATAGGTTATAAATTGCAGTTGCAGCTGTAAAGTTGACAATTTCAAAATTCTATCTCAAGCTCCCAACACTTATGACCTAAATATTTTGGAAGCCATGTACATAAAAAAACTCAACCCCACTTTGAATAAGCAAGTTAACCATGATGGTGCTTTTTTCAAATGTAAATTAATTTGAGTCTAGTTACTATGTGTACCTTATTTAATTGTTATCATGTACTTCAGCTTTTGAAATGAATTGTTGCATATAACATGATTTAGATCGTTCCTATCATTGTTTTCACCTCCTTTAGCTTAAAAAAAAACAGAGATTCATTTTTATAATTCGATGATTTCGAGGTGTCATTATTATGGGCTCAAGAGACTTGCAATTTAACTTGCGGTCAGATATATTTCTACCAATATTAAAAACTCCAGTGTCGGTCTGTTAATTTACAATAAAGACACAAAAACGGATAAATTTACAGGTTTTATATGACAACCGAATGCAATATGCAACTGTGAGCAACGGAAGGAAAATGGTAAATTGAATCTTTCTGCGTCCAAAAAGAAGGTGAATTAATTTCTCTTGGGGAATAAACTGATATCCCAAGGAACGGCGATAAGATATCGTCCATATGCTTGGCAGCTGGTGCGATGATGATGTGAGAAATTACTATTCCTCGTCACCCTATAGCGAATAAGTCAAACGAGGACATTCATTGAGGTAGAAGTTACTCTTGACAAACACGACGATTACCGAACTAATCGATTGTGAATAGTTTCCTGCTAAATTTATAAACAGAGTTGGAAGGGCATGTAAGAAAATTGGGAAGGAGGATTCTAGATTCATGGAAATCATAGCAAACGAGAAATGTTTGTTGTATGTCTGTAATTACCGAAATCCTTAGTACCGAATGTAGCTAAAGCTGTTAAAATATGAGCACTTGAGATCTGCAAAAGACCGAGTTATTCACTACTTGAGAAAAATCGATGTCGAAGACGAAAGATAGCCTTTCGGGACTGAAATGCCTAGCGCCAATACTTAAGCATATCTAAATTTTGAAATGGAATCTCACGACATCAAAAGGATAGACAAGTCCTCTTTCATCTTCAAACTTACACGTTTCTGCTGCAAAGATCGCAATAATGTTGGGGATTCCAATTATTCACTAACGACTGTAATACGTGACTTATTATTTAAGGAAATTCTATTTATAAATAGCAACAATCAATTGTTTAATATTTCTGAATGTGTAACATCGATCTACATTTGAAAACTGATTAATGCGTCAGAGAGGCATGTCAGAACTCGGAAGTGACGCCAAGACAAACATATCGTATTAATCACTGTAAAATCGGATGGTCGTTGATATTTTTAGCACAGTGATAACCATATATAGAATTTGCGTTGGAAACATGATCTCGACATTAATTACCAGACAGACGAAAGATAATAAGGATAGAGATATATTAAATATCCTAGATGACAGATATAGAACATACAGATCATAAAGACTGCATATTTCATAGAGGCCCCTATTTCTGCATCAGTCTATCAAGGACAGTCTATATTTGACACAATGTAATTGACTTCAATGAGCAGTACTCCACTCTCCTCGCGTCGTTCATCCTAGCATATTCTATCAACTGAGTATACTCCTACAAAAGTGAAAATAACTCAGCTATTCTTACATGAGTACTTCGGCTACTTTTGCTCTTTCATAATAAAACTATGAAAGTAAAGACTATTAATAAATGAAATTAAATAGCTATAATAACAATGGCACGAATATGTTTTATCTATAGATCTCCAAGGTTTTACCCCACTGATTTCATGAGGATTTAATGGCAAATCAACTCGCAACAAAAGCGATGTTTTCACCTCGCCTTTAGATCGGAGAATACATAGCTTTTGATGCTCATAGATTCTGAATATTTATCTCCTGAAATCAATGGGATGTTTATTTTCAATGCTTTGAGCAAGTCTGTGGAAGAATTGAGCACGTGTGAGCATCAAGGAATTACTGACATCAGTTTGTTGAGCGTGGAGAGTGAAGTGAAAAGAGCAGTGGATCAAATAATTTGACAAACTTTAGAGGGAAATTGAGTGCCAAGCTAATTTTAGTAACTACTGAATGAAATGCTGGGATGATGATTCAAATCCTTAGTACTCTTTCATTAATGCTCTCTGTGAGCTGTCAGATAATATATGAAGTGCTTGACAATCTTATGTGGACGAATAGATATTTGGAACTGAAGTTCTCATCGAGCCACGCATATTTTGACACTACGGACAGGCTGGCTGCGCAAACTTCATACACATGTACGCACATTTATCCCGCCATGTGCATTTTTAGCCATGTAATTGAGAAGTAGTTGTAAGTACTTTGCCGTCAGCACCGTTAAATATTTATTCAACATGCAGCATAAATTACTTTGTTCTCCTCGTCGATGCTGCTTTACAATAACTGCTAATAATACGAATTGTGATGTTAGTCTATATTAAGATAACTTTGTTTAAAGAAATATTGGACGAAACTTATCGTCAAAATCTAAATTAAGATCCGGGAGTTATCGAAAGTAATTGAATTGTAATTGAAGAAAATCGGAGTCATTTACAATTAAAATCAATCACATTTCATGAGTTATGACATAAGTCTGCGCAATAGTAATTATGGCAGACTAATTTCATCACAAAAACGAAAAAATGACCTTATTTTGTCTTTTTTAAAACAATCTAGTAATTATACTATTTTGTAACACGGTGTATCTTGGCATTTGCTACAAATTCAACGGTCAACACGTTGTCCACGTCCTACCAGGAACACATATTGGAGCTCATAATCGATCAGAAATGCGTCGGTGGATATTTTCCATGTTCTGAATTTCTGCACCAGTGTCAGCCCACCTAGCAGAGAATATGCTGTTATAAAACAGTACCATGAACTAGAGGTGTGCAGTCGTCGGAAATTTGTCCTCAACATGTCACGAAGTTTTTCAGTCTTGACACAAACACGACACGAATACGAAATCCAGACCGCGCTTGCGACTAGCACGAAAAGAACGTAATTCATTTGAAATGTATTTTTCAATGCAAAACAATAGTTTACTAGCGGGGACTACACCAGCTAAAAGGAATTACAAAGTAATTTAAATAAGATTAAAACTTCAGTTATTATTGTCATTTATCAAGTTATGCTGGACTCAGAGCACACCGACGACATTGCTTACGACAAATCTCACAGTTGAAAATGCACGTCACTTGTGGCGGAAATGGCTGGGTTGGCAACTATGGCGCGGACGAGGCATGCACTGCTCTGATCAAATTCGGGTATTGGATAGCGCCTCGGTCCACCAATTTACTGAGGGTCCGCAGAGAAGACGTTTAATGCTCTTGGTTCGACCATGTATTTGCAAATTCTCTACATACGCTGTGCATGTATCGGTCTTGCAATCTAGCTGTGCAAGTGGATTGAAGGAATGCTGCGGATGTTTATTTATCCACTATCATCGTGAAATAATGTATTCTAGATAGCTTGTCTTTATCTAGTTCAGACCAAGTCATCACATTACCTCGATTTAAAATTTTGCAGTGAATTCTTGTCAACACGAGAATAAAACTCTAATTGTCAAAACACGAACACGACACGAAACATGTTAGTGTCGTGTTTATGTTCGTGTCACTAGCCCGCACCTCTACTTTGAACCTGCTTTACATCACCGAACACGTAAATGAAAATAATATTGCAATACAGGCCCTATCAATATTTATCAAACCAAAATGCCTGAAGAGGAAAATTGAAGTCTTGAATTATTGTAAAGACAATAGAATATGCTAACGAAAAACCTGAGGAACTGAAAGAACTTCACTTTGTCCGTGTATACCACACATGTATTGATCGAACGTTATAAAAATAAATACATTCTTCCTCGGCGGGTTGAATAAAGTAGGTTTGTGAACCTGACACACTTACTTTTTAGTGTACATGTAAGCTATCCGTTGTTTACATAAGTTGACATGATCGATAGACAAAAAGTGACACAGCACGAGAAATAAAGGGATTTCAATAAAGGTTTTCGCTATGGGGAGCCTCTACATCTCGGTATCCGACAGCGTCAACATCAGGATATAATAGCAGGGGTCATCAAAAATTGATTGCAATTAAATTGCTCAGTTCAATCAATTAATTGTAATTGATATTTTTTACCAATCAATTAATTTTAATTGAAAGTTTCACCAATCAATTAATTGGTAATCGGAATTCCAGACAATCAGTTAATTGATATTGAAATGTATCCAATCAATTAATTGATAATTGAATTTATCAATTAACTGATCGACAATTATTAATTAGTCAATGGAAAAACATGTAGGCCTATATTTTTATAAAATAGAGTTACCCTAGAATAATTGTATTCATATTGGAACTCGATTCAATCAGTTAAAATGCCGGTATTAATATTGTATGATCATTGTGCATCCCCATAGTTTTGATGTTCACTGATTTTACTGATTCAGATTTCAATAATTATCATCGTTTTATGAACTCTCAGCTTAATACTAGGCTACTTTATCAACATAATTTCAAATACCATGGATAATGACTTTCGAAGCTTGACAAGTAAGGGCAATCATGTTGAAGAATATACAGTAGATCAGAGAGTTGAGAGGTGTCAGATTGAGTCAGCAGAATGAATTTTGTATAGTGGATGCGCAGGAAGAAGCGAAAATCTTAGGTGAATTGTAATGCTATACCGGTATATTGCAATGGAGTGAAACTTGATAAATAATTGAACCAATTAATTGATTATGAATCAATCAATCAATTGATATTGGGACATACAGCAATCAATTAATTGATAATTGGAATTGAAAACAATCAATTAATTGATATTGAGTTGAATACAATAAATTAATTGATAAATGAAATTCAGCGCATTCAATTAATTGACATCAATTAATTGAGGTTCAATTAATTTTTGACGACCCCTGTATAATAGACTATATGACTCTTTTACCCGTACATTTGATATGTAGGAAAAATTATACATTAAACTTTATAAGGAAAATCAAATAATGCGTTTAAATTTTACGAAAAACAGGCATTACGGATAATCGAGGATGCAGCTAATATAAGTTTGGAAAGCTTATATGCACACGCGTGAGGAAATCATAGATGTGTTTGACACAAAAACAGACCACATAATTAGACTAGAAAAGCGCTTCGAGATAGTTTTCAAGTTCTAGGCTTACTCCGAACAAATACTCTACTTTAAAAATTGTATTTTGAGTATTTAAAACTGCAGTAAGTGACTGCAGTCTGGTCGATATTATCTGCTTTAAACATGAGGATTTCACTGCTGAAGTCGATTTTCGAATCCATCGGTTAAATAAACATATCCGTCTTTCAATATTTGCACTTTCAACTTTTCTTGAGTCGTTAGAGAGACACAATCTAACTTTTTTGGGAATTTTCCTCTTGACAAGTGGAAAGTGTGGAACGAGGAGAAGAGCGTCTTTTAGAGCAGACAAAGTCGGGGAGAGATGATAAAAGCAATCCGACTGATCAAATTCATCGCATCGAATTAACTATTGACAAGACTTCGATTTCTACTCGTTGGCAACACCGTTATGTTCCTGCTAATTCATTTATCACTCATATCAGATCGAATAGGGGACGACATTCTCGCTGCATGGAAAATCGAATTTGAATCTCACATAATCTGTGCACACGAAGCAAGAAAAGCGCCTCTGAGGTCGTTCAAGCGCCTCATACGGACTGTATAATTGTTTCATGAAACGTTTATGACTCCATAATGGGCGTCCGCAAAATTGTGGCATTTTTCGATCACCCCCCTCCCTTAGGCAGTCTCATTTTCACAGAACTCTATTAATCAGTGTGAAGCAGGGGCGTCTTCAGATTTTGGGTGAAGGTGACGCCGCCCTGCACTTCGACATGAATAACAGCACAAAAGGGCATTGCGGAAATTTAACGGATATTTCATTGTTTTCTTACTTAATCTGAGCACGAGCAGAAAGGCGATATATCAACTACGCTGCTGACATCCTGTTCAGATCTGCAGAACAAAGGAAGCGATTTCCGCAAAATACGTGTTTGAATGCAATAAATGCAAGGAACTATGACGGAAGGATGCACATTATACATTTGTGATGATATAATTTTACCAAGGCCGGTCCTCCCATCGAAAATCCAGGTGTGAAGTGCAAGCGGTTAGCCTGAGTCAGGAGGTGCACACCCAGGGATTCACCGGATTAGATCTCACCAACAATCATCGGAAAACCGAGGCTAGAATGCACAAATTTGAAAAATTTGTTTAAGACTTATTTCGTAAAACAGCTGGAAACTTCCTAGGCCTATCCCTGTAAACGCTTGTTATATCCAGCATTTGCCAGGACTTCAAAAATAATTACGACACAGCATATAGCCATATTTCGGCAATAGTTCTTCATAGTAATGACGAAGGGTAGGGGGGCCTAGGAAATAGTTGGATCGTTCCATGTAACAGCTGATGATGTGACACACCAGACGCGTTGGAAAGATACATGCTTCAACCTTAAAGACAGAACGCTCGGAAGGTGTGGGTTCTACTTGCAGCTGCAATTTTAGTTGACTTCTCGACTTTTGATAACACTGGGGTACTGTATGGGTTATCGGTACTTCTATTCTTCCCCTCCACCCCTATATTTGCCAAGTTTTCCAAATTCATCAACTTAGTCACATTGGATTTAGAATGGACTTCATCTGTCATTGAGTGACAGTACAACACCACTGAGAAGTCTTACCCTCAGATGAAGGATTGGAACCTTGGATATTGAGGATACAAAGTACAGCTGTGATCATGAACTTCGTGGGATTGTTGTCTACAGACAAATGACGAACAGTTGTCTAATTCTGAGGCTGTAAATCTTCTAAGTCAGATAAGAGGAGTTTTCCACACTCAACGCTATGCGACGTTAGTGAGACTGCCCCTTCGGAGCAAGAGAAGATCGTTAACGATGCAACCCTCCCGGGTGTCAACAACAGAAACGTGGGGGGGGGGTAGAATAGAAGTACCGGGTTATCTACTCACGTTTTCAAATGTCTCTTAAATCCGTAGAAATGAACCAATCGTCACTACACGTAAATGAGGATACTTTTGCCCACAAGCCAAAAGTTGTGCAGATCGGACAAGTACTTTTTGAATTAGGGGCGATAGCTTGAAGTGCACCGATGTCTGCAGCCTGATCTGACTTCCTTTGACCTCATCGTCTGCGCAGAAAGTACTTGAGGTCAACGAAGTTATTTCCCGACAACTCGTGAAGCAATGATGACCAGGTCACATTCTTTACACTAACATGTTTAACGTAAAAAAGGCGTGGCAAGGTAGTGGTCCTGGGAAGATTTCAAATATCGGTGGAAGAGACGAAGAGGGAGAGAGAACAATGCACACACGAGCAGTGTTGGATTTGAGGGGAGGGAAAGTGGGGAAGCTCCCCTGCACTGCCTCGCCTCATCCCCGATACTGAAGATGTGTCTTCCTTCCCTGAGGGAGAAGAATATTTCCGGTAGATTCAACAATTTCTTATTTTGAATTCAACTCATTTAGTGATGTAAAATTATCGTTAATCCTATATCTGGTTTATTATTACTGGTTATTATTGTAATTAGGCCTATTTCTAATAACATCTCCGGTAATATCTACCAAAGTAAGTGTATAAGGGAAGTATGCAATCAACGCATGATTTGTGGGGACATTTATACTCATTGACAAAATTATTGAAACCGCTGTTTTTCCATTGCCACAAGCTTAACACATATTACAAAATGAATAGATTAGAGATGAGTTGTCATTTACTAAATTGCAGTATCAATCAATTCGTTTTATAAATAAAAACAAAATAATCGAGTCAAATTTAATAATGTATGTGAAATGCCCACCTCGAACTTTGATATATACCGCAATGCGAGAAGGCAACGAATAACAATTTTTCAATACATCGAACTTAAATGCTACTGTTCAATCAGTGTTTCAACCACAATGTTCACGAATGCAAGTGGAAGCTGCATTACTCTCTCACTCACCGCCCAAGTTCACCCCATTTTTCTTCAATTGGAGATAGGTCATGAGAAAGTGCAGGCCAATCAAAGGTCTGCATGTTCAAGCTCCTTACAGTCGCAGTAACAGCTGAAAAGCGATGTGCCCTAGCATCATCATCTTGGAAGACTGGATCTTCCACCAGGCTAGTGGCACTACAACTGGCAACACAATTTTTTCAACGTATGTCACCTGTCATTGTGCTTTTCATGACAACTGCCGTCGCTATTCCACCGCGCCAAACGCTCTATGGCCAAATGCCTCCTCAGTGCACTACGATCCCAACCACCGCATCAATCGTGTTCTTTCATGCAGTATGGAGCAAAACGTTCACCTGGAAGGCGATGGACCCGAATGCGGACGACATTAAAATCAAGAGTGAATCTTGATTGTCCACAAGACTTCCGCCATTGCTTAGACTTATCATTCTACGAGCGATGATCTTCACAGCCCGTTCCTCCTTCAATGCTCAATAATCAGCAGAATTCTTACAAATGGTCGTCGAGATATAATACCAGGTTCTTTCCGATAAGCAGTTCGAACGCTGCAGTCTACGGTTGTAGCAGCTTTCTAGCGCAGAGTTATCCTTGGGATAGACTAGCATTTAAAACTGAGCGTGTATCTTTTAGTTTAGAGGAAATCCTTGATCTTCCTGATCCTTTCTTTTTTTTCACATTTCCTTCTGCTTTCCAATGACACCACCAACTCCACAAAACGCAAAAACGACTCTTGAAAAGTTTAACTCTTTGGCAACCGTTGTAGAACATCAGCCACAACAAATCATTCCAATTACAATACCTTTGGTAAACTGATCGTGAAATCATAAATGTTGCAATAGACGACAAGAATGTTCAACTTACAACTGTAATTGTGGCTATCATATTGATATCAAATTTTGAACTGTCATATATCATTCCTCTTGTGATAATGAATTGAATGGTGACACATAGATAGCGAGATGCTACCTCAAACCACAGAAACAAATGAAACAAACTTCAATTCAAGTCAGTGATAGTTGGTTTCATTATTTATGTCAATGAGTATATGATATTACTTTTTCGCCAGCTCTTATAAAAAGCAATTTTATTTGATATCGCAATTGACAACAGAATAGTATTGAAATATTGAATGTAAGGGACTGAAAGCTATGTCAAAACTTAGAAGCAGTGAAAAATTACTTATAGTTATCCATAGAAATAAACTGTTTATCTACAGTTGACTAGAATGGAAATTGACTCAAGGTCGCGGCACATCCGGGGGAACTAAGTTGGGGCATGAACCACCAATGAAAAGCTAGGAATTGCACATGTGACTTCTTCTAACCCAATGGTTTAGCCGTTGACAGGGGTATCGAAGTGAAAATGCGTGCGATTTTTGTGCCGCTATTGTGTATTGCATGAAGCATTACTTCCATTCTAGAAGTTTATTGTTATCAATTTCTATGTAGTTATCCGTAGAAGTCAGGAAGACAAAATACAAATGAAGATCCATTTCTATGGTTGGAATGTTGGAGTTGATTCGGCATAGAAATTAATTGATTACTATCGAATTAAATAGACGACTGTAAACCACATATTTATGTACACGATTGATGTGGGCGGTATATGATTGTTTTCCTATATTAATGCATTTGCCAACACTTTGATATTTACCATTACATCTTTTATGATGTAAATTTTCGGGTAATTGTTGTTTTGGATAATTTACAGGGACCTTTTACCTTTTAATGGTTCAAGTTTTCTTCATTAATCTATAGTGTGACAAGTTGAGAATGCAGACTTTAATTGTAGATTTTGTTAACTAAATGCATTAATGGTAGCTTCTTGTTCATCCTATTTGGTCGTACTGGAAAGATCGTGTTTCTTGTAACCTCTTTGAATTTTGAGAGAGGAACAGTATAAAAAGAAAGAAGGGACTAACATTCGTCCTGTCGCCCTGTAGAAATTGAGTAGCAAGTGTGAATGATTTTCACGGCCTATGCAGCAAATGATGATATGAGCACTTTGGTTCCGGAGACGGATTATTGATTGTTCCACATTATTGAATCCGGAAGAACATTTCCGGTAGATAGACCTTGTATTGCCTTAGCATCAATTGATTATTTTTGTGAAAATGAGAAACATTGACAGGTACAGGCCTAATTTCCTCACGATTCTTCTTAAACTAAAGTGTCCAATCATCAATAATTAACTTTCTTTGTTCAGAAAAATGATAACTGAATTCGAGAAGCAGAAAATGTTTACAGGAATGCCAAAATGCCATCTTGTTTCTTTTAGGGTCTTGTCGACAACGCACACATTTGATTCATGTTAATGTAATAAAATTCTTCACAATCCACAAAATCAGGATTGGGAACATTGTTTACCTTTTACTCTCTGAATGTTGATAGAAGTCCGATATTAGTGAATTCATCACAGGTCTACTTGCAGTAAATTTCAAAATGATCCTCTGAGAAGTATTTATTCTGATCTTCACATGCGTAGACCTACCATACATTTCTTATTCATAAGGGTATCTACGGACCTTATTTGAAGCATTGTTTGACTAAATACGGGTGGCACCAAATACGCGCATTGAAGAGTCCCTTTCAAGCACCAAATAGGCCTGTCCCCTCCTTATTCCATCTATGGCTCAACTAATTTCAAAATTATTCGCGGGCGTACTAGGTGCGAGGATGAGAGGTGCTATAAGAATCGATGTCCTCACCTTTCGACCACCTTTTCCTGTTTTGGTTACGACGACCCAAAAAACGTCCGGTCGAAAACGTCCCCTCTACTGCAATCAAGCTCAAATCCAACACTGCACACGAGTAACAATAATCCATCGACCAGGCAAGTCAGAACAAGTCAACTCTACACTTCACGTTATCGTCTCTCATTCAATAAGTGCTCCTCCGATTTACATTAATTTTTGCATGAGGGTAAAAAAATATGCCTAAGCATGCCCTAGGTTTGGTGACGATTGATTCATTTTTTGCAGATTTTAGACAAATTTGAAAATATGGGGAGAGACAGTGGCGTACCGAAGGGGGGGATGCAGGGGATGCATCCCCCCCCGAAATTCGAAACTCTAAGTGGCATGAAAAAGGGAGAAACTTAGGCATACTGAGCTTGTGAAAATATCGAGTGTCGGCTTTCGTAAAAATTAATAAATCATCCTTTATTTTGAAATAAAAATACTCAATTTCAGACCAATAATACTTGATTTAACACTTGAATATATACCTTGTAAATTTCTATAAGTTTCTATCAATTTTGACTGTTGATCAAATTTCCTCTTTCATCCTTCACGATACACGGGTATGGGTATGAGGCAGGTGATTATGTCATCGACAAATATGTGAAAATCGTTAATCCTATTCCCCTCCAAGTTCCTAGGTCGGAATTTAATGTATCTTTGTTGATATTTCTTGAAAGTGGGCGAAGAGTTTTGCTTTTATTGTCGGTAAAATGAAATATTCAACACCTTTGTTATCATGATAAAGAGGCGATTCAGCGAGAATCGTTGCGACTTCCTGTTGTGATAACACATTTGGAGATATTAGGATGCAATTTCCAGCGGCTGTTTAATCCATTAACTGAAGAAATGAGGTGAGTTTGATCCGTGCGTACATGTTTTGTTTATCACCACATTTCCAATCAACATGCCTAGGCCAAGTTTCTCGCGTTTCATTTGTTCATAGAAGCATGGCTTGACTTATAAATAATTTAGTCGTAGCTACAGACTGATTCAGTTTATCACATTGACTTGCTGCAGTCTATATAGTGAACATTTCTATTTGTCAAATTATATTTTAACTGAAGAGTAAGTACCTGCATGCTTATGAGTGATTTGCATTTTCAATGCAATAAAATGATGAAATCTCAATCAAGGTCGGTGATGCAATATACGGTACGGAGTAACCTCCACAGCGGCAACAGAGCCCTGCCGCTGCGTCGCTTCTGGTAGCAGATTCGACTTACTTCGAGTTCGGCGTGACAACCCTCGGCCCCGGGAATCATTCCTGGGTGGTTGTCTTTGGCGGGAATGTGTTAGAGTAACGCTAACGAAGCAGTCGGAGGAAGAAAAACTCATGGGCTTAGATGCATCACCGACTAGGCCAATAGCAGTAGGATGTCCCCTAGTTAAGTTGGCCACCTTAATAAATTAGTCTGACTTTTCCGCCCCTACCTTGATCGGATGACCTGTCTGGGGGTAGTGCTGAATGCAGCGACTTCGACAGTCAGTGAATCTAACAGGTACCCTGATCGAATCAACCATTCGAGAAGGACCGACCTGATGGATGAGACGAAAGTTTAATGCTGCACTCAATTCGCCAGCAGCTCCGATCGTGAGAGGGTGGTTCCTTCTCACCTTGAGGGTAGTTAGGTTAGGAATTAAGGACCAAAATATACTTGCAAAATACACAAAAGAATCATGATCCGTTATCTAAAATGTATGAGTTAGTAAACGTATGATAATTTATCTGAACAGTACCTGTAATAGGTTTATCTGATGTCTGTAGCCAAGGCGTAACCCACTCTGAGGAAATGTCATTGACGGAAGAGTCGATTGCTGATTAGATAGGCCTACTAAGGAACGGTTGGATCAGATTACGTCAAAGAACCGTCATAAGATCTTATAGAGAGAAGTGAAACAAGACGAAATGTGTTTGATTATTGTAATTCCTAAGTTTGTTAAGGTTACATAGATTTATCCTAAGATTTTGATGATTCAACGAAGCATGGAAATAATTCAAATAGGTTGATGAACTAAACATTTTGAGGAAAAAAGTCAATCACTTGAATCTGCTGGCCTACGTGAATATCAGCCATCATTATTGGCATTAATACGATTACACGTTAGTAATACTTATAGCTCTTTTGTATTTTTTGTTTGTCGGCACTTGAATAAATTTTGTCGGCAAGCGATGCCCCCAAACTAATTTCCAATGCATAGTTGTACCACTGATTCGGTCATGATAAATGTGTAAGATGTCGGCACGCTGGCAAGACTTTTGGCGACAACAGCCATCGTCCAACCGATTGGAGCTCAGCTTGACGGAGGCGCTGAGAGAGTGTGATAAGGATCTCTATCCAAATGTACATAAACTACTAACCATTTTTTTGGTCACCCCAGTGACAACATGTACAGCTGAGAGATCTTTCAGCCTGCTTCGCTTACTTAAAACCCATCATAGGGCAATGATGGGCCAAAGGCGTCTAAACGGACTCGCACTTCTGGCCGTTCACAAGGACATTAAGTTGTGTTACGATTCCGTTGTACAGGAATATGCGAGAATATTTGATTCTCGATTGCGATTGATAGAATACATTTGCATCATATTATTATCCGTTTTATTCATCCATTTTTATAATATCTATTGAATATATGTAGGCTAATAAATGCATGAGAGATATGCATATAACGGTACTATTATATATACGAGTATATACATTCTGTTAATATATTTTGAACGCAGTTTTACGGATTTTTGTATTTTTTGTATATTTTTGTTTTTTTGTTTGAGCGCAAGTGTATATGATATTTGATTTGGCTTGATTCAACAGGTAAATCACATGGCTAAATCAACTAGGTCTATTCATACAAGTTCTAAAATTTTTGAGGTCAGTATTCAAATATCATCCACCCCCAAACGAAAATCCTGGGTACGCGCCTGGGGAGAGAGAACCCAAAGCACCAAAGACCAAACGTTTACTTCTTGCAGCTGCAATTTTAGCTGATTTCGGATCTTTTCCGTTATACCCCCTCCACTGTCATTCCTCTCAAACTTTATTAAACAATTCAGGCCAACAGAAAATATAAATGCGTAAATACTGCCTATCCTTCTTCCGAATGTCACTGCAATAAAAAATGACTCATATCGGGTGCGCATACACAAACAATTGAGTCAAGGTGGCACTTGGCCAAAATGCGAAACAAGAAACAGTGCGGCACCCATCGCAGCATGATTGACAGTTACTTATGCGAGTTTATGTGGCGTCGACGAATGTTCGCCAGTAATGAAAACTGTTTTCAGCATATTTTGGGAGACATCATCTCCTTCTGTCCTCCTTCATAGAGGTAAGGTATATAAAAGATAATTTGGATTAAAGTTTCGTGTTTTTTGAGTGGAGGGGGCTTAATATTTTGATTTCAAGGAAATGCATTAGTGGAGGGGGTATAACGGAAAAGATCCCTGATTTCTTAGTATAATTTGAATCGAATCTGTATAACCCAGGTTGTGGACCCGAATCCTCAATAAATAAGAGTTTTAGAAGACGAATGAAGAACTCACCTAGAACTGCTCGGGTACGTGACACTCTGAAGGAGCTGTAAACGTGAGTTGATCTGTTGTTATTCGATGCTTCGCTGTCATTGGAGCAGATGACGACAGACGGATGCCATTCGTCGAATGAGATTTAATTGCTGCAAGGAAACACTGAGGATGATAAATGGTCAGAATTCAGGACGTTTCGAGACGATTGTTCATCGTTTATTCAGCAAAGGAATTTGAGACAGGATGAAGGAGAGGAGAACATCGAAAGTAGCAGGCTATGATACCTGATGACAATCTCGTGAGATAATTGTCATCCATTCGACGCCAAGACAGAGACGACAGGAAACTACGTCTAAAAATCAATTACAAAGGTAGTGTTTATAAGTCGGTCTTTTTTGTTCTCATTAAATGTTAATACTCTCTCTCTATCTCGTATCCATATACTGCACGACTCATGAGTAGGATCCAAGAATGCACTTCACATGCGTGCATACTAATTTTTATTAAAACTTTTATCGGTATTTCTATTCTTACCCCTCCCTCACATTACTGTTGATGACACCTGAGAGTTTTGCATCGTCTTCGATGCACGATCTTCTCTAGAGAGACCTCCTAAGGACAGTCTCACTACTGTCGCAAAAGCGTTGAGTGTGTAAAATGAGCTTATAGAACATTTGCAGCCTCATAACTAGGCAACTGCTCGTCATTGTCTGCAGAGAACAATTCCACGAAGTTCATGATCACAGCTGTATCTTGTATTCTGACTGAGTATCCAAGGTACCAATCCTTCATCCCAGGGTTCAAGTAAGACTTCTCAGTTGTGTTGTAGTGTCACTCAGTGACAGATAAAGTATTGATGAATCAGTGACGAAATTTGATGAATTTGGAAAATGTGGGTTGGGGGGAAGAATATAGAAGTAGTCTACCCTTTTATCTTATAAGAATTACAGGCAAGCAACTCAGGCAACATTGAATAAAGTCTCATTACGACATTTCTGAATCTATATAGTCTCATCAAAATATTTTCTCAGGATATTTTCTGATTACATCAAAATCTTTCCAAATTTCAATTAAGCTTACTTCACTGTCCTGAACTTCGATTTTGATTTAGTGGCTGTGAAATACAACTTCAATCAATTGATTGCTGTGCGAAATATATTCAATCAATTGATTGCTGTTCGATATCTGTATGATATCAATCAATCGGTTGCTGTGTTATCTAGCTTCAATGAATTGATTGCTGTGCGCTGACTTCATTAAATTTATTGCCTCGCGAAACAGCTTCATTTAATTGATTGCTGCGCGATTCCGCTTTAGTCAATTGTTTGGTGTGAGTATAGCTTCATTCAATTGACTAGTGAGTTTACTCAATTAATTATTGTCTAATCTAGCTTGAAGAAATCGTTTGCGCTGATCTGACTTCAATCAATGATCGCTGCGAAATTCCGATTTCCATGAGCAGATAAAGTGAGATAATACAATTCTAGAATATTAGTCAGCTACATATGTGTGTTATTCTGAATGTCAATTAATTCATTCAATGATAATAAAAAATAATTTTAATTGCAATCAGTTATTGACCATTAAACCATCGTTATGAATGTTCATACACTTTATCGGTGGACAGATACCTTCTGTTATTCGTTTGCTTTTCAATTTATAGGCCTACCACCATTGAGGGCATCTGAACATCATTTGGAAAATATTGCAGACCTGAAAGCATCAATGTTTAATTATTTAAAACTCTACTGTAGTACTTAATTAATTAAGGGTCCAGGGTCCTTCTCAGCATTACAAACGTCGAGAAAGAGTTTCATATTACAAGCAGCAACAACATATTGACTGGCTAAGTAGGAAAAAATATCAGCAAGAGCTCTCGATGTTGCAAGGAGACTTAGTTCTATCAAAATAAATTCCATTAAATGATTTTAAGATTGGCGTATAATTAAGTGAAAGATGATGACTGAAAATTCGGTCAATTTCTGAGTATGCATTTTGAAGGCTTATTGCGGCCGTGATGTACAAGCAGGGATTCGTCACATACTACGGTACCAGATGTCAGATTGCACAAAGAATGCACAGAGGAATATCGCGAAAATTGTACAATGTCATCGAGTCACTACGACCAACTTTCATTTCTGTTAGCAAGTTTTGTGGGATGCTTGAGAATCAGATCTGTGAGGGAATCGAAATACTGTCATGAACTCATGGTTCAACTGGGCCTGTGAATCGCGAATTTGCACAAAGCTTTCTCTCGGAAGAACACTATATATTATCCATTACGTTTCTTTCGAAATACATTCATTCATAGTATTTTGAGAACTCACTCATATTCATTGAGCATTTAAAATGACCCATAGCCAGGTCCATACTTACAGAAACTAATCATGTTTGTGAATTTTCACGATATAGAATCATGAAACGAAATGCAATGTGGTGCAGAGCTACATATAGGCCTACCGACCTAAATGGATGAAAAGTTATGAAAGATTTGTAATTACATTTAATCAATGCTTCATGAAAAGTCAAACGATTTCTGTTAAACACCCTTTATTCTTTGAATTGACTTTATTATTCAATTGTTGCTTTTGCCTTATTCATTTCAAAGTTCTGGAACCACCTAGGCGGGTGACCGCTTATGAATAACCCAATGAGCATGGCTTGATGTTGATTAATGTACGTGAGAATTCAAGCTCTCCCCGCTGTAGATGATAAGATGGCCTCATATGCATTAAAATACATATCATTTTTCTCATCAGTAGATTGAATTTCGTTAAAATATTGAAATTTCACGATTTCTGTGAAAATTTCAGAATTTCGAGAAGAACCCTTGTCCTACTTCAGATTCTGAACAAAACTCTGGAATAAGAAACTACAAATATATCATTATACTTGAATACAAATTCTATTCTCAAGACAATTGTCCAGTAGATCTACAGGATCCCTGCATAGTCAATCAGCTTTTACTTCAAATATAACGTTATGACTAAAGTGGCACAAGTGATAACATTTTAGGCGGGACATCTCATGCTAAAGAACATGGAAACTTATGGTAGGTTATATAGGAAAGTGAAGTAGTATGTTATTTTTGAAGTTATTTTTTTTCATGCCAAGGTATTTTAGCGACTATGCGTCGCTATCATCAGGGCACATATCATAAAATGTCAATATTGCTTTTTATGATATGTGCCCTGATGATAACGACGCTTATTTTAGTCGCTAACATATCTTGGCATGAAAAAATTGACTTCAAAAACAACATGCTACTTCAATTTCCTATGTACTCTGAATTCAAATTAAGGCCTTCTGCTCCTTAATTACTATATAACTAACAATATGGGTAGACCAAGCGACGTATCACAAATTTTCAGTAATATCAACAAAATGTGATGAACACCGGACTTGCACCGAATAATGTATCTCCCGAACTAGCTGTATCCCACAGCATTTCAGATTCTGAACAAAACTCTGGAATAAGAAATTATAAATATATTTTTATACTTGAATACAAATTTAAAAAGATATTCTCAAGACAATAGAGTGTTTGTAAACTGAGTTAACAAAGAAATATGTAAGGCAAATAAGATTATCTACAACAGCAAGGTGAGTCATGAATAATTGACAAATAGGCTAAGGAGTAACGTAGGAGGTCTTGGCAGGCGAAGAGATGCCCACGTAGACGGGATTTTTGGCGGAGGAGATTGCACTGACGCCGATGTACGACAACAAGCCACTGTCCGTCAGGCCAAGCTTCGCCTTGATTTCCTTGTACATTTCTCCCTCTTTCTGATATTGAACTCTGATTCCTTCTGCCTCTCTGTTCGCTCTGAAGAGAAACATGAGATTTTACACGTGTGCGAAATCGATACTGATCATAAGTATTCAACTCATGTTTACGAAATATGCTTAGAATTCGACTTTATTTCACTGAACCGACAAATTATTTTTATTACAATACTTCATACATACTTATAGGATCTCAGCAGATGTGACCACTACGAGACATGCTTCGTCCTCATCAGTCGTGAGCAGGTTTGAACCACCGACCTTGGAGCTGGAGGTCGCGCCAGCGAACCACGAGGCCACCGAACCGGCTGTTGGTAGAGTGAATTAGCCTGTAAGGTACTGCTTTATGGCACGTGCATTGTACTTAACATCGCATCCAAAATTGAGGTACATAAACATATCTAATGAGCAGTGCTATGGATGCGGTATGAAGTGATTGCAGAATACAGTCCACCCACCAAATAATTGCCTTCCTGGCTAATTCAACAGATGGTTAGTAAGTGGCCTTGTGATTACTGAGCATGCTTGCACGCCTTCTACCTCCAACGTTGCTGGTTCGAACCTGCCCAAACTGGTGAGGTCGAAACGATTTCTGGCGGTCGCATCTGTTAAACCTACCAATAAGCCAGGTTACATATAAAAGTAGTCGCATTTTCCTAATTATAATACAATATAAAATAGACGATAAAAATGTTGATTGTGGTAATACTAACATGTAATATGAATAAATATTACATCATATCAACATGAACTTCCAATGTCATCAAAAATCTGAAAATCACTTCGTTGCTGACAGATTAATGCAACCCAGGTGTGCACAACCTCTGGCTTTCTGAATATCCATCAGTAGCCTTAAACCGATGTGCAAGTATCCAATATTATCACAGATGGAGAACATGTCTAAAACAAAAACTCCTGAAGCCAACCATCGCAAGATTATTTTCAAATCCCAAAATTCAAGGACAAGCTAGCCATCAGATGTTTAATCAGGAATAGTCTCTCTTTCTACGTTAATTTTTCGAAGATCATGTTCCTATATTTTTGGTGATACTCTTTATCAATTTAACTGCGTTATTACTTCATATAAAATCGCAGCTTGTGCGAGGCTCTACATAAATAATCGTGGTATGTTTAAATAGATTGATTTCATCCCTGTTTTCAGCCTTGCTTCAAAACATATTGAAGAGAGCTCCATTATAACTGTCTTTATAATGCCCATATCATTGTAAATTAGAAGTATAAGTTAGCATGCTGCGTTGATGAAGTCCGACCATGGAATTCTCATTAATCGTCTGTCCACAAAGTTCCGTGAGAAATTTCCTTGAGCTTTTTTTACTAATAGAGTTTCGTAAAATGTACGGGAAGGTAGTGGTCACAGCCACATTTTCATTCGATCTTGAGTGCATCTTATTTTGGTTATCATAACTACCCAGTATATTTTCATAGATCAATATCATAATACAGACATACTAAGAGTTACTCATCTTGAAATTGCATGAGCATTGCAGGATTGTGGCTACCAGGAGGCCTTTCATAGTGAAAAACGCAAGCTAGTACATGAGTGTCCACTCCTTCATTTGCAGCAGATATTTAATAATTCTCATCATGGGAAGCCAAAAAACGTCGATGTTTGCTTATCACTTTATTTTCGTTTGAAATCACAAGGCCTGACGATGACCGTCTGTGACGCCCGAAAGGCCTTGTGATTTCAAACAAAAATAAAGTGATAAGCAAACATCGACGCTTTGTGGCTTCCCATGATGAGAATTATCAGTGATTCAAACCCTCTATTTCCTGAAAAAACAGATATTTAATAAAAATATCCTTCATGTAAAACTAATCATGGTCGCAAAAAAAGATCAAAATGCGACCATGATTCGTTTTGCTTGTTGGACGTCGGACATTCACACAACTCTGCACAAAAATTAACCCTTCTTAGAAGAATGCTTGCCCCTCTGTCCTTGACCCTTTCCTAATCACATCCACTCTCCTGCCTGTGATTGGGCTGCCCCTGTCAGGTATGCGTAGTTAATCTACCACTGGGAGGGGCGCACATCCACGCAATACAAAGCATCTATTCAGCTGAATCTTCTATCGGAAAATCTGTTATGGAAGAAAATGTGAAGGGATGATTACAACATGTGCACAACATACTGCCCGAGGGCCTTATCCGGCCCGTGAAGGATTTTTATGTGGCCCGCACGGTTCATGTAGAAACCCTAGTAGGCCTAGAAGACATCCAAGGTCCAAGTTCCCAAATAGATCAGATAGTCGAGACAGTGGCTGCTGAAGTCTCAAACAGTTAACCATCCTAGTCATGATCGCTTGCATCCATGTCTCTGTTTGCATTGTACTATCTTCGTTTGCATTCTTGTTTACCAGACATGAGAGAAAACACACGTGCACTTTTCTTCGCTAATATCGACAACCAGAAGCTGATGCTGTCGCATCATTCATCAAATAAACGCGTTAGTGCTAGTCTTCGTTTACAAACTCAATCGAAAAGCGCTTAGCACAAATATCAATCACTAGCCGCAATTTCACGTTGACTAATAGTTGCAATCTCCGAATACCTACCATAGGCCTATTCATGTGATGCAGTATTTCGTGAATCGGTGATGTCTTCCATTGAATGTGCATGTACTTGTACAGATCTTAGTACTATTACGCGACAATCTATGATATTGATGTCGCTTGTGAATTTTGAAAACTTCCATTTTACATGAAATTCTTTTTATATAAGCAGTATGAATATTGGTGATGTATAATTATTAAAGGATTGCGAAGAACTGATTATGCAAGCTTGGCCCGCAGCGAAAACAAGTTGTGAAACCCTGATTTACAATGTTGAACGGATATCACTGACGGTAAAAACATTAAGTTCGTGCAATCTACTGATTGTACACATTTCAAGCACGCAGATGATTTAAAAGCTTCATTCATATTCAAATATCAAAAAAATTCACTACAGCAGTAAGATGTCTCTATGTGATCTATCTGTTAATTGGAAAATGTTTTCGAGTACGATTTTATTTCACCTCTTGAAAAATGACATGAGAGACTAGTGCAAAACTAGTGATATTATCTTGATTACTAAATCATTTCAGATCACTTCAGTTATCAGAAACAGGTATTAATCTCAAAATCAATTTACGTGTCGCTCATTAACTCATAAATATGTATATAGATTTGGATGCTGACAAACTGATGTGAACAGCTTCAAAAGTCCTCATCTATTCATGTAATATCCGAAGGCATCGAATCAGATCCATTGGTCTTTCTCTTATCCGGTTGTCTTAAAATGGAAAACGACATGATCTATCAGAAAAGTCGCGTCGCTCTCACATAGTATCAAGGAAAATCAATGTTAACCCCAAGAACGACTGAGCAATCTTGCAAGTCCTTGTAAGACTAAACCATGAACACTTAGTAATGACAGTATCATGATTGAATCTGCGCAGCTTTATCAATGAATGCTCAGTCTCCGGAGTGAATGACTTATTATCAAGTGACTCTACAAGCTATCATTGTTCGTGATTTAATTTTTATTGATGAATAGTAGTTCAGTAATTATAACTCTACTGAATAGTAAGTTACATTGATAAAATGAAATAACTTTAACTAAATACGCACACAGACAGACTAAGCATAATTCCATGAAATTATGATTAGCAGGTTCCTTTTGCAGTCTACTTGGTTCACAGATATCTGTTCACGAGCTTTTGCAAGGATATTTACTATGAAGAAAAACTATCGACTACATTATTGCATGCTCCAAATTTGCAAGGTACAATACCGACTGTTTTCGAATACTAATGATCTACCTCAGATCATGACATCATTCCTGAGGCTAAAAAAGTGGTGAAAAAATAAACACCACTTTGCTTTTTCATAAATATTTCAAATAATGTTTACTAATGCAAATTGACAAATATCGACATTGATGACGTCACCAGTTTTCATGAGTGTCTTTTGATGTTTGGATGGAATTGACTGTCACAACCTCATGTAGTAAGGCCTACACGTTAGTGTGAACTACAATCACCGCAGCATGTTGTATTTTCTAATTAAGATTAGTTCAGGTTTTTGATATCAAGAATAGCAGCATTTTCAAAGTAATAAACCGTGCAGTTTGTAAAACAATGCTCTTGAAGAGGATTCAAAGAGGGCTTTAAAACTGTGCTTTTAATCAACATTATTATAAAATACTCCATGTTTTCAGGCCCTTATTCATTTACATTCCAACGAATGCAGATGATAACAGTTGAAACAAAAGCTCTGTACTTCTATTCTCCCCCCCCCCACATTGCTGTTGCTGACACCCGGAAGTTTTGCATCGTTAACGATCTTCTCTTGCTCCTACTTGTTCTCACTGATGTGGCATAGCGTTGAGTGTGTAAAACTCCTCTTATCTGACTTGTAGAACATTTACAACCTCAGAATCAGACAACTGCTCGTCATCTGTCTGCAGACAGCAATCACACGAAGTTCATGATCACAGTTGTATTTTGTATTCTGACTGAGAATCCAAGGGACCGATCCTTCATCCCAGGGTTCAAGTAAGACTTCTCAGTGGGTGGTACTATCACACAGTGACAGATGAAGTCTATTCTAAGCCCAATCAGACTAACTTTGGCGAAATGCACAGCGTACTAAGAAATCGAACTAGCGAAAGACAGAGGCACTGAGTTCATGAATTGGAAATGGATGACTGAACATTAGCAATACACTGTGGAAGGAATGTGCAGCCAAAATTGTGGAAAACGAAGGAGAATTCACTAAACTATACAAAATAATCGAGTGTTAAGTGTGTACTGCTTAATTTTGTAAGTAGTATGATGATACTTCGTTCTGATTCAGGGTGCATAAGTTCCGCACATGCCTGGATTCCTCTCATCTTATGAATTTCACCTACCTGCAAGTTTGCCGACAGCACGCTCCTTAACTGTGGGAAATTCCCAACAACCTGTAATCTCACTCCTTCTTATCTCCAATCCTAACTCTCGTGCTCCTAAATACCGCAGAAATGCTTTCCCTCTGTGAAAGCAGATCACTGTTGTCACAACATACTTGACTGCGTAACTGACAATCGTAGATGTGCAGTCTGTTTTCAGCTTACTTCTCGCAGTCAATGGTTAGACCCAATTCACCGAAAAATGTAATTTCAGACTTTTCTACCTGTCAGCCAAGCAAATGCCCGATCCCAGAACTTCGCGTTTTCTTTCATGATATAAAGGAGATGAGTAATTCATACCGAAAATATTTTAGTCGCTATCTAACAGGCATACCTCTTGAAAAAATGACCATTCATAAAATCACTGAATTCAGCTTTGTAGACACCACATGAAGACAGATCGTTGAAACTGTTCTCAGAATCATTAACTCCTGGTCACCCACTACATGATATGGTCCCTCCTAGACTCGTTTATACGTCTCACATAGCACTGCATTGATGAAAAACAGAAAGATCTTCGGCTTTTTTCCGTTGTGCAGCAATAATGTTGTTGATTTATTATTCTTTATTTTGTAACTTATTATGATACTTCATATGAAATGCATGCTGTAATGGCATGAACTATTGTTATGGTGACATCAATGTGCAAAGCTACTATTTTTACGATGGTTATGGAGAACTTACTTTCGGTTTTTTAAAAAAACTTGGGTTCTTGAATCGCCACCAAGACTGGTGAAACGAACGCAGTTCTTTATTTATGTCAACACTTGGTTATTGTCATTCAGATGGGGAACTGCGCCAGTGTCTCGGAAACTCTGCTGGAGCTGTTCTCCATTCCTATAATTGACTTTCAAAGTTTTTACATGCAGCTTTGTAATGCCATTAATTGTCTTGATTTTCGTATAATATAATTTTATAATAACTAGAATGTATTGTTTGATATTATTTGTATGATTTTGGACAATAATGGAAAATAAGTTAAATTACCATGTCATTTCAGGTTTATGTTTGTAAGAAACAATATAGGTGTACTAAAATTGCACAATTTCCGGTAGATAAACCAGAAATCCAGGGGCGACCGCACAGAAACAGTGGTAGATAGGGAGTCGTCAGTGACAAGCAAATTTCAATGGGTGAATGATAATGTTAGAGATTTGTTGGCACAACAGTGCTTCTGAGCGGTTGCCCCAGAATATACATGCAGTGGTGACAATCTTTCATTTTCATAACATTGCACTTCGATTTTTCGAAAGCTTCAAGTAAATAGGTTAAAACTACCAGCAGACTTATCGTACACTGTGATTCTACATTCCTACCTTGAAGCGTATAACCTGCTGATTAAGTTATGCAAATGAAAAGTTGTATACATAGCTGGATAAATAGTTTGTGATGCGTTCGACTAATGCATATTTCAGAATCAACAACGGCGCATGAAATGCAGACCACCTTTGGCTTGGTCTACTCAAAATTGCTGAAAATATCATTCGCAACTCTGTTGGCATGTACATGATTGCAAACACCGGTAAAATCATCGTCTGCCATCGCAAGACAGTGATGTGCATAATCAATCTGAACACTTTCAGATGGCCTGGAAGTTTACAAGTGTAAATACTATTAATCGCGACAAACAATAAAAATAGAGACAATGATGACTACATTGAGTAACGTACATGACATGTTGCACTTGGTTCTACAAATATTGATTCTAACTAATTACGACTTTGGTTCCAAATGCATCACTGAATTTCCTGAGTGTAGTTGTTTTGATGATAATTGGAACTACTGACAATGTCACTGTTTCGATGCAATTTCTACATGAATCAACCATTGATGCGGAGATTATATCAGTGAACTGAAACTATGACTTAGCTATGACAAAAACGAGATTGAGTTTGCGTTATAATTGCACATGAGCCATCGCTGACGAAAGATGCAAACTAAAAATATAAAACAATCACTGATTATAGATCATGCGTAGAGAGTGTACTTCAGAATTTTCCACTTGTCATTTCGCTCAAGCTTTGTGGAATGTTTCATTGAGGATAACTAGGGACAGTATCTGCTGCAAGCACTGTCATCAAATCGCATTAATATTTGCAGAGAATGTACCTCGTGTGATAGACAGTACAAAATCGCTACAGAGAAGATCAGTTCAAAGACAGCTACTGAAAATTCGGAAAACGAAATGTCATTTGTTGATACGGGTGGCTGGTGAGTTCCTGACTGTTGTTTAGAATAGGAGAGATATATTATCATCACTGCTCTTCTGAAAAGAGGAGTTCTATGATCATGTTCACGTTTCACTGAGATCACAATTCTGATCATTTTGACACACCAGCAAATTGAAACAACGTCATCGTGTGTCTAAATGAAGGCATACCTGTGTACCTCAAAATTCGCACAATCCTTCCGGGAAAATCGCACTAAAAAACCCTTAGCCCTGTTTCACACTATCAGATATAGAATAATTACGATTCTTCGCGCTTAGGATGCTCAGATGTTCACAGAAAGTCTTCACAGTGATTTCATTATTATATACATGCAAAAGGACAACAAACAAGATTCTGAACACGAGGATTAAGGAAGAAGGCCTAAGTCGTACGTCTCTAAAGGGGGGTTTACACGATCAGATAAATCCGCCGATTTATCCTCCGATTCTAAGCGCGTTCACACGGACCGAGAAATAAGCAGATTTCTCAGCAGACTTCGATAATTTAAAGCTATTTTTAGATACAATTATTGATTTGTATATAGATAGTGAGAATGCAGAGCGCAGACGAATAGAATAGTCGTGAACACGCGAATGTCATTTCCTTCGTTTGTCAGAAAGGTATAGTTACTTCCTTCGATGGCTCCAGTATATTCTAAGAAGCTCTATGCTTCAGTTGTTGCCATATTGGCCTCAAAGAAGAAAAATAAAAGAAAGAAGATATGGTCAAGAAAATGGTTGTTGGAAAGATCAAAAATTTCACAAACAACATTTATTCGAGAATTAAAGAACGAGGCTACAGACAAAGATTTCATTAATTATCTCAGGATGGACGAAAATTCCTTCGAAATACTACTGAAAAAGGTTTCTTCGAAAATTGCTAGAAATGACACTCTCATGCGGCCATGTATTTCACCTGAACAACGATTATGTGCAACTCTTCGTTTCCTGGCGACTGGGAGATCATATACTGACATGCAGTACTGCACCCGGATTTCTAAAAGTTCTTTATCCAATCTGATTTCGGAGACATGCCAAGCTATTTATGATGTTTTAAGAGAAGAATATCTGAAGGTAAGTCACAGTTCAAATATATCTAAAATTATTCGAAAAGTTAATGTTATTCAATGTTGATTTAAATACCTTAGCTTAGTATGTTTACGTGCGCTTACAAACCAAAATGAATGTGCAGATTGATATTATTCTCGTGTTTTCAAGCGAAAGATCAGAGATTTCACTTGTTTATGCAAAACTCAGATTATTTAGGTATATCTTGTAGGTCTTGGTCGCTTTTGTGAGGTATCAGAGTTTGTGTATTATAATGAACAAACCGTCTGGCTGATGAAATCGGACATTGTAAGCTACACATGTACAGTTGTTTGTTAAATAATTGTGTACGTGTGTATACACTGATATGTGATCTTAACTATGTTATCTTTATACAGTTATATATCCACTGTAATTTTTTAGACGCAAAACGTCAATGATAAGGCCTTTAAATTGCACAGACTATTAAGCTACGTTTTTCCATGTTTGGTTTTTATTTCAAAGATTCATTATTTACGATATCAAAAGCTAATGCATCCAAATTTCAAATATTCAAAGTGACATGGTTAATATATATTCATTTATTAATTTCATGCTGTGATTAATCATACATGGTGTGCACAGTAAGCTACAGAATTCATCAAACAGTTTGTTCACTATAGTGAACAGTAGACGGTTTAAGGTTAAATGCTCTATCAACAAACAAAATTTAAGCCACAGGCAACATTTTGTCCACGATATATACTAAATTCAATCTTATTCAATTTCAGACACCGAAGACAAGGAAGGAATGGATAAGAATTTCTGATGAATTCTCAGATAAATGGAATTTTCCACATTGTATCGGGGCGCTTGATGGCAAACACGTTTTAATTGTACCTCCCACCGATTCCGGTTCATATTATTTCAATTACAAAGGTGATCATAGCATAGTACTAATGGCTGCTGTAAGTGCTCAGTATGAATTTCTTTACGTGGACATTGGTACAAATGGTAGAGTATCAGATGGCGGGGTCTTTTCTAAGACTTCTTTCAACAGGGCTCTGCTGACAAATGAACTAGATATTCCTCCACGACATCCACTAATTCCTAAGACCGAACCGCTTCCGTATGTGTTCGTTGCGGACGACGCGTTCCCGCTGACTGAAAATATAATGAAGCCGTATAAATTCCGAGATCTCTTGAAGACTAAGCGGATTTTCAACTATCGACTATCCCGTTCGAGACGTGTTGTTGAAAACGCTTTTGGAATTTGGTCGTCTCGCTTTCAAGTTTTCAAATCACCCATTTGCTTGACTCCTGAGAAAGTTGAAATCCTTGTCCTAGCTACATGTGCTTTGCACAACTTTTTACGTCGAAATTCTCATAATTACATTTCCTCGTCTGCCCTTGACCTCGAAAATGTCGAAACGTCTGAAGTTTCACGCGGTACTTGGCATTCGGCATAAAGAGATGGACTTGCTAAGTGGAAGCCATCTAAAAGCCATAATCCATGTAACGATGCCAAACACGTGCGAGAGAAATATTGTGCATACTTCAATGGACCAGGTCAAGTTTCTTGGCAGGAAAAAGCCATTCAAAAGAACATTTCAAGTGTAGATGCCTAAACTGTGTTTCCTGTTTCACTGCTTCTCTTAATTGTTTTATTCATTTGCATATATACCGTGATCATGAAGCCGTTGTGTAAAATGACTTAATCCACCAAGAATACACGTATGTGTGTTCTTATAAAACATGTATTTTTCTTTTTAAAAGCTTTCTTTTGACTTAGCATTGAATCATAAATCAAAATATATGACTTAATATAAAGACTTAGGCCTATAGGCATGCCTTATGTTAATGTTACAATTCTTGTTGCGTTATAATAGAAAAATCGACCTTGGACTATAGTTATCCAACTTAGTCTTAAAAATTATATGAGATTTGGTAATTACTTGATTTCTCTTTAAGTGCATAAGTTAAGTACATGTATACTTAAATTTTACATTTGATAACGCGATTCAATTATTTGAAGAAAATCTCTTTTGTCAAAACACAAAGAATTTCAATATCATATCAAATGCTATATTCTAAAATTTAAGCGACTGGTCAACAGTTTACTACTTTTGACCAGTTGCTTCAGAAAAATCTTTGATTATCATGTCAACATATGAATCTTTTTTGCCGATACAACTTGATAACTCTAACGAACCAAGTCTCGCTTGGAAAAGCACGTCACTGATAAGTTTTTCTGCAATTAAACGCTGCTTAGCATCCTGAACTTGTCTGAGCTGATGAGCCACATTATTCGCAAAAGCAGTTGCGCTATCGTCAGGTGCTCGCAGGTGCTCTTCTGCCAGTCGGAGAAGATTGTCAGGATTCGGTCTCCTTGCTTTGCGTTTGCGAATACAATTGGGTGTCGAAGTTGTAGTATTACTAGAACTTTCTTCCAGCATTTCTACTTGTTGATGTTCTTCATCTGCCGTACATTGAGTGTCAGTAACATTCATACTGTCCTCATTATTGTCATTCGGTTCATCAATTGAATTCTGTAAAAATGAAACCAGTATAAAACATTAGATGCACCTACCGATGTTATGAAAATTTGATGAATTAAAAATTTAAGACCCGGGTCTTATTATCGAATAAATACGGTAATTGTTTTAAAGCTTTAAAAGTAGATCAAAACTTACCTGACGAGTTTCACAAGCTGAATTAGGTGTTTCTAATAAATTAGAGCTACTTCCTCTTGCCTCCTCCATCTCACCGATGAATAAAAGGTTTTGGTAGTACCATAGAGAAGGTTCATATACTTCTTCGGCTCCAATACCTGACTTGGTGGATGCCTTCACCTTGCCATGTTCGCGCCTGAAGGTAGATCGTAGGTTGTCAATTTTCTTTTTTAGGACTTCCACCGTTTTAACACTGCTCATCACTTTAAGCCCAGATGTTGGGTCTTCAAATTCTTGGACGGCCTTTAATAGAGATTCCAAAGCATCTGTCCTCTTTATTCGGTTGTGATAATCTTTGGATTTAATCTTCCATAGGCATGGCCTTTTCTTATATTCTTCGATCAGAAATTCAATGGCATCCTGCCCCCAATTCACGATCTTGTCAGCCATTCTTCCTCTTCGCAATCAATGCAATTGTATTCGATGTCGTAGAAGCACGGTCGGTTGTCATGGCATTTGTCGCAAGTTTCGGAAATCCATGGTGCAAGCCTCTGAACAACTAAAGGTGACGTCTGCATCACCAGTGGGCCAATCACGAGAGAGAACGAAAGCAAATCGGAAGCAAATCTGATGAAAATATTCAACATGTTGGATGGTAGCAGACTTCTCAGCCGATTTGCCATCCGAGGAGCCAGCAGATTTATCTGCCGTGTGAACGCCCTTCCTGTTTCTGCGCCGATTTATCCGCGGATAAATCGGCGGATTTATCTGATCGTGTAAACCCCCCTTAAGACAAGTAATGACATCACCATTGGCGGAATGAACTTCTCTGAGGCCGCCGATGTTGCCGTGAAAAGCTGTCATCGGACAAGCCTCCACTATGTGGGTCATTGCTTGGATCTCTCCACAATCATACACGGGAGACTCCCTCTGGTGCAGAGAGCTACGACAGGGGACGGCGTTGGTTCGCAGACGGTTGAGGAAAGTCAACTGAGCCTGAGGTAGGTTGAATCCGGGAACTCTGACAGTTGGGTCGTCGATGAGCCATTTATTGTCACCCTCGTAGTTTCTCCATTTCTCACGCCATGTCACGGAAGGGTCATACGTTCCTGATAGTTTCTTTCTCCAAACAGGGCGACGAGAGCTTTTCGGGAGTTTTCTAGGTCGTCGTTCAGGGGAGGGCTGTATTCAGTTTCACGCTCATTTAGCTCTGAGGTCGCAGTTTCTCGCCTGATAGCAGGTGGTTGAATGTTGCACAAGACTCCGATTCAAGTTTTGAGTGTTTCCAAACAATTACAGATGAAGACATCCTAAATGCTGTACATAACTTACCCAACAAATCATCAGCTAGTGATGTAATTCCTACGACTCTTTTGAAAGAACTCATTCCATCTCTGCTGCCTTTTCTGAGTCATCTGTTCAATACGTCGTTGTCTTCAGGCATTTTCCCATCCCGTTGGAAGCGAATTTTGATTACCCCTGTGGTTAAGAAGGACTGCAGTGATCCGAATGCCGCGACAGCTTACCGTCCTATCTCTAACCTTACCGTTGTCTCCAAACTTTTTGAGCGCCTGGTATCCGCGCAACTTCGTTCTTACCTGCATGCAAACAACTTAATTCCTGCGACTCAGTCTGCATATCGACCGAATCACTCGTGCGAGACTGCCATTCTTCGTATAACTTCCAACGTTCTTCTTGCTGCAGACAACGGTAGCTTAAGTCTCCTTACCTTCCTTGATCTGTCAGCCGCATTTGACACGGTTGATCATCACATCCTCCTGGCCCGTTTACAATCAAATTTTGGCTTTAGTGGTACTGCCTTGCTGTGGATTGAATCATTCATATGTGGACGATCAAGTCGTGTAGCTTTTTAATTCTACACTATCTGATTTCAGTCCTGTGATAGCTGGTGTTCCACAGGGCTCCGTGATTGGACCGCTACTGTTTGTTCTCTATTTGGTCTCTGTCTGTCTGTACTCTCCAGAATCATACCACAGTTTGACCTGTCCCTACAAATGTATGCTGACGATGTACAGGTGTATGGTCACTGTCATCCTGACGACTCAAGTGACTTGGTCTCTCGTATGGTTAAGTGTGTAGGTCAGGTTATTGCGTGGTGCTCATCGAATCGTCTATTATTAAATGCAAGCAAATGCGAAATAATGTGGTGTTCATCTTCCCGTCGTGCTTCATCCCTTCCTAATGACTCCATTCGTGTTGGAAATCATATGGTGAAACCATCTTCGTCTGTTCGCTGTCTTGGTGTTATCATAGACTCGGAGGTCTCTTTTCGTGCTCATGTGACTCATGTTGCATCCTTGTGTTTTGGTGTCTTGCGACAGATACGTTCCATCGGCCGCTCTCTGTCTCGTCCTCTCCTTATCAAACTAATAGAATCACTGGTCTTGCCTCTCCTCGACTTTTGTAATTCTATCCTGGCCGGTATTCCACGTAAACTCTCTAATAAGTTTCAATCCGTGTTACATGCTAGTGCACGTTTGATTTTTGGAACTTCACGCTTTTCATCTTTAGTCCTCTACTTCGAGAGATGTCCGCTTTATAGGCTGGCTGCGTTGACACATGCATGTTTTCATAGAAAAGCTCCTTCTTACCTGGCCCACGACTTCAAATACACTTCTTCAAGACGCCCTGGTCTTCGATCCTCAACAACACAATCACTAATTATTCCTCGGGTAAAGTGCCCGACTATCGGGGGACGTTCATTTTGTGTGCAAGCCTCTCGTACATGGAACTCAATACCACCGCATATAACGAATATTTCTGAACCGCATATTTTTAAGAAATCAATTAAGCAGCATTTTTAGAATCCTGTTATACGTAATTTTTGTACTAAATGCTTTTTACTTACATACTTTTATTATTATAATTTTGATGAAATTTTGTACTGTGGCCTTGAGACGTGTAAACATGTGAAATGACACTCAAATATAATTCGTTCCTGACTGACTGGGAGCCAATCGGTCTGAGTACTCCGGATGGTGCCTTAATTAATTTACTATCATACAACCGGTTTCAGTATGTCATATGTACCATCATCACAACAGCACTTTTATAAATGAATACATTCAATTGCATGAACAGATGATGATGATGAATACTGTAGATATGGTGTGGGTTTCATCTCGTACCCCTTTCACCTCTGATAGCGTGAGTTTGTGCGGTCCACTGTTCGGATATCGGAACCACACCGACCAACGAGGACCGACAGACGTTTATTTTCGGGAATAGTTACCAGGTACATGAAATGAATGCTTTAACATCAAATATCCTTCCAAGACTTCATGTTGTCGGTCTAATGGATACGTCGTTTGAGAAAGTCGAATCAGAGGGGTCTAGAGGGGGACACGATGCCGAGAAAGCTAAAGGAAGAGAAACTGCGAGCACACTTCATCTGCCTAGAAACCATATTTGACGTAATGCTTCCTATTGGAAATCGTCAATGGCAGAAACCGATGACTAATGAAGATGGAATGCCGTTATGCAACCAAACTGGCAGAACAAAAGTAAACATAAGGCGGCGAACATTTCTGATGGAAAATGAGCGTCTTCTTTCTTCATATACTGAGATGGGGCCCGCTGCGTGCCTCTCGATTTTCGCAGGCAGCAGACATTCGCCTGCGAGCACGGGAACGGGCATGTACAATGATGGCTTCCTCTGCGAATTCACACCCGGTCAGTGAATATGCCGTGGGGATTTATAGCGGCATATATGACTTAGGCCTAATGTAGGCTAGGCCACACACTGTATAATTGAATGTAGTAACTATCGAATTTAGTCAAATCGTATTCTTTAGTCACTATTTCTGAAAGCTAGACATAGGCCTATGTTAGTTTTCTATTGCTATCGTAAACGATGGTATTTTTAGAATTTCGCTTCACATTGAATAGACCTATAATATAAAATATCTTCCTCGTAGGCGTATCCACTTAATGGAAAAGTTTGTAGGCTAAATAACAAACTGCTTAAACGCTAGACTAAAACAATTGGATAGGATCACGCCTAAGTTTAATCTCTAAGGGCATATGCACCAATGCGTTAATCAAAGGATTGCGGATGTATTTCTTCAGAAAGCTTGAACTTTCTCAATCTTCAAGAAAACTTGCTTTTCAAATACTTCTGCATGCTGACAGAGATGCCGCGCCAAGTAGATTATAGATTGAAAAGATGCTACAGAAAGTCATCAGAAGAAGAAACAAATTTAGTTTTTATTTTCATAACCGCAAATTGCTATTCTGTGCGCTTGAGGTATGCGTGTATTAATGCGTAACTTCCGACCTATCGCTTGCATTTGATAAGAGTTTGAGCACTTCCACGTTCGTGTTTGTAGCATCTCCTTCTGTCGTCGCTCCAATGAGTGATGTTCTCGCATTGATAGGACTTCATTCTAATTTGTTCTCATTCCTAAACATGCATTCTTTCAAAACTTTTATCACAATCAATGACGTGGTCAGAACATGCTGAAGTAAACAGTTGCATGTTGAGTGTTCTGCAGGTCAGTGACTTAGGAAGCTGTCACCATGGGAGACGGCTCGATTCCGCTGAATAACGAAATCTTTTAATGTTGATTGACTTAGTCGTTGCCGGATTTTTCAATTACCTCTCAATACAATACCAAAATATATTTTCCAAAACATTTTTTTTTCTAACGAAGATATTTTCATGTCTTCTCTCGCTACTTAAAATTGAGGGATTAAGTTGTCTGTGATAATTCCTCCACCTCATCGGTTGGTCTGTTTCGTTTTTTGTTTAGCCACAGGTCGCACCATTTTACTAGGATGACGTAAGATAAGCATCTTAAAGTGATTTCCATAATTTTCTACCGTAAACTGCGTCGTCAGAATGAAGAAATGATCTATCACTCATGTTTCTAGGAACTATTCTCAATTGTTTAGCTTATTATGTACCGGTGCAGTGGCCTTGTGGTAGAGTGTTCGCTCTAAGTCCGGGAGACCTTGGTTCAAACCTAAGACTTACAAAATAGCATCAATCTGCATTCTTGCAGAACATTCAGTGCGAAAGAATTGGAGTGGTATAAATGAAACTCGGCCACATGGAAGGAAGGCGCATCGCCTTATGTGCTTCAGAGTATAAGCAGGGAACATTTTTGTACATTTTATTGCTTCATTCAGAATCAATGCTTTTCTTTCTCACCTTCTTCAACGAGATTGGACGGATGATGCTTCCCCTGTCTATGCGGATTTCAGTTGCTTCGCGTAAAAACACCAACTGGATAGCAAATATAATTTCATCCAGAGTGAAATTGCTAATTAGTTTAAATTGCATGCACAAAGCCCAGTGGAATGCATTGCAAAGCTGAGAAGGCATGAGCAGGTAGACGCATGATTTAATCAATAGAAAAAGTTTATATGAGGAGACCAATCTGCCAAATATTCTTCATAACTGTCAGGGCTAATTTTATACGTAAATATTTCTACGACAGAATGATATATCAATATCCCATCATATTCGGTATTTTTCTGAACAAAATGATCTTTTGGAAAAATAATGTGATTTCTTCTTATCTTCATTTATTATCCGCCTGATGATGGAGCAGGTCTCCGCAACATGTCGCGTTTTTTACGGATTTTACGTCAGTTTTTACCCCTACTGGGGTCTTGGACGGTGCTGACTTAAGTCAGACTTTGTTTGGAGCGTTGTGGTGCTTTGTAGTCCGGATGCCCTTCCTGCCAATTTCCAATGACACTTTCCGGGTTCGACCTCTGGACCATGAGATCGCTAGTCCAACTACGCAACCACTGTGCCACGGACACCACACTAAATTGTATTTACACTTTATTGCGTGCAGCAATAAAATGTAGTTTGAAGCAACTTGTCCCTGGTATCACTTTGTAGAGAAAATTCAAAACAAGAAAATTCACCCGAACGTTTTCGGCCATTCTCTTCATGGATGTACATGGCAATGAAATTACAGCTAAGAAAAAGAAATGGAATGTCGATATGTCGATGATACGTTCATCTTAGTGAAAGACATGTCGCAAGTGGATAATTTACTACATGTTTTCAACAGCTTCCATCCTAATATCCAACTGACGATGGAATTCGAGAAGGATGGGAAATTGTCATTTTTGGACGTGCTCATTCAACGCCGTCAGAATGGCCGAGTTCGGACTGCTGTCTACCGTAAGCCGACATTTACAGGACTTTACACGCATTTCAAGAGCTTTGTGCCTTTTCAATACAAAGTTGGTCTTGTCAAAAGTTTACACCACCGCGCAAAGATGATTTGCTCTCCTGACGTATTGGAAGATGAAATACGTTTCCTGAGGAAGACAATGGAAAGCAATGGATATCCAGCTAATTTTCTGGACAAATATTTGACAAGCAGTCAACACGAAAAAGTGGAAGGTCCCGAGAAAAGGAAAGTGGGGATAAGGATTCCTTATCTTGGTGAGCCCTCAGACCTACACAAGAGGAGACTCAAAGCTGCAGTTGAAAATGCCTTTCCTGCTGCCCAAGTAATGGTCGTGCATACCACGGTTCCTACCTTGAGGAAGTCGCCTAAAGATCCTGTTCCCGTATCTGCCACATCAAATGTGACTTACAAATTTTCCTGTAGTTGTGGACTCAATTACATTGGCAGAACGAGACGACGATTGGGAGACAGAGTCAAGGAGCATGTCCCAAAGTGGTACATCGACGGCAAGAAGAAGGCAGGAGTGTCTGCAATTACAAGACATTTAGTTTCCTGCTCCTCTCCGCCTGCCGATCCCAGACAGTCATTCAAAGTGGTGAAACGAGTGAGAACCTTTAGAGAACTACAGATATTGGAGGCTTTGCTCATCAAGAGAGAAAAGCCTATACTGTGCATCCAGAAGGATTATGTGATTTCTTTGTGTCTTGACTTTTAGCTTCAGATAAGTTAGACAGATAACTTATTAACTTTGTCTTTTAAGATTGCATGCTTTTATTACTAACTGTTAATGAGTAGAGTGTTAGATACTAGTCGAATGTAGATCTTTGCAAACCACATGTAGACACGTGCATGACGTATGTGAATTCATTTAACATCATTCCATTTAATTTTTCTTAGCTGTAATTTCATTGCCATGTACATCCATGAAGAGAATGGCCGAAAACGTTCGGGTGAATTTTCTTGTTTTGAATTTTCTCTACAAAATCTAGTTTGGCAGGTTGGTCTCTTCATATCAACTTTTTCTTTTGAACAAAGCCCAGTGGTCCAAAATAACCGAACCCTCATTGAAGTGAAAAACAGATCCAACAACATTCTTTCATTGAAAGTGTAAAACGCCTATATCTATTGAAGTACTCGTTAAGATAATCACTGTTCATGTATTGTTGATTGCTATTAGCAGCGTGCTCTGGTCGCCCTCCTGTCTACGTTAAGTCAGATATAATCTTCAAAGAAAAAGTTATCTTTCTTCATTTTAGTAATAAGTGTCTTATTTCATGTAAAAGACAGGGTTTGCATGCGTGTAGAAGATATGTGGATTGCCTCTAAGATATTTGGCGTGCTCAGTTTTTGTATAGTTTCTCAATTTATCTGTTAAAGATGATTTCAAAGTGCATCTGACGATTGCACCTTGAATATCATGGAGGCAATTCACATGAACCGTCAAGCGCCATCCTCAAACAAACCGATCTTTAGAAACGGTTCCCCTTTCACGCTGAGATTAAAATAAATGTTTTTCTCTGTTTTTAGACCATTCAGTTGTTGCTGTTGTTATATCATGATTATATCGGCTGTTATTGTTGTTGTTTCATGATCGTATAAAGTTAACTTCGGTCGCAGTTCCGAATCCTACCAGCCGCACACCTTTTGCATGGCAATTTGATCTATCGTGTATTATTTAATTTCATTGTTGTTAATTGCATTCACGACATGGTTTAAAATGCTTTGGTAGACAATCGATCCCCGCTACTTGCCTTAATGTCGGCAGTCACAATTATATATTTATTCATTGATTATAATTGCTATGACAACTGACGTGTGATGGTGAGGGTTTGATCCTGCCAATTAACACAGTCGCATAAGTGGCTCGTAGCTCAGGTGGTAGAGCACAGATCTAGTTACCCTTGGTCGTAGGTTCGAACCTACCAGCCGCACATTTTTGCATGGCAATTTGATCTATCGATTATTGGACCGTCTATTTCATTTCTATTGTCAATTCTATTGTTAATCTAAAACAAATTATTCTGAATTTTTCTATAACACACTTTATCTAGAGGACGAATAGAATCGAGAATGCACGGGAAATGACTGTGATCGAAGTCAGCATTGAGGATGAAGAAGAATTTCTCACCTGTTGATGATAATTCTCGCCTCTGATTCTGCCTTTGCGAGGGTGATATTGGCCTGTGTTTCTGCTTCTCGCAGCTTCGTCCTTGCCTGAGTCAGTTTCCGAGGCCTCTCTTGCTTGGCAACCTGAAAGAAATGGTCATAGTTGACGCAATATTGACTGTGGAGAACGAGGAACGGTAATTGCATCAGCAGGATGGGATATTTTCATTACATCACTTCCCTGAGCACGCAACTAAGTGATAGTGACAGAGTTGATCAGTACTCAGGAGGAAATTTGATATCGAAAATGAAGGAAATAACTGCGAGAGAGCGCAGAATGTCAGTTCAACTATTTCACCGAAATGAAATTAGTGATAGTCATCGCACTCTAGGATTCGTCGAGACCGAATGCGATAATTACCTTATTGCTTGACAGCGCGGCGGATACGAATTGCACGGTTTCAGCACGCTGTCATACTTTGATGCTTTTATTAACCATTTAGAAAATTATTTACAAATAACGCTTAAATCTATTCATCATATCATTACTGTCGTTCAGCAGGAAAAATAACTAATACTAATACTTTTAGGACAATTTCGGTAGATAATTACCATTGATAATAATTCGATTTCTATGGCTTGTCGAATGCTTCATTATAGAAATCTCAAGGTGAGCGCTATCTTAGCGTCATCATAGCACTGCTCATCGAAATATTTGGCAAGTGTTTCAGAATAACTCCATTCTTAACCATTGTAAATATCAATTGTTCTATTTCTTGAAATAAACGTCTGCACACAACGAATACATTGCATACAATAACAGTGCGATAAGAAATTTGAACAGCCATGTAATGATAAATTCTTCGATAATATTCATTGTCGCATAGTAACAGTGTAAGAAGTCACAGTCCAGCGTGTTCTAATTCACTTCCACCCACAGTTGAGACTGACAAGTGCGACGTCTTTGCAGGTGTGATGCAGCACATTGAGCCGATTTCTATGTAATTGCAGAAATTTTACCTTAACAATTAGATCCACAAAAGAATGAGTTTCAAACATGGAGGTCTTTTAACTTTGTTCCCTGATGCATAACTGCAAGATGAACATTTCAACAACAACAAGGTTAGAAGTGGTTTCCATTATCGTGTCAATACTTGCTTTGAACTCGGTGGAAAGCATTTCGAAGATCTAAACGAAGGGCGCTAAAACGACAACTTGCTGAGCTATGCGGTCAGTAATAGTCGAGAGGAAATACGGAGGTCTACGGATACTGGAATCAACGTGTTCATCCTCTTCCAAATCTGCTATCATATTCACTTCTATCATCACAGATGATTGATTCATTTGAGAATAAAAAACCTCTCTCTCTATTCCCCGTGTACTTCACTCACTTCAATATTCTGTCGAGAGGCCTCCTTTTCACGCACAGCTGATTCATATTCACTTGGTCTTCGAATATCCCGGACCTGCAGATCGGTAATGATACTGTGCAGCGACTGATAGCGTGTCTTTATCTTCGCTTTCACATCCTCCTGAAATTTGGCACGCTCTGCTTGGAATTGATACGTCTTGAAATAACTGCATGATTCGTAGACTCCAGCGAGACCTGTGAAATGGAAAGAGAAATATCTGAGCTACAATGCGATGAAACAGTATTTCTTGTCAACATTTGATGAAATGAAGTTGTCGTGTGAAAGATGTGCGGCTGGTGGACCTCGAACCTGCGACCACTCAGCAGGGTTGCCGTAAAAATGACTTCCATCGAAAAAATGCCGTAAAAATTCCATCGAAAGTTGCCCTGTGTTTTGAGAAAGATAACTTCTCATTGGTCGCTTGATGACACCTAGATTCAACGATTGCAAATTTAGTTATATGCCTATATCTATCACATCACACTCCAACGACCATTTCACTTCTCTATCAATGCAGATAATTCAGCAAAAATAAAAGCTATAAATTAGACGGCGGACATCAGTGTGTGAGTCTGATTGCATAATACATGAAATATTCACAGATCTGAAAGAGACGTGCGTTTATTCTGCACGTATAACATTTTTGAAAATATCGCCTTGTACTTTCATTTGTGACACATTTGTGGAATATGAAAATAAAGTCGAACTTGTCTATAACGAAATCGAAGGGATCGAATGAAATTTTCGTTATAGGCAAGTTTCGTTATAGAGAAGTTTTGATTAAATCATTAGCATTAGCTCATCACTGTGTCTGCAATTTATTAATACATGTATTATACCGTCGTGATTACGCTATCTCTTCATACCTAAGTATTTTGGTCAGGAAAAACGAACAATATGATCTAACATACTGTATGTACTGTATTACAGAATAACATTACTGTAGTGTATCAGGTTTGCAACAAAAGTGATATCGGTGATGGAAACATGTCTATACTGCCATATAATCAGTTATCAGCGTTTGCACGCACATTTTCACTATTTGTTGCTCAAGAGATTCCAAAAAGTCAAGTGGTAATCCCTTTTCAGTAAGAAAATTTCTCAGAAGTGCAATACTTTCGACTGCTGTGCGTAAAGTTACCGGTGGATGATCTTCAGTTTCCTGATCTTCTAATACGAACGAGACATCATCTTCGTCACGATCGATGATATATATTTGAGATATGGATAAACTAGAGTCAGTGCGTAACTGATCAGCGCATCCATGACAAAGCCAAGGGATTATAGGTCTGTAGCTCGATACTACGGCGTTTTACGAATTTTTAGTTTGTTATTTCAAATTTAATGGTTTATTTCGTTATTTTTTTCGGAGGGATCTAGATTTTAATTCGTTATAGGCAAGTTCGTTATAAGGAAGTTCTTCTAACCCATATAGAATAGAAATATTGCAGGGAATTTGACAATCGTTCGTTATAGACAAGTTTTCGTTATAGGCAAGTTCGACTGTATACTCAAATTCAACAACACTCTGTAAGAAAATTGAATCTAATTCCAATTACTGTAATGACAACATATAATCGGGAGGCCTACCAAACTTCGTGCAATTTTGGTCAAAATGTGCTATGCGACCTGTACGTGTATAGTTCAATCAACTCATTATTCCAATGCAACCATGCATTAGATCGGACACAAATTGGCCAATATGTCCGATGTTTGGCTATTACTTCCATGGAGATTTCCATGCACTTAGAAGTGGAAGTGAACAACTTTCTTCTACGGCAAGCCTGCCACTCAGGTTAGCTGGTCACTGATATACCAACTCACCTGCGGGCGCTTACATCTGACCGATGGCAAATGGAAGTATTTCTGAACTACAAAAGCAAGGTCGGCAAGAACTCTGCGTTTTCGTGTAAGATTGTGTGAATCCAAGCGTCGGGGGCATGATAGAGAAGAGATGTGACGCTTTCGAAGTGGATTAACACGACTGATTGCTTTGTTTGAAGTTATATTTGAAGATCACAAGTTTATTTCATTAACCACTGAATCACAGGTCATTGTAGATCCCTAACAAAAAATGCGTTGTGAGAAATGTGCAAATTCAGTGAAGAAATGCAGCCGTAAAAAGGTGCATAAACATCTTCATCTTCTAAACATTTGAACAGACATTTTAATTCATCGATAAAACTCAATGGGAACATCCTCAAGGAATTCACAGAAAGCGACTAAAGATTAACTGTTGACTAAGCTTTGACATTCTGTTTCTGTTCACCAACTATTCCATCGAACAATTGCACTCGCAGTTATTTGTTGCTGGTATGTTACACCGAGCATTTACTGTATGTTCAAATAGGAATACATTTCATGAAGAAGTAAACAATATAGTAACGATTTTAAAAACATAATGCATACCCACCTGAATTTGTGTACAGTATGGTAAGAAATTTCTTAAATAATATATTAGCGATAAATGTAAAAATACCTCGGAAGATACAGTAGGTGAACAAAATTGCTCTTTCCGATGAACGTATTTGGGTATTATATCGATAAAATATAGATATACTTACATTAATCTAAAAGACAAAACACTAAAATTGTTGAAATCATGTCTTGTCAGGTTGATCCTGATGCCTATTACTTGAATGAAACAAAAAGACGATTTCACCAACAAATAAATGAACACTTATTTCATTGAAGCTATTAAAATAAATGAAAAACTACCTACATTGAATAGAACATTAGGATATAACGGAAAATCAGTATTTCCAAAAACTCTTTTACTAAAATCACAGTACAATACACGTATTACACATTACATGTATGAGATTTGAATATCATAAATTGTTGTTGTTTGATAATTCATATTACGTAGTTCTAATTGTAGTATGACGTAAATGACCAGTGAGCAGGTCATTAAACAGAATTGAACTCGCAGTCAACTAACATCCAAGAAGATAATTAATGAGAGTCATTGATTAATCGCTCTTACACTTGCACCATAATGTCACACCCATCGATAAATTATAATCATTGTACTGGATCTGTTCTACACGATCAACAAACATTTCCCTGGATTTAGTCAGTGTTAGGATACATTGTTTGATGGCCAATTCTATGACATATTTCGTGAGATGTCCGTGGGTCTCCGTGACACAGTGGTTAAGTGCTTGGCCTAGCGATCTTTTGGTCCTGAGGTCGAGCCCCGAAGGTGTCATTGTAAGTCGTCAGGAAGGGCATCCGGACTAAAAGATTACAACGCTGCAGATTAAAGTCTGACTGTATCAGCACCGTCCAAGCCTCCAGTATGGGGGAGTGCTGACATTGAAGCTTCATGTCTGTGTTGTTTGTTGAAATATTATAGGAGTGTAATATGCCCATCGTTCCTGTCTGAATGAAACTTCATTACCGCTCTCTGAACAATTGGCTAATTTCAGAGGTCTGTAGTGAGATCCTGCCCGATTTCGTCGTTCTTCAGTTTAACTTATCTTCCATAGATGCGCAGCCATCATAAAAAAATAGATCAAAATCGTGTTTCAGCTAATGATGCGAAGACAAACAGTATCGCATAACTGACATTTTACACCTAGAATGTATTTAGCTAGTTTTGAAATCCAACGCCGAATTCCGTCATCTGTTTTCTAATCACCATCATTTTAACTCTATTTTTAACCTACACCTACATTTATCGAAGTGTTTTGAGTCATATCATAATTTCTTCTTGCCATAGATTTAGATTGTCAATAGAAAAGCTTGATAATTTTAAAAATCTTAAGTAAAGTAAGTATTTCTCAGCTTTCCTTGATGACGGTAAGATGTTTCTACAGAAAGGCTTTAGTATTGCATGATTTCACTACACTGCATAAATAGTCCCTTAGTTTCATTACGTTAATATGAATATGAAAGCAGTTTGCATTTTCTTAAACCATTAGTCCTTCTGTATGTTTTGATACCAAGCATGCCGTGTTTCTTCTTTATGTCATCTCACAGGATGAGACAGACTAGCGAATGGTGAAATCCCATCTGCGACAGGGCGTCAGAACTTGATGGAGTTCTGACTCGCCGCCTTCATATCATGCTTAAAACACAACAAGTTCTCTGAAACATATCTTTACTAACCGAACAAACTTCAAAGTGAGCAAAGACGAAGCAAGAAGCACAGTAACTCAGTCTTTAACATGGAGACAGTTTATTTGGAACAAGTGTGATCCCTACGCCGCATTCCGACAAGCACACATTGAATCATCTATCTGTTTCGGCGAAGAATGTTCACCTCATCAAATATTCTCTGCTTAAGCTCATCGGGACTCGGTGGTGTTTTGAACACTTGGGCCTTCATATATCCCCGCACCAAAAAATCCATGGGCTAAGATCTGGTGATCTGGGAGGCCACTCAACTGGATGATGGAGGGCAATTATTCACCCTCCGAACAGTTCTTGTAGGCGATTTCTGACCTCGCTTCTCCTGTGGCAAGGCGCGCCATCTTGCGCCCACCACAGATGTCGACATTGTCCATTGAGTTGATGCTGGAATCTGGGAGAGGCTTGTTGACGTGCAGGCATCATTTGGTTGTTTATTATATCCAGATAAACGTGACCATTGACCGTTTGTTGAAAGAAGAAAGGCCCAACGAGGCCATCGTTTCCATTAAGCGCGATCCACACCGTCAACTGTAATTCGTTGTTGTAAATTGGAACCAGATTCGGTTCCTAGAAAAAACTCTGATTCGGAATTTTTTAGTAAAACATAAACAAGTCGATAATTGCTGCTTTTTTGAAGCGATGGTTAATTTTTAACGAATATTGAACGAATCTCTGACCCCATCAGAGCAGACCCCTCAGGAATTCCCCGGTAAACCGAGAGCCCTCTGATGTGAGCTTGTCACAATTGGTGAATTTTTACAATTTTTCTTTTCATTTTTGCGAATTTTAGTGGTGAAGTTCTCAGCAACGGTGAAGATGTGTAGAGAGATAACCGAACTCATCGCAAGTATCGAGAGATCAATGCTTAGAAGAATTATGAGGGAGAGCTTCAGAACTGATTCTCATTAATTCAAATACGTGCCGAATTGATATGCCAATAAGTCAATAAAGGCCAATAATGAAAATTCAATGACCTCCATGTTAACTTGACTGCATTATCAATAGAAATCACTGCTGTCTGCCATCCATGCGCTTGAGAATGCCGTGATGCAATCAGTGAGCGAATCGGAACTTCAATAATGAATAAACAATCATTCAATCTTAACTTGCCGATTCGCGTCAAATGTTACGTACTATCTATTGCAATAACTTGGAGGGAACAGCATCGGATGCTGCTTTGAAGACCTTCCCGAAAGTCAGAAGATAATACAAGTGCGTTCTCCGGCGATTTCACTTTCAGCAGTTAGTTTTGCAATTTGATAGAGCATTAAGTGAACATCACGAAATATAGCAATGAATGGTATTCACTGAAATAATGAATCCGGAATCAGGGACTGTCAATCTAATAATAATTAATGAGTCCACTTCTATGACAGATGCGGTGAACGCTACAACTATGCGATGACAGTAAGTAAAAGATACAAGAAGAAGCAATGGTTGAAGGAGATAAAACTGAGAAAAAACTATCGACAAAAGCGAATGAGTTTCCAAATCTCGAAGTCTTAGAAAAAGGAGGTTGCAGCTCACAACTAGAATGGATGACAATACCAGTTTGAGCCTTGACATCAAAAATATCTAAAAGAAGATTATGTTCATCATCATCAGCAATTTTTAAGAGTTTCAGACAACAATTGTCAGAAAAAAACCAAAAGGTTCAGGCAAGGTATCAATTCCAATGACACAAAGCTCGCACTTCAATGCGCTCAAGTCTTTTCAATAAGTATTGCGGGGCATTACAAAAGGATGCTTTCTTAACATTGAAATTGTTATGCATGTTCCAATGAAAATCATTAGACAAGTCGACACCGAGATATTCTAAATTTTCAGCATGTTTAATTCTAACAGGACAGGCAAGCAATCCACGTTTGGTGACTACATCCATCACTACTGACTTCTCAGTATTGTTGAAGTACGCAGACCAAAATTGTTGGAGTATTCATTAATTGATTGGCATTGCAAAAGATTGTTCAAGTCAAGTAATAGCAATTAATTGATTGCCGGTGCCGAAAAATGCAATTAACTGACTGTTAACATTGAATAATTGCATTTAACTGATTTACTATTTAATGTTGATGTGATTGATTGTTTCTGTCGCAGTAAAAACAGCGTTAGTTTGACAAGAATGATAGAAAGCAACATACAGACGAACTGAGAAGAATTTTAATCAGAATGTTATTTTCACAGGCCTTTCTGATAGAAAATTTATGAATACGATCAATCATACTGTAAGCTTCTAAAGTCATAACTTAACCTTCGCCCTACTGGGAGAGGGGCGCTAAACCCCCCCCCCCACACACACCGAAAATTTTATCTAGCTCCTAAACGAAGGAAGATACGAACTCCAACTTTTAGATAGTTTATTTTCTACGTATTCTGAAACTTTTCACCAATTTTGAAACATCGGCTTAATATTTTCGTCACAATGAGATTTCAAAAATTTGAAGTCAGCAAAAGGTTTCGTCCTTAAAGAGTGTGAGTGAAACAACATGTGGCTATTCGAAAGCGGGTCCGGTCAAGCGTAGAGAGACGTGGTGGTGGAATGAGGAGGTTGACGCAGCTATAAAGCGTAAGCGGAAACTCTGGAAAGAGTGGCAGAGGGGAGGCGACAAAGAGGCCTATCAAGCTGCGAAGCGTGATGCCAAGTCCACTGTCTACTTCGCTAAAAAGAGAGCTCAAGAAGAGAAGTTCACCAATCTTGATGTGGTTGATAGGAAAAATCACATCTTAAAAATCGCCCGGAAAATGAAGGTCGAAAACGCGGACGTCATAGGTGAAAAGTGCATCAGACGTGATGATGGGTGTCTGGCTTTTTCAGACGAAGATAAGGTTGAAGCCTGGAGATCACATCATCAAAAGCTGCTCAATATGGAGTTTCCCTGGGATCCGTCCACCCTGAGTGAAGTGTACCCGAAAGTCGGCCCGGCTCCTTTCATAACTTTTGATATGGTAGAGCGGGCAGTTAGGAAAATGAAAGATGGCAAGGTTGCTGGTCCTTCAGGTATCGTTGTGGAAATGGTACGTGCGGGTGATGCTGTGGTCACAGACTGCATTGTGAAGCTCTGCAATGCCATAATCAGAGAGCAGAAGGTGCCCAAGGAGTGGAGCAAGTCAGCCATCATCAGCTGCTATAAAGGCAAAGGAGACGCTCTTGAAAGAACAAATTACAGAGGCCTAAAACTCCAAGATCACATCATGAAGGTTATGGAACGCGTGTTAGAGCCCCTCATCAGACAGCAAGTCGACATCGATTCGATGCAGTTTGGCTTCATCCCTGGTCGTGGAACATCGGACGCAATATTCACCTTGCGCCAGATTCAAGAAAAGTTCCTTGCAAAGAAAAAAGACGTTCACTTCATGTTCGTTGACCTTGAAAAGGCGTTTGACCGCATACCAAGGAGGGTCCTATGGTGGGCTATGCGTTTGGCTGGCATCGAGGAGTGGATTGTTCAAGTCGTCCAAGCAATGTACATGAACTCGACGTCCAACATTCGCGTCAATGGGTGTTACAGCAGCAGTTTCGATGTCACAGTGGGAGTACACCAGGGTTCAGTACTCAGTCCACTCCTTTTTATAATCGTTATGGAGGCGCTATCTTGCAACTTTCGACACGGTTACCCATGGGAAATCCTGTATGCGGATGACCTGGTTCTCGTTGCGGATAGCCTTGAATCTCGTGGGCTTCGTGTAAATGTGAGGAAGACCAAAGTTATGCACAGCACCTACCAGGACAGCAGAGCTCCAAAACCTGTCGGCAAATTTCCATGCGACGTCTGTAGACAGGGTGTAGGACGCAATTCTATCTTGTGCTCCTGTTGCAAGCACTGGGTACATCACAAATGCTCTGGGATCCGTGGACAGCTTAAAGATGACCTCAACTATAAGTGCAAAGTGTGCCGAGGCGAAATTGCTAATCCCGCACAAACGACTCCTACCAATGTGAAAGTCAACGACGAGGAGTATGAAGTTGTTCCAGCTTTCTGTTACCTTGGTGACATGATCGGGCAGTCAGGTGGTTGTAAGGATGGAGTGGTGATGAGAGTGCGTTCCGCTTGGAAAAATTTCCGAGAGCTTCTCCCCGTCCTTACTGACAAAGGTATTCCCTTCAGAACGCGTGGGTACGTGTACAACATGTGTGTCCGCAGCATATTGCTCTACGCCAGCGAAACTTGGCCACTCACCAGTGAGGACGTTGATCGCTTCATCCGGAATGACAATGTAATGGTGAGGTGGATATCTTCAAAGCGACTTGCCGACCGCGTTCTCATGGACGACCTGCGCGTGAGGCTCGGCAATCGCAGAATTGAAGATGTGATACGTACAAGAAGACTGCGCTGGTATGGTCACGTTCAGCGAATGGATGACAACTCGTGGCCTAAGAAAATCCTGTCCCTTGAGGTTCCTGGACCTAACCCACGAGGTCGCCCCAAGAAGAGATGGCTTGACAACATCAAGGAGGATATGCGAAAGCTTGATCTTCTTAACATCAGCCCACAAGATCGAACATCGTGTAGAAATGCCATCAAGATGGACCAACATTCGACGGCGTCCAACCATCGCAATACGGTGAAAAGAAGACGTTAAACGTGGAGTGAGTGAGTGAATGTACGACAGATTTGTCGAATTTTGCACTGTCTTCTCTTTGAATATTTCATACAAGTCTTCAGTCTCCACTGGGCTGAAAACGTTCCTTCACCTGACGCAGTAGTAAGTGGTGCAAGTCAGTAAATGTGAAGGAGCCTGTGAATGTTGAGTAATATTCAGGCCTGCCGTTGGGATGGATTTCCAGCCCAATACCAACCCAATCCCAACAGAAATCCAAATAGCCTGCTTTAGAGCTAAAAATGTACCCAATTTGACCCCAAGCTGCATCGGACTCACCGCTTACGCCTGCCAAATGTGATACTTTTTGAATTGACGAAGTCCACGGTCGTAGGACTAGACTGGCCTTAATAGCAATAAGGGCTTTAATTGATTTTAAACAATAATGTATAATAGGCGTACTGTATGGTTATATTTTGCTCCGAGACTGCCTTCACCCAAGAGCTTATAGGGGTCTACGTGTGTAGCTAATATGCATGTATGAACTACAAACACACTTGGTATTTTAAGCCTATATCGGAAATGCGGTGTTAATAAACCGCTCGCTACACGGGCTCACACGTACAGTAGGCAACAGACAGTAGACAGTGGCTTATACGGTTAAATAGGCTTGAATAGCTTACAATGTATAGCTTAATTACAGAAGCGGAGAAGCGCATGACAACATACAGGCGAATTGTATGAGCCTATACATACTATGACATAGCTGCTACTTTCTTAAGCAGCACTATTTTTAGCAACTGGGGAAGTTAAAGCCATAGAGTAGGGTTAGAGTTTAAAATTAGTGTAGATCACACTAAGATATCTCAATGCTCGAATTCGAGAGAGGCAAGGTCAGATTGGAGACACAGCAAGATGAACTGCTCAGTACAACCCGAAAACATTTGTAGCGTACTGATTATTGTCAACGATTACATGTATATTTTGTTGGGAGAGGGCTTATTGGGATCTATTGGGATGGATTTTTGGTAGCCCAATCCCAACGGCAAGCCTGGTAATATTGTCTTTGTGGTTTCGTGATCGGCAAGGAGACATGATATCGTGTTCATAGATGTAACCTTCTTCACATTCGTAATCATGCTTCGAACCAACTCTCCAAATATTGCTTGCTCGTGTGTCAAATTCTCAAAATTAATTTCTTTTCATATAATTGCATTAGTGTTTCAGATAGTTCCCATGCGTTTGAGCCGTTGCAAGATGACAACAGTAGTTTCTCGGCAATTTTTGGCTCTGTCCGAAAAATTGAACATCAATAAAATTATGGGAGAAGGGCATGAAAAGTTGTTAGTTCTTTAGGGGGACAGAATCCACCGCACTAACATGTCAAATGATCAAATTTATGACGAATATTGATTTTTAAAGACATCTTTCATTACTCAATATTTCCACAATGGCGGACAGTTAAGTCTATAAGTAAATGCGGCTGAAAGCTAACATAGCCGTGAAACATTAAGAGATGCATGAAGGTAAGATATAATCGGATTTGCAGAATAGATGTTCCTTGTCGTCATTTACGTGTCACATTTAAGTCTGATTTATGCAAGCTCTTGATTAGATCGTTAAATTTTCCTATCTTAACCTTTCATCTTTCATAGGAATTTAATTGATCAAGTCAATATATGTATTGAGATTTGCAAAAGTAGCATTTACTAATTATTACAGGCGTACAAGCTTAGGCGATTTGCCAGTAGTGTGTTTGAAGTGATATTTAATGAATGCCCGTCGAAATTTCACTAAGTTGCTAATTGCAAATCTCAAATTTACCCGGGCATGGCTGCAACATCACATAGGAAGTTGTGTCGATGTTGAGAACTACACCTTGTTGTTTACCAGAGGGAATATCGGTCTCCGTGGCACAGTGGTTAAGTGCTTGGCCTATCGATCCTTTGGTCCAGAGGTCGAGCCCCGAAAGTGTCATTGGAAGTCGGCAGGAAGGGCATCCGGACTAAAAGTACTAACAACGCTCCATAGGTCTGACTATGTCAGCACCGTCCAAGCCCCAAGTATGGGGAGTAGTGACGTAAAAGCTTTAATATAAAAGTCGTGGAGCTGAAGGTGACTCATGTCAACAGCACGAGATACTTTGAGCAGTCGCATGGCCTGCCAAGATGCGAGAGGCTTCCGCAAACCTTGATGATCGATGAATTGCCTAAAATGGAAGGATGTGAATGTAGCCAACTGTGTTAGAAATGTGAAGTTGGCAGCGTTGATTAGGTTCACTTTTGGGAGTTCCAAAGCAACTGGAATACTAAGAGAATCAGTGTTGTTTGTGGATAAGTATGGTGAATTCAGTTTTGTAAAGTTTTGGAGAAATTCCAACAAGTTATACATGTTTTGGAAGGAGAGAATAACTCCGACTAGCATGTTTCAAGCATGCTTACGCAAAACGTTCGCTTCTAATTTAAACACATTCCTTGCTGGGCAAAGCTTTTTTCTGCTGACAATTTGTGCAAACAGAGATAGATGCTGTTTTCTGTAATAGTTTTCCAATCACATCATCAATTATTGCCAAGATCAACATGTCACATTGACAGCCTATATGAAGTAAATATCGCATGCAAATAGAAAAACAATTTTATTTATTTTTGGCAATTTAGTAATTTTCTTAGCCAGTGAAAAACTACAAACTAAGTTACCTCCTTTTTCATTAAGTGCTGTTTTATAAGTCATCTTTCGATACCTTCAACTTCATTTTGACTGCCTTTTTAGTGCATGAAAGTGCCCTTTTGACAACCAATTACTAAAAGTAATATATTTTGAACTCAGTTACTATCATTGAAAACAAAGCAAGAAAAATACCTCAATCTTCAAGGTGGGGTATCTGTGGCAATATTGAACTTTGTGACCGTACACTTTCAACAATTCTATCACAAATTTTTCATGTAATGACTCTTGGAAAGCTTTCGAAAGGAAGTTGTAATGTTAAAACTTCATTTTACAATCTAGCCAAATATGATCATCATACATTTTCTATGAAGTCAAAATTCTTTGATTTCGAAAGATTGACCAAATATGTTATACCAGCAATACCAATAGTAGAAAAATTAATGATATTAAAATATATTAATAAAATAGAGCAATATTTCACTTTTAACTGATTTCGGCAGCAACAAACGGTCCTGACATATTGGCCTTCATCAGTAAAGTGCATCCTGTTGCCTAGAGTCTATAACTCCGGATGCATACGAGTCGTCGCAATGACTCAGATGCACATAAATCGCCATCTCCACTGCGGAAATCATCAATAAATGTGATAATTCAAGTCTACTTGAAGTTCCCACAGTGATTTGAATCTCATCTCATATCTTCCTATCAGGGGCACGGCACACCTTTGAAAGCTTAGAGAGACCACGCAACTTTTTTATATTAACCCTATCATTGTCATCATTGTGTTGTTCTCATGTTTCCTCTTCGTAGATCTAAATACAATGTTATATTTATATGCCTATTTGGAGGTCAGCAATGATCCAACTGGAGGTCGCGTAAGTCATTGATGACCGAGAAATAGGCATTGTTCAGGTTATCTATGGTACTATACAGAACTATGCCCAGTGTGATGTATCATGGACGCCTAGATATATGAAGCACCATATTTCATTTCATTTTATTGTGTCAATTAAGACAATATATCTAGCTTATGTGTGCTTCATATATCTAGGTGTCCATGAATGTATCAGAGTTATCGGTAAAATTTTATATATAATTACCTTAGCCATTTCATGACCGCTTATTAGCAAATAGTACCATAGATAGTCTGAACAATGATGTTCTACCTTCTAGTTAATTTATTGATTACAGAGAATTGCTTTTTACTTGTGTGACTTCACCAGAGATAGACATAACAGTGACTTTCCTGCCATTAACTGTTTCTCTGCCGAGTTCATCACGTTTGGCAGCAAACACATCACATCACACATCTTCACGCGTGCGCATCGGCAACTTTTGCAAACATGATGCGGCTTACATATCACGGAGAGGTTTACACCAGAATAGCCGAGGATGACGCAAGTCAAATAATCTGATCGTCAGCGATGTCCGATGAAATGACATTACACGGTCATCATTCGGATGCTGGAACCGGCATCTGCCTCGCCCATAAATGAACCAGGCTGAGCGGTGCTTCAAATATTGTCGACTAACATTATTTAGAAATGTAGTTATCACCGCATTTTATGTAGCGAGAAGTGGTGGCTCAGAGTTAGAACCAGTCCGGGCCTACATAATCAGGCCCGCGAGCCCTGACGCGCCTTAATTATATTGTATATTGAGCATGAATTATGATATTGCACTGACATAAATGTGCTTAGACATAATAACTGTATCGGATTGTATGTGTCGCATCACAGGTAACTTACTATTCAGTGAGCATCATTATAGCAAAAACTGGATAGCAACAGTGTAACTCACAACTTCTTTGAGCCTCTTGCTGTCTTCGTATTGCTTTACTTCCGCAATGACAGGCGCATATCGGTGTACAATTAAGTAATAAAGTCACAAGTAATGATAAATGGGAAAGCAAGAAGAGGATGAAGGAATAATGCTCGAGACAAGCATACAAAGATCACAATTGGTGCATCTATCTCATTTATTAAGTTCCTGACATTGCTACTGATACAGGTGGGACGATGGCAGGAAGGGTTGAGACGGCGTAGATTATGTTCATTGACTGAAACGTTATGCATTGTTTGATAATGCTGCTCAGCAAAGAACTTGAAACGCGGACGGCTTCCTTGTGCTTCGACAACGCATACATAATTTGAATTCAGTTCCCTTCAAACATCTTGAGCAGTTATCACTCACATGCGTAGGATGCGATAGATTGCAAATGTCTGAACTTTGTCTTAAACGTAATTTTTATTCTCTTTTCATCCTTGCCACACTCAATACACGAGACCTTACTTGTAAGCTAGGGATGAGGCAGCTAGACTAAGGTTAGCAACCTCTAGTAAGAGCGGTGGCACCTCCCGAGACGGACAGACTCGAACCCTGGACCTTCTGCACTTCCGTAACGAAGCGCGGAACTTAGCCAACTGAGCTATCCTACCGCCACCAAATGCTCTCGTCTTTCTAAATGTTGGTTATTGAAGTTCTATTTATTCTGTTGATTCCCGATCAGTTGTCAATTACATCCGAATTAAGTGAACTCTTTGATACTTTCCCGTAATCTTATGCTCTTATTGAATGCTGTTTCGTCTTCCTGACATTGACGAATAGTCCAGCGTGCTTCCCTAACTAGTAACTCTTGAAGATCTTCCAAGCTGCCAACAGTTGCTGGCTAGCATTTACTAACGCCTACACTTCCTCCAGCTCTGGAAGAGCTTGGAAGTCGGATAGCGATTATGAACACGATTCTAAACTAGGAATGGGTCCACGTACGCACATGTTCACTAACATTTCTTATCAATGAATTCGAAAAGCACTCGATCTAAATGCTGATACAAGTGCAGAGAAGATAATGGGTGCGTTGGCGTCTATCGAAAAATGCATTGTATGTTTCTGTCATGTTTTATCATTCCGCTTAAAATTGAAATTAGGAACAATGAAAACACAATTATTATGAAGAATTCAACATGAGAGGGACACAGTACCAACTTCTGCACTGGACTGCATGAAACAGATTTTTTCAGCAGAACTGGATTGTTTAAGCCTACTAGAGGTGTAATGAAATTCAAAGAGATGACTTTGTAGGAGCTATCTTCGAAGTGCACCGAAAGAGAATCTTTCTGCATTGGTTGAAAAGCAAAATTAGTCGCTCATTGCTTGTGGATTGTTGTAAATTCCTTCAGAATGCTCCGATCATCATGATTCCTCAAGATCCGAAGAATTCAGATCATTGTGCACAAAATTGTCGATAAGTTAGTCTTTCCACTTGTTATAAAATAATTACAGGCGCACGGAAAAACGTTCACAAACTTTTCAGGGGAAATTGAAATCGTCCGTGTCTCTTTGCTGTGTGATCTAGCTGAAAGGGGTCACTGAAACTTCACACATGTTTGAAGTCTTTGATAAATGACATTTCCTCCAATAAAAACATGTATCATCAATCCGATTTTTCTATTTTGAAAATGTCATGTTTATTAATGAATTTCGAACGAAGCACATCAATATACAATAAGTTAATTACAAGCTTATAGATAAGCTCCGTACTCCGATTGATGGCCATGATATCTGCTGCAACTCAATTGCAGAATTCCTATATAGCTATGATACACAATTAGCTACAAAAGATAGTAAAAGATTGTTATCTGAAGTTGACTAGAATGGAAACTGACTCAAGGTCACGACGCCGCCCGGAGGGGACTAAGTTGGGGCATGAAGAAACAACGAAAAGCTTAGAATTACACACATGACTGATTCTAACCCAATGATGCAGCCGTTGATAAGTGTATCTAAGTGAAAATGCGCGCAATTTATGTGCCACTATTGTACATCGCCTGAATATCAACTTCCATTATAGATATTTTATTGTTATCAATTTCTATGATGTAGAATATCACAAATATCACTGAAATATTATTTCATGGTAATTGAAGTTACAACAAATTACTTGATTTCTCATTTACTTCATTTCAAAGATGCCAATCCAAACCTACTTTTTAAGAAGTCATCGCTACGTTCCACCCTTTCAAAGTCCCCGTGCGGTTCCCGGAACTGGATAGAATAGGACCAACGTTCCCCTGCGTGTTTTAAGAGGCGACTAAAGTGGGCCTTTTTCCACTGCAGCTCTGGCATTGGCAGTTTGATATCCTATTCTCATTGCCTTTCCTCAGTGGCTAACTAAGTTGATGATGCGGGGGATCCTGACAGCTGAATCTCAGCTGTTGGGATATACAACAAAGCTCTTTGAGGTTCCTCCCCTGTGGCATATCTGGCTATGCCCTTTCCAAAGTCCCCTCAGCGATGGCCGCCGCCTCTCTTCGGGTTAAGGTTCGGAGTTAAGGTGTGGGGAGGGACCACAGGGGTTGCTGCCTCTCCCGGTCAATGATGTTCACCGTGTGTGTCTTCGGTATGGCAGCATCCCGGTGACATCGGAATGGCCATCTCCTCCCCAGCAGTAGGCATGTATTTGCCTTCTTATTGGGTCAGGGAATGGGAGCACGATCTATGTCGGTCCGTGTATGGAAGCGGTATCAACCGTGATGTGGAGGTCTAGTGGTCCAGGGATGACAGGGTGAGCATGGCACAGTTGAGGACGGGCACTCCCTGTAGCTGGGGGGGGGGAGGTACCGGTGGAGGATCGGGTTGGAAAGGTCGGGGATGTGTAGGTGTGAGACATTATGGAATGTGTGGCGGGGGGAAGGGATGAGGGTCAGTTTGGGGTGCGCATGTTGGTAATGATGTGTCGTTTCTCCGTTCCAGATCTCGGGAAGCGTTGGCGTACTGGAAATGGTAGAGAAATGCAAATTTTACAAGAGCAAGTATCCTTGTTTTTGTTCTTTAAGTTCTTGTTTTTCTCCCGAGCTTGTTAAGGATACTTGCTTTTGTAAAATTTGTGGGAAATTACCTAAATACCAGTCTTATAATATGCGCTATATTGTTTACTGTTTTAGGTGTAATTTATGCCAAAAGGCTTATATTGGTTCTACCAACCGCCCTTTTTCTTTTCGTTTTCATGAGCATCGCAGAAGTATCGTTAATCTTGATAACAAAAGTGCGCTGTCGGACCACATCATGAATGATCATCCTAACTGTCTGTTAAGTATTGATGACTTTGATATTGAATTTCTAGATCGTCAATCTGACCCTGTTCGCACTCGTATCTCTGAAGCTAACTGCATTGATCGCTATTGTCCTAAGTTGAATCGAAAACAAGAGATGAACAGTCTTTAACGCTTGACTTTGTATTTAAATGATTGCATTGTCCTATTTCTCTACCCATGATTATGTATCTGTGATACGAAACGTCGGGTGTGTAAATTTCTTTTTAACCTTTTACTTAAACTTGCCAATAAATTAGGGAGTGCATCAAATCTGTTTTTTGCTATCTAACTATACTTGTCTTAGCAATTTTACTATTTTCTCATCTTAACATTAGATAGAGACTTGAAGATATGTTAGAATTTCGTGACGTCAATGACTATACTTTCGTGAATAGTTCCATTTCTCTTTTTTTCACATCTCAAATTAACACATCTACTGAATTGACAAGGAGACACCTAACAACCAATCCTTGAATAACAATGTAGAAAATCGCTACAAATCACTATCAAGTGAAAATGAGAAGAATGGCAAATATAGGAAATTGAAGACATCGTTAATTTGATTGAGGATAAGCACTGCTACATTCAAGTCTCTCTTGAAAGAGACAACTGAAGAAGCTGTCCTGTTGGGAGATAGTATCGGAGAGGCACTGGCTTCGTCAGATCACGACAATGTCGCTGGAAGTGGAAAGGAGATTCCTGCGTGATGGGTTGAAGAGACCACAGCAGGAATCCCAAAGGGATCTCATAAAAGTCGGGAAAGATTGTGAAAAACCAAGGTTTGACTGTGTAGAAAATTGAAATAATTGTATTGGAATAATTTCGTTTGAAAATCATGAATAGCGGATTTCTCAGAAGATGGGGAACCCCGAACCACAGGCAGGGTGAATATCTCCCGCATGCACTGAAATGGCAAGACAGTCTGGCGATAGGCAACTCGATCACGGATCGACAGCCGGTGTCTTGAGCGGGGCAACGGGTGCAGAACAGAATTCGCCTACTCATTGAGGATTGAATTCAGAACCGAAATATGAATGACAACAATGACAATGTATCATAATTTTCCTATTTTCTTATCTTGATATCAGAAGGTGAAAGACACGAAAATGGAGGACTCTCGAATGATGCATAGCGCGATTGTGTGCGGCATGGTTGTGGTCTCCGTGGCACAGTGGTTTAGTGCTTGGGCTAGCGATCTTTTGGTCAAGAAGTCGATCCCCGAAGCTGTCACTGGAAGTCGGCAGTAAAAGCACCCGGACTTTGGAGCTAGAGGACGTGCAAGCACACCCTCTAACCACAAGGTTAATTGGTTAATTGATAAATTTATCAATTGCCAGGTTACTTGTCTTAACATGTAATGAGTAGCGCCTGCGTGAAGCGCCTCAATCTCGGATGCGGTATTAAGTGATTGCAGAATACAATCCGTTCTCCACGTGCCTGCGTTAAAGCAATGCCTTCCTGGCTAATTCACGCTCTCAACAGATGGTCCGGTGGCCCTGTGGTTAGAGGGTATGCTTGCACGTCCTCTAGCTCCAACGTCGCTGGTTCAAACCTACCCACGACTGATAAGGCCCAACAGACTCGTGGTGGTTACATCTGTTGAGATTTGATAAACTCTCAACTCTCATATATAGAATAATAATCTCGCTTAAAGGCCGCGTTAGTTGGCACATCTTGCTCTATCCTGTGAAAAAGCCAAAACATCTTATATATCTTAGTCATAACATCTTATATAATACTCTCATAAATATAGAATATTCTCTAACTTTTGCATACGTTGCATTTGATTAAAAATAACTCGGAACTCGTCATTTAATAATTATCATAATTCAGATTCTTGATGGATAATTAACAATCATAACTGCCATTTCACGACAAACGCTTCTTCCCTGGCCTGTTTAACAAAATATGACCAACTAGTGTGGTAGTGACTCTGAATTCCTCTTAATTTTTGTAGAAACCGAACATAGGAATTAGCCGAAAACAACAAAGATGCAGCTGTACCCATGGTCCCATCAAACAAAAGCCTATGGCCATATCTACAACAGTTAAACCCATGGAAAATTAACCTATGCATATTCACCTATTTTATCAACAAATACTCAAATCTGACGCTATCTTCACTATTTTTATTTTTTCTCAACATCAGCAAATGCATTATTTATGAGATAGCTGTGATTTTCAAACAGTTTCATTTTCATGATATAGAAATTCAAAGTTTGACTTGAAATTATAAATATAATTGTACTGAATGCTCAAATATTATTCTCTCTAATTTTAGCAGATAAAATGAATTATGATTGAAACTGTGCAGTAAAATAACAATTTGATCGAAAATGGCACATTTTGGTGCACAGGCCTGGTTAAGATGCATCTAATAGTCAAAATCATCCTTTCCACAGCAATATCCTGGCTACGCTCCCGATTCTGACACTGTTGAAATTGTTTGTGAGTAACGAGCTTCAATGTAGTTGAGGCGAATATTGAGGATTTAGTTGCATGTTCAGTGGCTGGAAGTTCCCCATCTGAGATGTGTGACAGTAACTAATAAGACAAAACGATTTCTGCATGCGAGCGGTTTTAATGACCATCGGTCTATTAAGCGCAAGTGAATCTTTGATCAACAGTCAAGAGATTTCAATTCATGAATTGTTCACCTTGTACTACAAACTGTCGTACGTTTTGGCGGGATTAATCTGTGTCACTTACAACTTAACACAAAGGAGATGCTTCGATCAGTAGTCCGTGTCGTCCAAACTTTCGGTATCATATATGAGCCCTTCTTTTTCACAAGATGCCTCACTGTAAGATAACTTGCTATTCTTCCACAAGAAGGAACCTCATTTTCTTCAAGATAAATTATGCTAAGTCATCTTGCCAGAAACGCACAAGATATTGCGCAAGATGCTTCATTTTTTGCAAGCCTTGTAAGATGTTTTGGCTTTTTCACAAGATGGAGCAAGATGTGGCAACTAATGCGGCCTTTAAGCGCAAGTGAATCTTTGATCAACAGTCAAGCGATTCCAATTCACGAATCAAGGACCCAATCAAACTTCAAATATCTAGAATAGCTGAAGCGTTGAAGGACTGTGCAACAGGCTGCTCTAATTTATCATGGCTTTGTTTATCATCATTTTTTTCTAATTTATCATCTGTTTTATCAAACCTTCTTGCCGACTTCCGATGACACATTCAGGGCTCGACCTGTAGACCATAAGATCGTCGGGCCAAGCATTGAACCATTCGGCCACGGAGCAGATAAAATAATAGCTTGTTTCTGAATTCTCCATAATGTGGATAATTTCTTCCTCCTCTAAGCCTTCAGTCAACTCTCTAAGAAAATGTTGATGCAATACTTCAATGAAAGTTTCATAGATATCTCCACAATCTTCGTCAGAGAAAATATCCTCAAATAAAACACCACAATTCTCCCAGACATCTCTGATAATAATGCTGAAAGACTTTTCTACATGTATCGATGGATCCTTGTCTTGAGACAAGGACGACATTTTAAAGTCTTCTTCAATTATACTTCTTCCATCATAACGAAATCTGAAGATTCGATCTTCTTCTTCTTCAAATATCTCGCGCACGACCGGCAAAATATCCCTCAGTGTCTGACTGGGTCAAACGTGTAAGGATCCCGAAGTGCTCAAATCTGATAAAGTTAATGATATCTCCTCCTCATACCGCAGTTGTATCTGACCCATGGTGTTAACGGAGAGTTCTGACAAGCGCTTAACTGCAGGAACAAAAATTCCATCTTCTTCTAGAAACCGTATGACACATGATGATAAACCAACGTCTTTTGTCCATGTCCTCAATAGTTCAGAAATCGTCAATTCATGTGCAAGAAGGTACATTCGAGCATTTTCATCAGCTATTCCATCGATGATAACACGCAATTTCCTTTGTGAACTTTGAGCCGCCATTTGATGTCAAGTTTTCATGAGATCAGATGTCAATGCGATGAATCAACATTTTGCACGACCGATTATCATTATAGATAACATGAATGACTTCAGAACGACGTCATTAATGATGTCACACTTGACGCAATTTCCGTCACTATCATAATAATGCTTGTTATCTATCAAGATGCTTCATTTTTTGCAAGCCTTGTAAGATGTTTTGGCTTTTTCACAAGATGGAGCAAGATGTGGCAACTAATGCGGCCTTTAAGCGCAAGTGAATCTTTGATCAACAGTCAAGCGATTCAAATTCACGAATCAAGGACCCAATCAAACTTCAAATATCTAGAATAGCTGAAGCGTTGAAGGACTGTGCAACAGGCTGCTCTAATTTATCATGGCTTTGTTTATCATCATTTTTTTCTAATTTATCATCTATTTTATCAAACCTTCTTGCCGACTTCCGATGACACATTCAGGGCTCGACCTGTAGACCTTAAGATCGTCGGGCCAAGCATTGAACTATTCGGCCACGGAGACCATTCCCTAAATGAGCTCTGTCGGTCGAAAATGAAGGATGTTGCAGCTGATTATTATATCATCTCCGTGCGCAGACAGAACAATGAAGGCAGCGTTTAATAGAAATGACAATTATATACTCATCTCAATTTGTCTAGCATCACTGACATACTAAACAAAACAATCACGCTGTCGTGCAATTGAAGTACAATGTGGGAAACGGGAGATGCTTCTTGAATCATCAACTGCATTCTCTGAGTTCATCTTGCCTTAAGAGATCTACTTTTAGAACGACTAACCACACACGCATCCCTCTGCATAAAATGAGACATTCAATCTGATAATTTCTTTCTAATGATGAGTGAATCACACAGAATTAAATATTTTGTTTATCTGCTTCGGTTTGCTAGAAGTGTGATATATTAGAAATCGACGGCACATCGAAGAACATGTTAAGTTGACAAAAAGGAATTCCTAATACCTTACAGAGATAGGAAAAAAGTCGAGCGTCACTTGCGGATTAATGTGAGTTCCAGCAAAGTGCTTCGATTGCCAAAATTCCTTCAGATTCGAAGAATTCAGATCATTGGGCACAAGTTTTCTTCATAATGTTGGCCCTTCCGATCATTATCAAAAAAAGTAGCAGGCGTACGAAAATTAGTTCACTTGATGATTTCACATCCTCTCCTCGGCATTTCTCACTGTATAGTGCATACACTGAATCGAATGTTAGCCAAGACAGCGATGTATGCTTTGGTGTGTGCGCAGTGATATCACAGCACGCACGCATCTCTCACTGCCTCTGGTGTCCTCTGCTGACAGCATCTACAGATAACCATAGAGGAGCAAGTGAGAGATAAAGAAGATGATATGAAGTGTGGGAAAGCAGGAACGTTATGGTAGACGGCTTCCGCTGTACACTACACAATTCTATTACAAATCATTGCATTCTCTGATGCCACACACCAGCGATGGCACCGGATCACGCATTAGTAACCCACTGACCCGAAATCTTCATTTTCCTTTAGAAGAAATGAAAGTTTAATTGCTAGTGTATTTGCTGAATAATAAAGGCTGACCATATGGCTATATAACACAGTAGCATCATATAAGTTGCAGACAGTCTTTGCAAACCGATGAAGAATCGCCACATGCCAAAGCAGTTCACGCAACCACAAAATGAAAAAAATGTCGAAAATTGATTTTTACGACAGCTCAATATTCTGATGAGAACAAAGTTCAACAGATCGACAGCAGGCACTCACCGCATTGCTGGTCTGTAGAATTCGATGCAATAATCTTTCTTTTAGCGAAGAGTTACTTCTCGATTCGTGATGTAGATATGTTAGAATTAAGCTGAGATTTAAGTTGTCTATTTTGATTTTGTTAAAAGGTAATACACCTCAACTGATGCCGAGATGCACTTTAGTAGACATTGCAGAATATGTCAGTACCGACATGTGTCTTGTTACAAATGAATGAATTTGCTTCGGACAGTACAACATGAGTCCGCACCCTTATCGCGCCACATTCGTGACCGTGCTGCTAAACGTGTGCGACTTGCACGCACTGAAGCCTTTCTTGTCTTTCGTCATTGAACAGCAATCAATTGCTGTTTCTATCACCCAATGATTTACAAGTTTAGACTCATTATAACCATAATTGTTGATCTGAAGTTTGACTAGAATGGAATTCACTCAAGGTCGCGGCACATCCGGGGGAACTAAGATGAAGAACAAATGAAAAGTTTAGAATTGCACATGTGGCTGATTCTAACAAAACGACACAGTCGTTGACAAGTGCATCTCAGTGAAAATGCGGACGATTGTTGTGCCACTACTGTGCATTGCATGAAGCTTTACTGCCATTCTAGAAGTTTATTATTATCAATTTCTATGAGTATAACAGATAATTCATTATTGCTTCGCAATTCAGCTACAAGTTTTCTCAGTGGCCAAAAGCGTAGAAAAACACAAAAATGAAAAATACCGAGTCACTGACTAACCCGGGGTAAAGGTGCGACCCAAATGATCCGCTTCCTACTCTGAACACACCCATTCACAAAGCAGGAGAGCCAACAGATTTCATCATTCACACACAATCACAACCAAACAAACACCAACACTGTCGCCTCTCACGGGCAACACACTAAGCTTGTCACAATGCATTTGTACTGCCCCGTCAGCTGTGTCAAGGTCATTCAGAAACGGTCCACGGTCTCTTCTTATTTCAAATCACGAAGAAGTTTGTTGCTACTTCTGAAGAGCACAAGAAGAGAACAAGGTTTCATTTCCGTGAAACCAGAAATGCACAGCTGGAATCGGATTTCTGAAAGCCCGAGCAAGAAGCTTTCTTTTTTCTACGTCACTTGTCCCCATACTTGGAGCTTGGACGGTGCTGACATACTCAGACTTATGGAGCGTTGTAGTACTTTTAGTCCGGATGCCCTTCCTGCCGACTTCCAATGACACCTTCGGGGCTCGACCTCTAGACCAAAAGATCGCTAGGCCAAGCACTTAACCACTGTGCCACGGAGACCACGGCAAGAACCCTCACAAAAAGAAAGCTCCATCTTCTGCATCCCTGATAGATACCCAGGTCATGATTCTCGCAGCGCTTCTTATGCCACGAATCAGCCAATTCCAGACTATGTAGAAAATCCTTCAACTTGAGAACAATCTCAGCACTTGCATTCATTCTCAAAGCTTTGAAACTACTTCACAACGTTTACTGGAAGGCGCACTGTTTTGATACGGCTTCAAAATGTGCAATCCCTGCTATTCTCTTCAGATAGCCCATCAGACTATACAAATTACAAACCATCCAAGGTATAATAATAGTAAGTATAGATTTTCCACAAAAAAGTGTGATAAAGACTCCCCAAAGTTTACGGTTGTCGATGTAATAAAGATAAATTGGTAAGCGACAGATGTTCGGCGTCCAGCGCCTTCGGTGGTCGATCTTACAATAAAAACAGTAGATAAATTACAATAAATTACGCCTTTTATTGCAAGATCGACCACCGAAGGCGCTGGACGCTTAAGATCTGTCGTTTACCAATTTATCTTTATTACATCGACAACCGTAAACTTTGGGGAGTTTTTGTCACATTTTTTTGTGGAAAATCCTCATGATCTCCCGCCGGCTGATCAATTACGAAAATATGCATGTATATTTGCAAAAAAAGAAAATCTTCATATTGCAAGAATAAAGTCATCAAATAATCAATCAAACATGCGAACAGCTAATGAACACAATTAGAAAAAAATACTCAAACTTTCTTCGAACTGAAATGTTTACCAGGGAAGCAACATAATCCTACAACAAAAGACAGGAAAATGCCCGATATACTACTTATTTCCACGCGTTCCACTTGTTCCAGAGCTGTGCATTTGACAATGTTTTACCACCGGTACCTTATGCTGATATCCTTGGGGTTGCAATTAACCGCGAGATAAATTGGTCCACTCACTTTGAAATTGGGATGAAATCTTGCAAGCTTATTCATTTATTTAGTATTTTAGAGAATTACTTGACAAAGGATGGCAAATGTTTAGCTCACTCATCTTGCCGACTCTCAATTATTTATTGCCAACTGTATGTGGAAAGTATGCTGAGCATGGATAAGAGGACGGTTGACAAATTTATCAGAAGTAATCGTCAAAGCAAGTGCTCATGTTTATCAGACTTATGTAACTATCAAACAAATTAAAGTTTCTCTTCGGCTCTTGACTATTATAATCTGGGATGGGGCCCATTGCGGGCATCTCGATTTTTACAGGCAGCGGGCATGTGAAATAACGGTTTAATCTGCGAATTCATGCCCGGTCAGTGGATATACAGGTAGGGATTCATGGCGGCATCCATGACGTAGGCCAGGCTTATTATATAATTGAATCTAGTTTCTAGTCACTATAGAATTTAGTCACATCGCATTATTGTGTCCTTATTTCTGAAGGCTGCACAAGTCTATGTTAGGCAACTTCAAAGCTTTGTATAAGCGAAGCGTTAAATGGGTGAAGCCTTCGTGCAGTGTAATGCTGGCCTAATCAGCACGACAGAAGGATCTTGACTACCTCTATGGATTTTGATATTCTCTAGTTTGGTTGGGTTTGGTACAAAAGGCGTGTATGACGTCAACTTATGTCTCACATTGACCGTCAGCTTCCACGTTTATCGGAGAAAACCAACGTTAGCAAGAGGCTTGACATAGCAAGCCCAGTAGCAATAACTGATCTGCGGGCGACGGTGAGGACAGTGGCGAGCTTGCGGGCATGCCCACTGGGGTGCAGGCACGGGCCCCACCCTAGATATTAATCATCCTTCGAACAATCTAAATCCAGGTCGTTTACTTAGTAGCCGTTGCTCAACAGCACGTACTTTGAATACAATATATTCCGCACATGTCATCTATCCTCAGCTCGCTGTGTTTTTCAGAACATTAGCAAAGCCTGCTGCCATTATGTAATTGTTAACATATTGATATGCTGTCCGCTATGCATTTCTGCGTCGTTTTCACTCTCTAATTGTGATTTTTAACCGATTATACCGATATACCGATATATACCGATATTAACCGATATACGTCATTTTTTAAATTCTGCCAAGGTGCATACCACTCCGCCAGATTCAGTGGAACTCATTGAAATGAAATAAAGCCGCCAGGGAAATCATCGATTTCTACTTCAAGGAATTCATTCATCCCATGCTCGAAGATAAGGAACTGCGTCATTGGATGAGAATGCAAACGAAGAGTTCAATGTGAGTTGGCAGCGCTCAATGCGAGATAATGGTCTCATGGCAAAATGGATTGCTTCACACGTTCCAGAAAGGAAAACTCTGTTTCCTTATCAATCTTACGTGAACAAGATTTTCATATTATCATCTCATATTCGAAATTCGTCGGTGGAAAATTGCTTATCAAGAGCGCGAGAGAGTTGTCGTTAGCAAAGTCGCCTCCGTGTCTATGAGACTGGGAGCAAGACGTAAGTCGAGTGAAAATATGACTTTTATTCTAGTTACACGGAATATGACGTGCATTTACAAAAATGCTTTCCTTAACAGAACGAATGAAAAAATGAGATGAGGATAAACATCCAAGTAATAAGAAGTATAGAAATAAGTATAAACAGTGTTTTTATGACGCTCTCCGCGCATGAGGCGTGTTGACAGATAAGTCCTTATATTTCACAGTGCAAAAATCTCTATGATTATTGCTTCCATAATAAAGTTTATGCTTCCCAAAGAGTACATAAATTCTAAGAAGCGCAATAAGTATATGATAAAGCACTGATATCTTTCCTATAACCCATAGTTTAGTGCAGATACCTCTGGTCTTCCAATGATCTCAGTGTATTATATGAAAAAATATCACACGGAATTTTTCATGAATTACTAGATGACTAAATATCACACATACTTAGTTTGAAGAGCTGGGGTTCAACAGAAAAGGTCTGTTACTGTGTCGCCATAAGCACGTAAAAGAATTGCTTCACAATTTTGCGAAATTGAAGCTTGGATTGGAGGCCTGTCTGCCTCCTATAATAGGGTCCATCGACGAATTGCATCTTAATTGAGCGCATACTGTAATCTGCCACTTTCCATTGATATTGATACCCCGCTTGGTGGTATGTTATGCTCCATAACCTGCAACAGCAAGATTTCACGACTTCGGTCTTGTGTATTGATTAAATGGCGCAGAATTTTCTTCAATCAATGAGCAACCCCGAAGGACATGTTTGATTCTTGATACTGCTATAAGTTCACTCATTCTTAGAGGAAGTCATAAAATGCACAATTTTTAGCTGACAAGCTTTGAATGCCACCAGAGTTAGACGGACCATTGAACCATGTGCATTTTATCAAGCTTGAGTCATGCTATCTTGAATATGATATGTCATGCTATATTTCAAGAATGTCGGGATTCAAAATTTTCTTGCTTTCCATGCCCGTCATTGGGATCGGAGTGGTAAGTTAGAAAACAACAATTTGACACCATTGATGCACATGTAGTGGTAGGCTATAAACAGAATTGTTGGAAATTCACGCCGTCTTCATGCGGTAAATGACTCGAATGGAAATGAATGGATTTGGATATTTCCATGGACTTCTACATGGATTTCCATAGCATTTAGAAATCCATGGTTATTGCCTGATGTATTTCGTGTATCATGTACATAACAAACGGAAACCATCAGATATCACACTCCGAATTACAGGTGAAACTATGCGTTATGATAGATATCATACGATATTTTCAAGCATTGTCCTATAACAGACTCCAGCCTGCGGCCGTCGTTTGTTATGTTGATAATGCTCTCAAATATCGTTTGATATCTTATACTTACACATCCAGAAATTCCGAATCATAGATTTAATGCATAGAAGTGGATAATAGTACAGTAGAATGGAAGTTTGATATCTTGCCTATGCACAATGATGGCACATGAAAAATGTATGGTTTGAAGATCATATTCGATCTTAAACATTATATCATAGTCAAACTATTTGCCAAGTTGGTTGTGAAAGTTGTTGACAGCAAAGTGTAGGATTTTTATGAAGGGAATTTTAAGTGAGATGGTAGTATTGTTTCAAATGAAATAGGCTACTATTCCATGGATTAATATACTGTGTCTATTTGTAGCAATCATTGACAGCCTTTCAACACTGGTATACGAATTAAAATTTGGTTCACAGAGTCATAACTGAAAGTGATCGGTGTACTTGTTGTAAGAAGATCTCAAGAATTCACAGATAAAATTTCTAATTATTGGATAATTTCTCCGTCAAGCGTTTAGGAAACCTTGCTCTTTTCTGGAATAAACACATCGAAAGCTTCTTCAGCGACAGTCATTCATCAGATAAATGAAATTTCGTTGGAACTTTTCAATTAATCACTAAATGATTAATATGACATAGTGTGATGATATTTTGGATGCTGATATTCAAAAGCATTCAAAGGTTTTGAAAACTGTTCAAATATAATGAACAGGGGAATCCTTCAAAGTAAAATGAATACTGTAAGATTTCTTGGCCTCTGATTTCAAGCTGGACCAATGCATGCTCTGTAAATCGACATCACAAGTTGCATATGTGTCTGATTATACTCTTAATTGATTATAGGAGCGATATTTCAAAATGATGAACGTACAGAACGTTTTACAGGATTTCCTTCTTTGTCATCCTGTCGCTGCACTATTTTGTAAATTCACTATTGCTTTTGTGTACATGATGTTTGGACAAGGGCCAACAATCCAGATCACAAATTGACTTGATAATTGAAAATGACAACCAGAAAACAAGAAAACCAGCTCGTACAATTTGCATTTTGCCCCAACTAAGTTCCCCCGGAGTGTGCCATAATTTTCATGCAATTTCTATTCTAGCACTTTCTATGGTATTGTTAATTTCTATGATTTAATGTACGGGGACTCGTACATCTATGACTCGGACTTTCCAAATGTATAAAGTAAAATATCAGTGCTTTATCATATACTTATTTCACGAACAATAATGTGTACAGTACATCAAACGTCTAATGTACTAGGTACACATTCAATCAGTGTTATAGAAATATAGATTTTCATAGAAATCGTCAGTTCTTTATTTAGCTAGAATGTATCCAGGAAAAGAAGATTAAGCACAGGGATGAGTGAAATAAACAGTCTTTATTGCACTTCTTCATTGAAATACATTAGCACATAGAAAGCGGTAAATTTTACATGAAAATCTGAAGAAATACCGCTGATATCTACAATGCCATAACAAATGGAGGTAGATTTTTGACAGCTATAAAATTCTGATAGTCATAGATTCTGCTGATCCTGTGAAGTATAAAGTTACTTACGCAAGTCTTGCAAAGATATCCATCTTAATTGCATTATTGACGATCAATAAAATATGTCCTGGCCCTTCGGGCTCGTGCATAGACATGTTAATCTCGGAAAATGCAATAGGTGATAGTTATCGCACTGTAAGATTCCTCGAGACGAATTGCACGGTTTCAGCACGCTGTCATACTTTGACACTTTCATAAACCATTTAGAAAACACATAAAAAGGTTCAAAATATTCATCTTGTCAACACTTGTCATTCAATCTGAAACAGAGCTGCCGATAGAACGCTAAGTTAGCGTCCTCATAACGTAAACCATTGATGATGATTATTCGATTTCTATGGCTCAAAATAGCAATGCACTGGCTTAACAATCGCTGCATGATGGAGTTCTTGAAGTGAAGGTTGCTTTAGCGTAACCATAGCGTCGTTTATCAGAATATATGTCAAGTGCTCCAGAATAACTCTATACCATAGAAATTGCTAACAATAAAACCTCTAGAATGGAAGTAAAGCTTCATGCAATACACAATAGTGGCACAAAAATCGCACGCATTTTCACTTAGATACACTTGTCAACGGCAGTTTGATTGGGTTAGAATCAATCACATGTGCGATTCTAAGCTTTTCATTGGTGGTTCATGCCCCAACTTAGTTCCCCCGGATGTGCCGCGACCTTGAGTCAATTTCCATTCTAGTCAACTTCAGATAAACAACAAACTATTTCTATGCTCTATACTTGACCATTGTAGATATCAATTGTTCTATTTCTATGTACTGAAATTAACGTCTGCATAAGACGAATACATCACATACAGCCACAGTGCGGTAAGAAACTTTAACAGCCATGTAGTGATAAATTCTAAGATGGCATTTATTGCACGATGAAGGTCATCTATCGTCCGCACTTTGCACTTGTTGCGTGAATAACTATTCTTGTACATAATAAGAACAGCTCATAGAAATCCTGAAAAGCAGACTAAGTTAAGATCAAGTATCTAAGTGAATAAAAAGATATGGAGGCGGCAACAAGTAACTATAACTCACTGCCAAGGCTAGATTTATGAATACTGAAAAAGACGATAATATTAAAAGCCAAGATGACATTACATAAATGCGTTCATTTGTATTAGACGCAAAAGTCTTCTAGTTATCAACTCTTCAAGGAGTTGAGCAGAAACTTATCACATGCTCGATTGCTCAGTCCACGAGGATAAGCAACAAGGTATGAACTTGCAAAATTACTTCCTCGTAAGTATCTGGTAAAAGAACGTGGAGCAGCGCAGGCAATCGCTATCATCAGAACAAAGGGCGTGATGATAGCGATAATAGCGATAGAAGAGCGAATGACAAGAGACTGGTCTACGGTGTCCGAGTGATTGACAGTTTTAGACTAACATAATCCACCAGACGAACTGGCTTGCATTGAATACGATCACGTTCATCTATGCTGCTCTGAGGGCCTGATAGCAGGACGAATATGAGACTTATATGATGCGTACGAACAGCTGCAGAAGACTAAAGTAAGCAAGGGCTCGAAACAATGCGTCAAGTCGTTGGGAAGCTCGTCAGGCAACTTGGCGAATGTGGACTGGGCAGCCTAAAGAGCCAGACAGTGACATACTGAGCATAGAAATGCTGTTTTCCACAGAAAGGGCATAGTGACTTGACATAGCGATAGTGAAACGTTTATCAGAAAAGCGAACATTACAAATAAACTGATGATACGAATAAAGATGTGACTGCTGAATGTCAGCTCGGACCGAGATTTCTTTTGGAATGGAAGCGCTTTCCTCCATTCATCTCGGTTGGCAGCGAGTTCTTCGGGGATTCCTATTTTCTTCAGATCTTCTTGACACACATTGACGCCATGTTCTTGGTCTTCCGACGGCTCGACACCCTGGGACTTCCATGCTTTCCATTCTGCCCAAGCAGTTTCCCTCAGCTGTCTTTACATGACCGAACCATCTCAGACGCCCTCTTCTAACCTGATCTTCCAGCTCCTTCAGACCTCACATTCTTGCCACTTCCTCACTTGATCTTCCGTCGCTCCATTTTACTCCTGCCATGTATCTCAGCATTCTTCAATCACATGATCGCAATACTTCAAACAACTTCAGTGTCAAGGACCATATTTCTGAGACTCATACAACTGAGCTCTGGATCTTAGGGGGACACTCTCGTTGTTCAAAGGGCTGGCTAACTCTCTCCATTTGGACTAAGAATTAGCTACCCGAGCTCTCACTGCCCTTTCCACTCTACCTTGGCTGTCCAGCATATCTCCGAGATAGCAAAAGTGGGTAACTTCTTGTATGCTAGGACTGGTATCAATTCTTACAGAGTTGTCTGTCGGAATATTGGTGGTATTTGATGCCCTTCCTGTTGACTATCAATACCTCTTTCGGGATCGACCTCCGGACGAAAAGATCGCTTGACCGGACACTTCATCACAGAGTCACGGAGAAGCATATGGAATTTTTTTGAACTTCAGATATATATTTATTTAAACTTTATTTTCAGAATTTTCAGTCAATTTCAGTGTTCAAGTAGAAACCCACCACAGAACGAGCAACATCTCTATAGATGGTATTCGATTCATTCGATCATTCGACTGCATCACGTTCCTGTAGTTCCTCTAACATTCAGCATAATTGTTGGTATTCTAGGAAACTGCTGCCTCTTGGTCGCAGGTGGTGGATAGCGAAGGGCCAACATAGGGATGACCAAGGATACCAGCCTGAAGCCGGTCGAGCTTCTGAGAAGTACTGACAGAAGAATGATGAGGTACATGGCAAAGGTCAGCTTGAAAGATAACGTTACAAGCAAAGAAATAGCGAGACGTTGTGGTTTGTCCGAACTTCCCGTTCAACTGCGGTAAAAACGTCTGCGCTGGTTTGGCCATATAAAAAAGGCCTCAGTTGAATTAAGTGGTTATGGTTCGAGTCTTATGTCGGTCGCTCGGTCGTCGTCCACAGCAAGATCCTAAGAGACTTTTTTAGGGGAAAAGTCTGTATCCAAGAACACCTGCAGTCTCACGAGATGTCGGAAGACATTGCACTAGATCGTTCAAAATGGAAACGGGTCATCGCAACTTCGTGCAGACCTGGAACCGGGAAGAAGAGGCGTAAAACGAGAAAGAAACTGAAGAAAGATTTGATCCATTAAATCACTGTTAAAATATAAAAATCCATCAAAAGCCTCACAGGACTCAGCCAGTCCCAACTTTAATCATTTATGTATTTAAATTTGCAGTTTACTGCTGTCCCCCTTTAAATAAAACATCCTTCCCGCACCACAACATATGGAAACATATCTATGAACAAATGAGCTCTTCGGATCTACTGAACAATTATAAAACCACAACTGCTCTACTACACAGAAGGTCATTATTCCATTCCAATCTCGTCACGGATTAGTGCGAAAACACAATAGCAGGACTGTACAACAGCAAGATCAAAGATGTATTATTTCGTAAGTCTTAAAAAACACTGGTGCCTTTATGGTTATCGGAAATCCTTTTCACATCCAATGTCTTCCTAGGTCTAATAAATCAGTCGTTCCGGGAACATTGAAAGCTACTTCTCATGTGAGAAGATGATAGGAACAAAAGGCAACGGTTTAAGTCACGCTTTGTTTCTTGTCGTAATTATCAAACAATTGTCTTGCTGTCTATAAAATGAAAAATTTATGGACTATGGACATTTTGTATGGATCTTTCACTTATTAACTAAACAAAAACCACACGAAAGCAGTTTGCGGTATAATATAAATTGCCAATAGATGAACATTAAAAAAACAAACATCTAAATTACCGGAATAAATGAGATTATCCTCCCTCTTACTGAGGACTTGGACGGTGCTGACATTGACAGACGTATATCTGGGGCGCTGTGATCTTTCAGCCCGGGCACCCATCCTGACGACTTCCAATGACACTTTCGGGCTCGACCAATGGATCACTGCTTCTACCCACGAACTTTAGAGAGCTGTAGAACCTCTCCAGCAGGCGGACAGTCCCCCCCCCCCCCCCCCCCCCCCCCCCCCCCCCCCCCCCCCCCCCATCCCCCCCCCCCCCAAGGTTGTGGTCAGTAGCCCTTCAAGTGACAACTGTAGAACCTCTCCAGCAGGCGGACAGTCTCACAAGGTTGTGGTCAGTAACCCCTCAAGCGATAACTGTAGAACCTCCCCAGCAGGCGGACAGTCTCACAAGGTTGTAGTCAGTAACCCTTCAAGTGATAACTGTAGAACCTCTCCAGCAGGCGGACAGTCTCACAAGGATGTAGTCCGTAACCCTTCAAGTGATAACTGTAGAACCTCTCCAGCAGGCGGACAGTCTCACAAGGTTGTGGTCAGTAACCCTTCAAGTGATAACTGTAGAACCTCTCCAGCAGGCGGACAGTCTCACAAGGTTGTGGTCAGTAGCCCTTCAAGTGACAACTGTAGAACCTCTCCAGCAGGCGGACAGTCTCACAAGGTTGTGGTCAGTAACCCTTCAAGTGATAACTGTAGAACCTCCCCAGCAGGCGGACAGTCTCACAAGGATGTAGTCCGTAACCCATCAAGCGATAACTGTAGAACCTCCCCAGCAGGCGGACAGTCTCACAAGGTTGTGGTCAGTAGCCCTTCAAGTGATAACTGTAGAACCTCCCCAGCAGGCGGACAGTCTCACAAGGTTGTGGTCAGTAACCCTTCAAGTGATAACTGTAGAACCTCTCCAGCAGGCGGACAGTCTCACAAGGTTGTGGTCAGTAGCCCTTCAACTGTCCCTTCACGAGGTTATCATTAGTAAGCAACCCATCATCACAAAATGTAGCAAATCAGTGTCGAGTTTTGTGTTTGACGATTTCCAATTTCCGATCGCATATTGCATAATCATTTTCAGCTAATGTGATTTGATAGAATTTGGACTTAATCTGGCTTGCCTGTGGGAACGATTTTCACTCCTCTGAAGGACCAACTTAATTCCTGTAGTCCCTAGAAATACATGAAATTTGTGACAGTGATCCGAAACTTGTCTCGTCTTCATTCAATATTTTGTACAGAAGGGAGAATGCTTCACTTCTACGTTCCAAAGATTTTATACATACCGGTAGCTTGGTCTCACCCTGGTAACTTCCACCTGTTTATTTACTTATTGTCTTCAAGTTCTACAGTAGCAAGCAATAATTCTATTTTGTCTCACACTATTGTTCTTTCCATGTGTCAATTATCTGTGTCAAATCAAATGTCAGCTAAGTGAAGACTGTTCTGTACACCTAACCATCTCATGTCTCTACACACTAAGATTCTGTCCTTGTAATGCTCATGAACAGACAGGACGAAAAGCCTCAGGTACATTAATATGCGTTGTTTTTCCTCTATAAATGAGTGAAAGGGTCCTATTTCTTACACGGTTAGCAAGCCTTCATGTCAGAGCGGCGGTATATAGCGGAACCTTAAATCTACCTATGCTCATCTGCAGAGTTAGTGGCACTAAACGTCGACCAAGTAGATTTCATTTAAATGATTGATATTTCTGTCAGCCAATATCATATTGGAACAAGGAACGAGACACATATTTTCTTCACACCTGTGCTTCATTTTGCTTCAATTAACAGTGAGACGTGACTCAGCTTTCGCCAGAAGCCAACGTTGTTCCTAGCAGAAACAATGCGGACAAAGATGATAGCGGAGAGACAATCATTTCATTGCCATGGAGATAGTTACAGCGATTTTGAAGGGCAATGTTGAAAGGTCTATTATCAGGGAAATGAGAATTAATCAAGAAAAGTCAAGAAATTGGCTGCGCATATTCTGAGAGGTCATTTAGTTTAACAATTTCCGGAAAAGTTCGTGTAAAAGCGGTGGCAAGAAGAAATCGGATTATATTTTGGACATATAAGTAGATAATAGTACATGCAGACTAGAATGGAATTTTGATATCTTGCTTATGTACATCGATGGCACAAAGAAAATCTACGGTTTGTAGACTAATTTCGATCGAATACATTGTATCATCATACTCAAACCATTGGTCAATTTTCATGTAGTTATGGAAGCTGCTGACAGCAAATCCAAAGCTACCCTTGAAGAGAATTTTTAAGTGAGATGGTAGTTTTGTTTTGCAGTCTACTATTCCATGGTATACTGTGTCTATGCACAGCAATCTTTGACAACCAGAATCCAATTTTAAAAAGGAAAAAGAGGAGCCCTTTAAAGAATAATTAATAACCGAAGATTTCATGGTCTCTGAGTTCAAGTTGGAGCAATGTATGCTCTGTACATCGACAATAAAAGTTGCATATGTGTCTGATGCTGCTCTTGATAGATTATAGGAGCGATGTTTCAAAACGCTGAAAGTATAGAAAGTTTTAAAGAATTTTCTTCTTTATCATCCTGTCGCTGCAGTATATTTGCTTTTGTACACATGATCTTTAGACAAGGGGCAACAATTCTAATCACAAATTGACTTGATAAATATAAATGTCAACCAGAAACCGAAAACCAGCTCGTAAAATTAACTCTTTGTCACAACTGAGTTCCCCGGAGTGTGACATTTTTCATGCAATTTCCGTTCTAGGACTTTCTATGGTTTTGATAATTTCTATGATTTTGGATAAATATCTGAAATCTCAACCATAAAGTTGGTCATAAAAACAGCTATTTCATGCAGTTCCATATCTAGGAAATTGATCACAAAAGATATCTATCAATATCTAGGTCATGAACTTCGAAGTCAATGTCAAGGTTTAAATATAGATCGCTGCAGAATGTCATCAGGTTGAATCATTCAATTTTAAATTGAATTTTTCAAGTTCGCAGCTTGAATGATAGCGAATAGATACTCAGGTCAACTCTCATGCTTTCGCATTCGTCTGAAATCTGTTAAAATCAATCATTCACCACAACACTTCATACTCTTAGAGGAGAGTATTTTCTATCTTCAAACGAAATCTCATGCAGCTTGGATTCGAATGTTTTGAGATAGTGGCGCTAGTTTGAGGCGTGTGGCTATCTAATAAGTTAATGTTGCACAGATGCATTGTTTTGTCTTTCATCACATCAACTGTTACATGAAATGATCGCATGATTCTAGGAACCATAACCTTAATGACCATACTGGAAAATTTGCATGATCAGCAGAGATAGCATACACTTCACCCTATGTTGTATATAGTACTAGATAGCATCATCTGCTAGTATATGAAGCCTTCGTGGAGACTGATGAAGTTTTACAGGTCACAGAGAAGTTTGAAAACCTGGCGGGAAAGATCTACACATACCTAAAACTGTTCAGTACCAAAAATTCTACCGAAGTCATGTTAATAATAATCAAGAATGCCCGTCATTCTGTAAATCATCAAGATAAGACTAACCTGCATATCGAAGAACTTTCTCGTAACCTTTGATATCCTTGAATTGCATTGCAATGTCATATAGTTTGGACTGAATTGCCTGATACTGATAAGAGATGTCGAGCGTGATAGTCACCCCGTCGTTGTTCAAACATCTGATGTCATCATAGTCCAGAGTTCGGTAGACAGACGGGAAAATGACGAAGACATAACCAGGAGGGCCTGTATGTAAACCTTCGGTGAACGGCTCTTTGTACAATGTTCGTGAGACCATGTCATATTTGAGACCAACTGAAATTCAGATAACAGCGCACATGATAATATGAAAATGATGGTGATTAGAACTTAAATACGATGTTTCTATTGAATGACTATACCATTCTTTGAATAGTAATCGAATTGGATGCAAAAAATGATTGTTAAATAAAGGAATAAGTAGCCATGTTTTGTTTCTTGTAATAGCTTCCGATTAGTAAATATTTCATAACATACTTTTAATTCTAAACAGTCTATTTGACCAATAAATCGAAATAAGCATGGCCAAAGTTATCAAATTTTTAAAACATTTAGCTCATCTTGTATGTCCATGCTCATTCAGTCAATTACCTCAGTAGAAACCGCTTCATCAAATGAAGTGCGCTTTATTACATTTCATTGTCCATTTCGATATGATGCCCTTGTATCATGTCAGAATACCAGAACGCTTATTTTTCAATTAATAAAAGCACGTGAACAGGATGAATTATGAAATGGCAATAGCATGGCATGAATAACATTTACATAATGGCAATGGTAGAATGATGTGGGTAGAGGCGAGGTATATAGAAAAATGAATTGAAAGGAAAATCATCTGGAGTCAGCAACGTACATCGGGAACGTCTATACTGTACGGAATTAGCGTGAATTACTGTTGAAATTTGCGGCCATGATGCGTCTTCATACATGCAGTGCATGTTTTGGCTTAACTTGACGGCAATCGTTCATCGCTATTCATTCTCATACACAGAAAAACAATTAAACGAAGTTTCCATGTGCATTTGTATTTAAATAGCTTTTTTATTCAAACCTTTTTGAGTTTGCAAAATATTTGCAAAAATGTTTCGTGTTAAAACTCTGTAGCCAGTCGCTCATGTTTACAAGAAGATACGGGATGACTGCCTTGATACGGGATTCATGCTGCACAATAATCCGAGATTTAATCCATCCCACGTGTAAACCTTATCCAGCGGACTACTTTCATATCACTTCTTGATGGTTATTCTAATTACAATACCGAAAACATGTTCTCTTGGTGACGAGCGAATCATTTGACGAGTCGGTGATGTAAATATTGTAGAAGGTTGTATCGTATGACATCTCCAATGCTCGCTCAATTAAGTAACCTGAGACTATCGACTACCTATCACCGACTTCTACCTTCCGAAAGCCCTTTTCAGAAACTAATGGTATCCGATAGAAACATAGCTTTTGGTCACAAATGAAAAGCGAAAGTTTTATCTTAATGCTCACAACAATAGGCACAATGCTCAATAGAAGAGCAATTATCAACGGTACCACGTAAAACACAAGTCTTTCAAAAAGCGAACACCCGGCTCCGACCGGATCCACAAAACAGTCAAAATCCGGTGCAACCATAGAGTAGGGATTTATAGCGGAGATTACGTTCCCTTGGTCCGAAAAATTATTTGAGCACTTTTGAAAAAAGTCAAAATTTTGCCAATTTATATACTACCGAGATGACTCCTCTATGTAAGTAGGATGCAACAAGCTGGATCTCAAAAGGAATCAATATTTGCTAATAAGCATCCTAACTAAGCGGAAATTAAGCTGTTTATCAAGGGAATTTCGTGATCAGTTTTATGATGGAAGTCTTCATGAAGAAGTCGACATCTTATTGTGCTTTCTTGGCTGAAATTTCATATTTCTAATTCATGAAAGCAATAGCAGGTCATCGAGTTGCTAATTTAACAAATATTGCCTCTCCAAGGCTGTCATGACACGCACAATCTGTAAAATAATATCATTTCATTCTGCTTTGCTATCATGGTCAGTCAATTCCGTTGTAATTTCTTCAAAACTGCATAAATGTGTATATCTCACAATTGGAAACAATTCCGACTACATCTCCCTTGAGTTCATTTAATAAAATCGGAAGTGTATACACATTGGGGATTTAATAAATACGGAGTTACCACTCTACATAATATACCTACTCTATGATTATTACGTTTGATGCATATCATACTACTTATGACTGGTATATAAACTTTTATCAAAATTGGATGGTATCCTTGATGATTTTGAATTATGTGAATATGCAATGCTTGAAACAAATAGAGTTTTTTTTTAGACCGAGAGTCATGGCAATGGCCGATCTTGATATTTGAAATAATGATGTCATCTGTCATCAGCTTATGAAATGTTCTTTAAAATTTTAAGGATATACTTCCCGAAAATAGCCATAAACAAAGCGACTGTAAGTGAATGAGCAAGATATGAGCGGATGTGTAAAATTCGCTGGTGTTTAATCTTTTGAGAAACAGTATTTTTAGGAAATCAGGCATTATTGTCAGATATTTTGGCTGGTAATTGTCTGAGGCGAGCACACGGAGGCAGTGTAAGATAATGAGTTGTTAATGTCTAACAAATCTCAGATTTATGAGTTCCACGAGTCGAGCGATTACCTGAGCACGAGGCGCGAGTTTAATCGAGAGTGGTGTAACCGAATTGTCGCCAGTTTTCTGCCAAGATGACATTACTTCTTCGATGAATGAGCCGCATGAATCATAGATATCGGACGGCGTGACCAATGATTTCTGAAAGAGTTTCTGAACTATCGACAGACAGAATTTCATTACTCTATGGGTGCAACCCTAGATTTATGCCTGAAGCTGTTTACATTGTTATGATCTGCAAAAAATACTACAAAAAGGACTCACTGATTGGTAGCAGCACTTAAGCGTAGTCCACAACACATTGACACAATTCAAAATTTCACATAGAAACGAAATTTACAATTATTTGTGAGGTTAAAGTAGTGCTTTCCACAATGTTTAAATGTGTTGAGAGGAGGCGAAAAATCATGTGCTCAGATAAGGAATCCAACAACACGATGGATGAAAAAGAACCTTCTACGCTCATGTCGCTCATTTTCTATCTTTTTAGCCACACTTCATGAGTTTTGTAGGGCACGCCTTAGGCGCAGGTCCGCCAGTAGCCGATCTTCCAATATGTCAACAGCCATGTTACTGATGAATACTGTATACTTTTGTACTCGCGAACGCTGATTTCATCAAGTGCTGGCACGTTTTTGTTACTTATATAGTGCAAGTGCACTTTGACCCGCCGTTCCTGCACAAGTGAATGCCACACGAGTCCTTTTTCAGGACTAGCTCACAACGACCTATTCATCTGTAAATAATTGGTAAACATCTTTCTGATAACTGAATTTTCTTAACACGTAACTAGAGGCGCTTCATCGTAGTCAATGCAATTCGCGATCGTTAGTGATTCTGTAGGTCTTATTTGCTGATTTGTTCATCATTATACATGCAGTGAAAGCTCCATTTTATCTAACTTAAGAGGTTGACTGATGAATCAAGATCAGAAAGTCCTTCTTCAGCAGAGCGTGTAACTTGCTATGTCTAACAGTCTATGTTCGAACTTAGGGTTTAACGTAGTAGCTAGAAAGGTAAACGATTTAAAATTTGCAGCCACTATAATATCTTAACTGCTTTAGTTTCAGCAGGATATATCTCGTACTGCCATCGCCTTTGAACAAGAGGAGGAGAATCAGCAGCTTCAGACTGGCAGATTCTGAGCGTGTCAGTTTGATATTCGCATTGTGCGTTTATTTATTTCTCATTTAATTAGAATGAAGAAACGAAACTGTTATTACCTTCATATGACTGTAGCCGCTTGAGTGATGCTGCAATAAGGGCGATGACTCCAACTAAGACCGCAACAACGATTGACCCGACTATTACAACCTTTGGATTGGTCGTCATCAGTCAGAATATTCAGAATTTTACCTGAAAAGAATGGAAAAATTGATGAAAGTAGAAGCTATAATAAAATCGGATTAGATGAAAGGGGGAGTGAACAAGTAAGAATAAACTCGAGTCAACAATGAAGTAGAATAACGACTGACTAGGCCGCTGTCACACAGGAAAAGGCGTCTTCCATCTTCCATTTGGGATTTCCCTTTAATTACATGCAGAAAAGAATACAACCTATCACGCAGAAAAAGTCACCAGTCACAAGTCATTTTCCATTGTCCATCACGCTGTCACACAGGAAAAGTCATAAGGATATATGGCATGAAATTATGCGGCTGATGAAGTTCATTTCCATCATCCATCAGCCGCGAGACTGCTCTAAAAATAGAACAACGTGAAACGTGAAGTGACGCCTGAGGAAAGATTTGTGAAGCTGTCATTTGCGAGGGGATGCAATCATAAAACAGCTCTTTGTTTACCATGTTGATCGAGGACGAGGATCAAGACAGTATTCATATCAACAACAGTTTACATAGCGAAAAATGGCGCTGACTGTATCGAAAATGGATTTCCCTAGTGTGACTGCGGTAGGTGGAAGATGGACGATGGAAATCGGAAGACGGCAGATGAAAATCGTCTCATTAAGCCTTTACTGGCGCAAATTTGATCACCTTTACTGGCGCAAATTACTTTTAGTTTCAGCACAATAACAAAAACAATTTGAAATGCAGCTTCACATCGACTCAGATCACTCTTCGAACGAATGAAAAGAATCAAAATGATTTTCTTCGTGATAAACATATAAATGCATTTAAACAGAAAAGGAGTGATTCAATTTGCATAAAAACAAATTGACACGCTTAGTTTGTTTTTTATTCTTGAAATGCACTTGAAAGATATCTCGTCGAATTAACTTTTCAAGTTCAATATTTGGGTTGAATGACAATGACTTTCACGTTCGTTTCTTGCATCTCATGAATGTCGAACTCCGCATTTATCACAGCAATAGCTGCAGAGTTAAATTGTTGTAAGAACATCCGAAACCCCATATTCACATACGACGCGTAGCAATAACCCCACCTTCGGTTTCACCGTGTCCACACGAACTTAAGATCATTTCACAAGCGATGTCAATCTGATAGCAATTACCTATTGTGGCGATAGTCCTAGTAATCAAAACGCAATGTCTGACTGTGGTCTAATGCACCACCAGTGGGCGTAACGCACGCTTTTCAAATAGACGGAAAATTAGTAGTAGGGAAACGTGGGTGCGGAGAGCTATCAATGATGTTAATTACACATAGATAATTCGAGTAGGGTTTGTTAAATCAGCTTTTGCAACGTTTCCGGAACTTCATTTCTAGGAAAACATGGCAGTATGTACATCATGGTCATGTAAAGAAAACCAGTGGTAAAGAATAGGAAGAACTATGTATTAAAAACGCAAATGCGAAGTCTTATCCTTAGTCACGATACCTAACAGTGTAACCTTCCAGAACTCTCTTGTAGGCCTATATAACGAGATGTAATTCATGAGAAACATAGTACAGCAGACAGAAACATTCAAATTCTAATTAGCATGTCAACATGCCACGACTTAATCACTAGCTTTATGTAGGCTATGTTAATCGTAGTGATGCAACACCCCTACTCCTACATTACAATTCAATCAACACAACATTGGCTCAGTATTTGGCATAGGCCTACCACATATTCAAATAGAACGAATGTGAAAGTTAAGAATGAATAAATAATTAAACGGAAGTAACTTCCATGACCAATAAAATAAAAAGTTCCAGAGCCTGCTGAAACCCAACCCCTTACCCCTTTTATTTTATATTGGATATTTTGGCGAATCTCGTGACCCAACAAATTTCGTCCGAAATAGACGGAAATCCGTCTATAGACGGAAAATTACGCTCACTGTGCACCACTATGTTGACACTAGAATAAAAGTATGGTATCAAGTGTCTTTGGAGGGTTCATAAAAATTCGGGCGGCTATTCTGACGAACCTATATGCACCGTGGAGGAATCTCAGATGTTGTAATTAGCATTTGCATAGTCCTAATTTAATGAATGAATGAACACATACTCGTACATTTGTTTCACAGGTGGGTGAACACATTTACAAAATTCAAAAATTCACAAACAGATCGATCACGTCAATTCACAATTAAGTTAGGAAAATATCACTAAAGCTAATTGATAAAACTAATTTAACAGAAACGAACGAGGCATATGCTTGGTGAATGGTCAAATCAATGATTGAATAGGCTATTTCCAAAATCACCTGCTTCTTTATGACCTACATTCCATTAAATGTCTTAAAATCCGGCTTGAGCCTCACCCATATACTGAAATTCTGGACATCGAGATATACAAAAGAACAAGCTTATTGATTCTCGCTTCTTAATTGACATGCTCAAAGATGATCATTACGTTAGACATTTACTATAATTATGACACTAAAACACTTATATTGTTCATGGATATCATTAATTTATAATATATGCAGGCCAACGCCGTTACATTATCCATGAATTTCCGGTGTACACCCTTCACGAAAAGACATTAAAAAGGCAACAGCTGCTACACGCAACAATTGCCACATTGACAAGCAAAGGACAGAAGCTGTCTGCAACATATAATTTAATATGTCACTAAGTGCTTTGGATTCGCTACACCTAGGAAACAAGCATGCCAGAAATCACAAATTTTTTCAAAAAAAATTCCAAGACCAACTAAAGCGAAGCACGATTATGCTACGAATTAATTCAAGACATTCTAGTGCATATTTCTTGCTATATCGGGTCTCTTATAGCTGAGAATTATGTAGTAGCACACATGCATGAATATTTGGACTGGTTCAGCCGGTGTTGTAGCCGCAATACCACAGCTCCGATGTTTTACTACACAGAGTGGCAAATAAGTCACTATGCACTTAATGTTAAAGGAATAATCTGTATGTCTTTCTATCATTGTTGGAGCAGATTTATCTCTACAAATCAATGATATCAATGAACACTTTTAATATGAAATGTAGTATTTGTAGGATATGAAGATATCTCTGAATCCAAGAATCTAAATGTCCAATCTGATGCAATGAATCACAAATTAACTGATTCTTGAAAACGAATACTCGTTTTGAAAATGCAATGGAGGTTGGATTGTTTGAAAGTGAATTGACAGTGTAGGAAAACTTTCAACTCTCATCCTCCAAATCGGGCTACGTATTTGATAACACTGGATCTTCGCAAAGATTTTCAAGAACTTTATTTCCGAAAAGGTAGCGCTCCCCTCAATTAGCAACAATATTAAAGATTTGTCTTTACTCAATTTTCAGACAGATGGATTGGGCGACATGGAAGCTCTTTATCGTTACTTGTTCTACCAGATTTCACGACAGACTTCGGCATATTGAGGTGTTGTCACAGAACATGTGAATGTCAGAAACTCTCAAGGAAAAGCTGAACTTCGGACTTCCATCCGTGCATATTATATATGTTTATATACTTGATGTAATATATTGTACTTGAACATTTATGATACTTGTATACATACATACATACATATATATATATATATATATATATATATAGAGAGAGAGAGAGAGAGAGAGAGAGAGAGAGAGAGAGAGAAATTAGAGAATGTTCAAAAATGGACTGAATATAAATAAGATAATGTCCCTCGGAATCAATCAAAGAAAAACTCAAAAGACTGCCCAAACCGGTTTCACCAGTCTGTCTGGCTTCTCACGGGCAAATGTGTTGAATGCAAATGAAAGATATCACGAAGGTGACACAAAATGATGAGATCATATAGATTACTGAAATCTAGGAATTTATGCACATGAATATAGTAAACAACATCACTTAATTAATCTGTTCAATGAAGGCTTGAGAATTTTAATACATAGATTTTCTTTGTCCTCACGAGTATATTTATCACTGTTATTTGGCAGCTTCAATATGGGCATAGCATGGAATGGAGGGTCAAAGTCCTTAGCACATGATGACACATGTTCACTTACATGTAGTGTTCTGTAATTTTGGTCACGGATCTGCTGGCGGTGGACTCTGATGCGCGATCTAAAAATGTCCCCAGTCTGTCCCACATAAATTTGATGACACCCACGACATTTGAAGACATAAATTACATCCCTTGAGGCACACGATAAGTTCGATTTTATTTGGAAGGTCTTCGTTTCATTATTAAGCAAATAAGAAAAACAAGCCCCTTCTAGAATGCATCTACATCTACATTGAACAGATTAATTAAGTGATATTGTTTACTATGTTCATGTGCATAAATTCCTAGATTTCAGTTATCTATATGATCTTATCATTTTATGTCACCTTAGTGACATCTTTCATTTGCATTCAATACATTTGCCCGTGAGAAGCCAGACAGACTGGTGAAACCGGTTTGGGCAGTCTTTTGAGTTTTTCTTTGATTGATTCCGAGGGACATTATCTTATATATATATATATACATATATATAATACAAAAACAGAGTAATCAAAATGGAAATAATATAAATAGTAGAAAACTCAGGAAAAAGTCATTAACTAAATTTCCAACCGGTTTCACCTGTTGATGCAGGCTATTCATGGAAAATGAATGTATTTGAAATCAATAGCACATAATATAAAATAATACATAGAAATAAACTTAAGGTGATCGTTCATTCAATGTGGGATGAAGGAGCTTGATCATAGCTTTTTCTTTTAGTTCGCGCTCTATTCGAGTGGCGCCTGGATGTAATTGGTAGGTGGGAGCAGCCTCAAACATGGGATTCATGCCGTTCGCACAAACAGTATATATATATACGTATATATAAAATAATCATCTACTAGAAGTCAACCTCTATCAATTCTGGCAATGCTTTCAAAAAAACAATCGCAGAACCGTTTTTGGCATCAACGATGTGGTGAGAAGCTATGCAATTGCTGCGATACCATCATGACGGGGAAATCTGCAGAATTCAGATCTGCGACCCAAATAAAAACTTTTACAGTCCAGCACAATTTCAATTGATTTTCATCAAATTTAATTTATAAATTACAGTGTTGTGCCTGTAACAAATGTTATGTGGGTCAGACTGGGGATACTTTGCGCCATAGGATGACCGTTCATAGAAAGCAGATATTTGACAGCACCTACAGTCCTTAAAGTGAGCAACCACATTTCTATGTGCGGCAAAGGATTTTGAGTTGCACCGTTTTATCAATTGCATCCAAACGCCACTCGTCTAGATAGAGGCCAAAGAGACTATGTTGATAAAGATATTTCATTCTCAGTTAAACAGTATTTGATTTTGAACTTAATTCTGTGTTATTTTCTGTAACTTTTCATTTAGTCGCCTTGACAAGCTGAGTAACGGTGAAATCGAGTGGCGCAATAAACGATTTCATTTTGCAGTGAGACTTCTAGTAGATGATTATTTCATTTTATTTTCATTAGACATTTGCAAGCCTTTTTATATCATACTATATATACATATATACACAAGTGCACACGGAGCACATAGCGCTCTGGTAAGAATGCCCTTTTTTATAGCAAATTCCTGTGTTAGTGTTAATCAAAAAGACAACACTGTGGGAGACGTGAAAGATATATTGACAATTACTGTCAATATCTAGTGTACAGTGTATAGCAACTTATTTTCCACTGTCCTCTTTATATTAAGAAAAACAGATTAACATCTTAACAGCTGAACCACTAACATCAAGAATAAACTATTCCAAGGTCGAAGGTTACCATTTTCAAATAATTATTACATCGCGATTTTGTGAAATAATTTATTTAAACCAAGTGCAGCGAATGCGATAGGTCGATGGATCATAGGTATGAGATCACATGTCTGTATCAATGTACGACTGATTAGTGGAATTGAAGCATTGAATTGATCCATGGATAATCCTCCTACTGTGCATTTGAGCTATTCCAAGGATTGCTGACACAAATTGATGCATCACTCATAGAGGCTCCACCCTTAACTATGCACAACACACACTGCAATGTTTCCCTTCATTCATATTCAGTACACTGAATATTCATCAGATCAACAAGAAATTGTCATCAGATTGGTCACTGTCGAGGTAGCATGATGATCATGCCAGACATATCTGCGATATCTGCAATTCCTCTTTGCCCGCTGCTACAAAAGGCCTTCAAGCTGATTATATACGAACAGGCAACAGCGACAAACTTAAGGAACTTTGAATGACAAATTTTGACAATCGTCAAAATTTCAAAAAATTCTCATGACAAATCGTCATGAGATTCCACACATTGAGTCATGAGATATACAAATACTTAGCGAAACTAGCTTCAGTCAGTGTCACTCTAAGCATAAAATGGACAGGCTGATCATTTTTGACCATATTTTGATTCAGGTCATCACTATACTTTTCACATAATAATTGAATCGCGCAAAAGTGGATGATCCATGTCAGAAAGAAGGAAAACAACAAAAGAAAAATTTTAAGAATCAGAAGAAAATGCTTTTGGCTAGTTGTTTGTAATCTCAGAATTTCAAAAGCTCTCATATGGTTCCAACGCACAGATGTTTCTGAGTGAAAAAATAGTTTTCAGTTGAAAGTCGAATATCAGTCACTATGTAGTGAAAATCACTAACTCCAGAGCCAAAATTTTCGGCATAATTTGTCTTCGGCTCATTTCCTATCATGAGGATAGAGTGGACGAACATGTTGGTCTTGCTCGACAGTAGGAGGCTTGTCGAATCTGAATGTGTTAAGCTCCATAGATAAATGTTCATGAACATGATGAGAAATTACCTGAATACATATCGCACCGAAAATTCTGGTTCTAGACAGTACTTTTGAGAAGAGATAACATCGAAAATTTCATTGCTGCGAAAAGCTGAGATCTGCGTCCAATTGGAGTAACAGGGTCTTTTATCCTGTCTGATATGAAGAACTAAGTAGAACCTGCAGATGTACAGATTCGTGGTAGGCATTGGGTGTGCATCATTCTTCTGTTAAAATCACATTTTCGGCCTCGTTCCCTGGAGTAAACTTTCGTAACTCGTTCTGGCTGGCGTACTAATAACTTAATACATGTATATAGGTAATCTCTTGAAGTTATTACAATTAAAAAATCGTTTTCCAGCAAACCACACTTCTTATAATTGGATGTCCGATGAATGCTAGCAGAAAATCGTGTTAGTTGGTGAACAGCTTTCAGATCTTAACAATTACGTTCATGTTCTGAATTAAGGCATGGAATAGAATGGACTATAGACATGTTGCTAGGCATAGCCTATCATTCATCAATAATCACTAGGTCCTTGTTCTTACGAATCATGGTCGATGTCTCATCTTGGCTTTGCCCCCCCAAGCCATCCAATAGAAACTTCGGCAGTTGAAATAAAATTTTAATTCAATACTGCAATACCGCTTTTGTCAGCACAAAATACAAAGAATGTAGTACTTCGTTTACTTGATCCTACTCATTTTTTGAAATTTGTGTGTTGACCTAAGTTTTGGCCCAAAACATTACCAATACAAGTTTTTGTACAACCTTGCAGCATGGTTCATACCAACCTGGGAAACCTGGGAAATTCAGGGGATTTGAAATACACCTGGAAACCTGGGAAATTTAGGGGATTGCCATGCTCAACCTGGGATTTCTCATCAAGAACATGAAAGAACGGATGTACCAGTAGGCCTACTTGGGGTGCAAGAATCCTGAACTACAGAACGTATTACATGAATAATTCATAGTTATTTTTATGCATATATTATATATCATTCATATAACAGAAATTTTATGGGTGCTAAATATGAACGCTAACAGTTTTTCGTACAACAGTTGCAAGAACTTACAGTCCATTTTTAGGAAAATGTTTAAGGAATCTGAAATTGCAGAGAGAATGTCATTAGGGCCATCAAAATCTGCGTACTCCACGGCTTATGGACTAGCTCCGTATTTCAACAACCCGTTCTCAACAAAGAAACTAAGTCACTGGAAGATTTTGTTATTTGCATTGATGAGTCTCTTAATAGTGTGAGCCAACATAGTCAAATGGATTTTCTGATTTCTTTTCGACAGAGACCAAAAAAGTTGAGACAAGATATTTGACTTCTCGATTTCTCAGCCATACGGCAGCCGGCGATCTGATGTCTCACTTTAGGGAGGCCCTTGTAGGCTTTAGAGCTAAACAAGTTACTGCAGGTGTCTCTGGATGGACCAAACGTAGACATTTCGTTCATGAAAAGGCTGAAGTCAGAGTTAGAAATGAATGAGACTTCCCCGAAGTTAGTTGAAGTTGGAACTTGTGGATTGCATGTAATGCACGGCGCTTATCAAACCGCACATAACGTTACTCAGGTGGCAAGTAAATGAAATTATGAAAGCTGCTTGTAAACTGTTTTAAAGATTCCCCAGCTCGCCGAGTTGATTTTCCAAGCAATAACAAAATCAGAAAAACTTTCCCTAAAAAATTTTGTGGACATAGGTGGCTCGAAAATTCTCCTGTTATCGTTCGTTTTCTTTCCATTGTTCCACAGTTACGGCAGTTCTGTTCAGAGATAAAGCCTAAGCCAAAGACTGAGAGTTTAAATACTCTACAGAACTCCCTTCAAGATCCTTTGATGATGGCAAAGATGGAGTTTCTACTTCATATTTCGTTCAGTCTGGAACCATATTTGACCTTTTTTCCAAACTTCATCACCAGTTGCTCCGATGATGTATCAAACAATGTTTGATATCTAATCTTAAGCAAACTTTTGTCCAAAGTAGTAAAAACTACACACATTGCATCTTTGAATGGCGAACTGACAAAAACTGATCTTGAGAATGTCTCAAACATCAAAAATGCCATTTCAGTCGACGTTGGCGTCGGTGCTGCGGTTGCCTTAAACAAAATTGTCGGAATAAAGAATGGAGAGACTTTGAAGTTGAAGTTCATGTATGACTGTCAAAAGTTTCTGATAAAGTTGTGTTCCAAAATACTCGAGAAAAACCCTCTTTCATACCCACTTACTAAAGCATTAAGTTCTCTCTCGCCACAGCTGATTTTGAATTCAGTAGACGCGGCTAAAGAACGCTTCAGAGATCTTTTGGAACTTCTTACGGCTGCTAACAGAATATCACTTGTAGAAGCCGATAAAGCCAAATATCAATTCATTTCCTTCCTATCAAAATCTGATAACGTTGATTAAATGAAGGAGCACAAAGATGAAAGACTTGATGACTTGTACGAGCATTTATTGAGTGATGTAGGTGAACACGATTTGAGACATGTCATAAGGATTTCTTTGATTACTTCTCACGGAAATGCTTGCGTTGAAAGGGGTTCTCTATTAACGAGAATTTATTATCTGATAATTTAAAAGAACCTTCGCTAGTGGCACAGCGCATTGTTCGAGATGCAATTAATCATGCTGGAGGTGTGTTGAATATTGAGATAACGTCTGAGATGAGAAAATATTTCAGAAAAGCTAACAAGGCTTACAAAGTTGCTTTGTCGAAAGTGGAAGACGAAGATAAGCAAAGGGAAGCTCGTGCTACGAAGCGAAAAGCCGCTGAAGCTGAAATAGCTTCTTTCGAAGCTGCTAAAAGGCAGCTCACGGTGGATATGTCATCTGCTGTTCAAATTCTCAATCACCAAATATATGAGTTGCGGAAAACCATTCTTTAGGTAAGATACATTGAAAGTCTCAATTTAATCAAAAGTTTTGCAAAAACTTAACGATACATATAAAAAAAGTCGCCGAGATTTCTGATTAAGTAATCTTTTCTTTCAGTGACGATGAAGCTAGCTGAGAATCGAAGAGGAGAATAAGAGTGGACTGAATTGGTTGACATTCAAACTATATCATAATGATCATACTCGTATTATGTATCAGAAATTGCATTCCTAGAAAATCGTCTTTGTTTTCATAAATAAAAGAGTTAATAGACGAATCAAATTAAAATTTCTGATGATGACATTTTGGTACCATAGCTGATAAGATTTTGGTATATTCATGTAATAGGATGGAGTATTCCCTTAATGTGACTTAACTATATAATGATGGTTACATATACTCGTGTTTGTCTACTTAAATATTCTGTGTACACATGCACCTCCACAATAATATTGGTGTATATCGTTCGCCTGGGAAATCTTGGAATCACCTGGGAAATACAGGGGATTTTGACCTGAAATATTGGTATGAACCATGTTGCAGTCAGGATTACATCATACATGGAGAGCACAAAATGCACAAATATCAAATTACAATATCAGACAATGAAGTACTATAGAATGGTTTGAAGCATAGTAATTAACAACACCATCAACAATTAATAATCTTCTATGGTTTGGAGTGATGCAATTACGGATAACCTTGAAAGAGTGCGCACCAGTGTTCAAATCTATTTGTCCATCATTTCAGCAAGAACAGCAGTGTCTCAGCTCCATTGCTTGTTGCGTCAAGGATCTGTTTCCAACCATAGATAACCACATCAAAGTTTCTACTTGATTGTGTCAAAATATTGCTTTTTCCCGCAAAACAATGTCCCATTGAAGTATTGGTAAACTCGTCTGTACAGGAGGTTGTTCGTATTGAAGGGAAAGATAGAAAAATCTCTCCAAGTAGAATCTTCACAAAAGGCGTCCTGGATCTTAATAAGGGCAAGTTTGTGTTAGATCAGGCTTTTCATGAGAATGATTTTGAGAATGGAGAGGGCTGTACCTTTTTGCACCCTTTTGCTAATTTTTTGCCGTTTAAAAATGAGTTTCAGAAAAAATTGGGACCCGGTCTTTCAAATGAAGGAAAATTCGATTCCTAAACTTGATTTGAAATCAATTGTGAATATTTCGAATCTTTATAAATGATTTTCAACGAATGATTCGTTGTTTGATTGCATGTAATTCACTATAATCTGTCGCGTGAATCTCGTTTTCATTATGCGTGTCTCCCAGTGCTCCTATTTCACAGTATTTCATGTTATCCCTATTTTTTGTATGAATGATTTCACTGGGAGATTCGCAAACTTCTCTGACGTCAGAGAGTGTGCCCTATACTTTGAAAGACAAGCCTATTTAACTGCTTTCATCTTGCCTTTAGAGGTCTGACCGAATTGTGTAAGCAGTTAAAGTGGGAAACTGCTATGGGCAGTGCCATTATACTCGCAGTTTTATATCTTGTGATGGTGTAAAGACCTTTTTTCAGTCTATTCAGGACGAAATAGCCAATTTTTCTAAGAGCTCATCCAAAGTGTCATACATGATCGGCGGGAATACATGAACACATTTTAACAACAAAACGATCGTGGTTAAACAATTAACCATTGTGTACGATGAGACATGAAAAATACACAGATTGATAAAAAATTGCCAGATTTTGGTCCGAAGAAAGAATGAAGTTGTTGGTCATCGTTTGAATACTTGTGTCACATTTGGTTGGTACAGCTCAGTTGAGAGTGCAAAAGAATCACTAAGATGGGAAATGGTCAACAACCCGGACATCAGCTGCACTTCGACGGTGCGTACAGGTGCTCTTGCACCTTAATGTCGTAACGCTCTAACAAAAGTCATCGACTCAACGAGACAATGAGGATCATCACAGACTCTACGCCCGTCCGAAACTCAGTGAATGGATTCGGTCACGAATACACGAAAAACAAGGCTGGGCATATACTTATAAAGAACACACAAACAACAAATGATCATCCGTTTATAAACATGTAATATAGTGCTGAAATAATGACATCATCATAGGCAATAGATTTGATATCAATATCATCAGGTCCGATATCGACGAAGCCAATTTTTGCCTTCGTGAAGCAATAGTTATCCAAAAACAGCGGCCAAACATCAACTCCAAATGTGAAATGGATTACATGAAAGAATTTTTATTCTCTGATCTTCACAAACTCTGGTAATCATTTTGCATTTGAATTTACATTTGAATATATGAAAACTGAACCTCCTGAAATTCGTGCCCATCTTACCAGAATTACCTGAATTTTCGACACAATCTATATTAATAGCTGTCTGCATTGATTACAAACACTGTCCGTGCGTTTTTATGTACGCAAGTGTGCATCTCAGAAAGCAATATATGCTGCCTCCAGCATCCCGATAAATGATGATTTAGAAAAGCTGTCTGCAGATGCTCATGCCGCCTATATTGAAAGAATATAGTAAGAGTCAAAACGGGAAGAACATAAGCGTTGGCAGAAAGAAAACAAGTTAATTCAGGCAATTACAGAGGAAAAGGCAAAAGATCCTGTCTTCAAGACACTTAGTGCTGATGCATCACAAAATGAACAGAAAATTAATGAAAAAATGATGAAGCGAAGACTCATTAGAAAGACGTCATGACAAAACTCTCATGAATGCGGATATAAATCTGAAGGTTCTTCTTAATGAAAAGCTGAAATTAATGGATAGGAAAAATATGGAATCAGACAGACTATTTCAAAAGTTTATGAAAAGAAAGACCAGTGTTGACATTGGCAGTGCCGATGATAATGTTTTTCTTAATAAGAAACGATGTTTTAACCTTCACGTAGTATACGTGCTGCTTGTACCTAGATACAAATTGCGTTTCTAGTCACATGTAATGAGTCTCGGAGCAAGAGCCAGGGCTAACCAACACCTCCATCACCGCTGCACCAGCTCAACTGTTTAAATCACGACGGCCTTTCTCACGTCACGCTTCCTGCCTCCTCCATGACGGTTTTGATATCCTGATAGCGTGGGACATGCAAGTTAACGACGCTCCTCTTTTCCTAAAGTGTGCCTCCCCAGCCTCAAAATCAGTCCCTACCACCCGAAGCTGACCTCCCTCACTAGCAATGGGCTCGACTGAACCTGCTTCGCTCCAACATCGCTCGTGTGGCCGCAATCCACCATTGTTGGGCCTTACGACAGTTCGCCTCCTGTGTCATTGGTAATCCAACTGTGGAGCACATCACATCGCATTGTGGAGTTCAAAGGACCCCTGGTGACCTCAAGTCTCCGCGTGATCCTGATGAAAACTGACTCCAGGAGTTAAGAATTGAACTTTGATTTTGTGTGTTTGGCGCAATATATATTGACAATGTATATATTTAACCATGCTTCATTATTGTGTGGGAAAAAGCGCCGACCAAAAGATCGACGCATGTCGCTCACCTACCCCCCTCGAGAGCCAATACTTGGAGCAAAAATAAACAGTTCGTAGCACAAAATATATTGGGGTCCTACGACCTTCTTCAGTGGTGATGTCACATGAATAATTTTTTGCAACTCCATTTTTATTTCCATTTACAAAAGAAAGCGGGTAAGGTTCGTAAGACAAAGTCACACTTTCAAACTGATCTTCTGCACCTTTCTTCTCCATTCCGCTCGATCCTGCGCTGCTGTTTGCCATTCTTCATCATCTCCATCCATTCTCACGTCTTTCACAATACAGTCCTTCCACCTCGTCTTTGGCCTTCCTCTTGGTCTTCTTCCTTCACAATTCATTTCCATTGCTCGTAATGGTAGTCTCTCTGTCGGCATACGTGCCACATGGCCTACCCACTTCAATCTGCTCCGCAACACTCTTTGTCTCAATGTTCTTTTCAGGTCCAGTTCTTTCCTCAGATCACTCAATCTTCTTCGATCCACCAACTTTGCACCCGCAATTCGTCTTATCCAGTTATTCTCACACACCTCAAGTCTTCTCAACTGTTCTTGTTTGAGCACCACTGTTTCTAATCCATATGTGCATGCTGGGATCACACATACATCAAGCACTTTACCCTTCAGCTTCTTTGAGATCCGTCTGTCTGTCATCACTCCTTTCACTCGTCTCCACGCATTCGCACCTGCTCGAATTCGCCTCCGCACCTCTGATTCCACCCTTCCGTCATTCTGGATTGCACCTCCCAGGTAGACAAAGTTTTCGACTTCCTCAGTACGTGACCATCCATCCTTGCTTCCAGGTTTGTCCCTTCTCCAATCCACATGGTCGCTGTCTTATCAGCATTCACCTTTACGCCTTGCCTTTTAAACTCTTCCTGCCACTGTCTCAAACTGTCCTCCAATACCATTTCGTCCTCTGCCATCACTGCTAAGTCGTCCGCATACATGATCTTCCCTAGTGCGTCTCCACCTATCTTCCTACTTATGAGCTCCATGATTGCATTGAATGATAGTCACAAGAATAATAGCTTCAATAATTTAGAGCAACAAACGATGTACATTACAATTCTTTGAAGAAAGTTGAATGGGTGTTCCGTGAATGCCACGCGTGCAATTACCGATCGCTCCTGTTTGATACTTCAATCATAATCATTTACAGAGTTGACAGAATACTTTTTCAGTTAGATCTTATCCAATGTCTGAAATATCTTTCCTTTGTTTCAGGGAATAATGATTGAATATTGCACGAAACGAATAATGGTGTTTACCGTTTCTGGTGTTTTACTGTAAGTGCTGTATGTTCCTACTGTTCATGTAAAAGACTACGTCGTCATAAACGTCTAAAGTTATTTATGTACAACAAGAGTGAGAGAGAAAAAGAAAGAGAAAATAGGTATTCTATGAAGCCAGAAGTGCAAGAAAATGTAAAATCCTAAATAGCTTATCTTCTAAATCTATGGTACAAGTACAACCTATTGCCAGGGGTGTAGTCGAGGGGTAACGCGGTATAACGCCGTTATGCTTCCTAAGATTCTGGCCGAATCAGCGTTATGCTTCCTAAGGTCATCAAATTAACGTCAAAAGATGGCAAGCTGTATGTGGCAAACATTTAATGCAAAATGTTCATACTTGATGTGTATTATTGATGAAGATCTTATTCAACTTCCTATTTTTGCATTTTGTCATGAGCATGCATGCTTTCATTATTACTTAGATTCATGTGGAAGTCCTTCAATGATAAAGTAATCGCCGAAAGGGGATGAGAGCGGTTGAAAATTCTGAAAGGGCGATTATGTAGGTCTCGAACAGTCCGTTATGGACAATAGTGGCACGAATATGCGTTTTTCAGCTGATACACTAAAAATCAAAAGACTTGTCGCCCTTGCGCATTAGTTAACATTGCATGTGCGAAAAGTCTTTTGGCTTTTAGTGTATATACATGTCAAATTTAGCGTTATACTTCCCAAAATTCATCTGAATTTTTAGCTCTTAGCGTTATACTTCCTAAGAATTTACGACTACACCACTGTCTATTACCAATGTGATTATACGAATATATCTTAGAAAATTTGTCTTGCTCTCCCAGAAAGGCAAGATGAAAAATATTGCCCTGCGACATTTTTAATACCATGGCGATCAGCCTTCATAGATTTATAAGATAATGTCAGAAGTCACAAGTCAATTATAAACATTTGCAACTCAGGCTAAAGATATGAGAGAAAGAGAGTAGATTATGTGTTAGTGAACCATTCATACTAGGGCTTAGAAAGCTACCAAGAAAAGTGAATTAAAAAAAATCTTGAATATATCATTTGAATCACTCACAAAAATCAATTAGTTGATTCTCGAACTATTTCAAGTCGAGTCGGAGGTCCGAAGTTGTCATTACATGCACTGACTGTTGTCTTTTCGTAAATGGCCCAGTCAGTATCCCTAATTATTCAGCGTTGGCTATTATTTCATTAAATTTCCGTTGTAATAAAGTGTGACACTAACATGGATATTTGAGGTCAATGACGTAGGACATTTGAGGGCGCTTCAGCGCTTGAAAATATCCTACATTGTTGTCCGAAAAATCTATGTTAATAGCATTGTACGCAATTGGAATGGACTGGGCAGCAATGTAGAGTTGTACAAATACTGAACATAGCAATCGAGTCCGTGTTAGCGGACGAGATTGCGGGGATTTTTGTATTAGTAGGGAAAGCACAAAATTAATTCAAAACCGCGCATGACAGCTATTTTCTAAAAGCTATGACTGACTTCTGCGGGTTTCGCTGTTCACCAGATTCTGAAGCAAAGTTTCAGGAACTCTGGCACATTTGTTTCCGAAAAGACGTAGAGAGAGACGGAGTAATTCTTTAATTCTGCTTGTAAATGGTAGCTTCTCACTTTGTAGTGATCAATTATCATTCTGTCATGAAGAAATACTTATATTATTATTACTATTGTGATTATGATAATCAACACAATTAATGGCATTACAAATCTGAATGCGAAAGCTTTGAAGGCAATTATCAGAATGGAGAGCAGCTCCAGAAGCTGGAAGAGTTTCCAAGACACAGGCACAGATTCCTATCTGGATGGCTATTGCTAAAAGCTGTTGTAAATAAAGCCACGTTCTCCTTTCATCAGTCTTCGTGGCTATTCGAGAACCCAGCTTTTATGAAAGCACGAAAATAAATTCCCCATCGCCACCATAAGTCTCTACGGAAGCAGGTTGCAGGAAGAAGTCGACGTTGAGGTCTTTTTATGATTATTAGTTTTCAGTGTGGTGCACACGAAAAGTTTTCCAAGTGAGTGGGACTCCTGCAGGATATCTTTCAGGTTTTCAATGGGATTCATGTCAGGAGATCTTCCTTGGCCACCACAATTTGCGAATTCCAGTGTTACCCTTGAAATAATCATCACCGCGACTGCCATGTGGTGTTGCATTGTTATCCATCAACAGCCATTAGTGGTTTCTCCAAACACTTGATGGGTAAACGGAACATGATTTGTATTTGTAGGCTATTCGAATCATGTAACAAATAGGTAATTTGGTTTACCACCGTAATGGCTCCCAGCCGGCAAGCCATTTTTCATGGGGGTGCCGAGAGCAAGGCGCATTGAAATATCATTTCGACCTTGTGAAAGCCGGAGGCATTGAATCATTAGATCGATTGTCCTAGGTCGCCTGGAAGTGGTTGCTATTGTTCCACTGCCTGTTACTCTATTGATCAGACCTAGTAGCCGTTTGCATGCGCTTCAGAGCATGAACTTTTGGAGGACTCTGATATGTTGATGGTTTTGTCTTTGGTCAATATCCATCATTAAACATGCCTCGCGATTAGCAATTATTCTATACTACAAGTTATGACAAATAACTCAGCTGGTTCTTCCCGCTTAAAACTTCTCTTATGAAGATCGAGTCGCAGAGGGAGCCATAAAGATTTTCTCTTTCTTTAGGAAAATAATTGAAGTTTCTACCGCCACTGCTCTTAGCGCGTAATCAGAGACGAGTACAAATATTTCATCCCTCTAAAGCAGTGGTTCCCATCCTATGTCTCACTACAACTTCAGATCTTTTGCGTTCGCCGCGTACCACTTAGTCTCAAAGAAATTCTTTTTATGTTAGGAAAGATGGAATTCTTTTTTATTTCAAAATTTATTTTGCGAACAAAACAAACATGAAACAAAGAGCAGTCATTCTATAAGTTGAGGATGCTTCTTCCGAACAATGGAAATAATTAAATTCGGCAACTTAACTTAAGAAGCGTAGCCTATATTATTTGTGAATACTTTCGGCTTGCCAGAGTTGAATGCAAATTTCTATGTGAAAAACATTTTCAAAATACGTGATTTCGGATGCTGAACTTCAAGAATAATCTACGATGCATGGCTTTGTTCTGTCGGGGTCGGGCTCGACCTCTGCACCGAAAGATTGCTAGGCCAAGCACTTAACCACTGTGCCACGGAATACCTTCATGTACATTCATGGTATATGCAGAGAGTAATAGCTGAAGTCAACATGACATGTAAACTTAAGGCATTGCATTAAAATCCAAACTAACAAACAGGGCTTCATGCATTTAGACCAGTGGTTCCCAACCTTCTAGTTCTCATTGCCACTTGAGATATTGCACGTTGACAGCGTACCACTTGGTCTCAAAGCCATTATTTTTATGTCAGGAATGATATAATTCTTTTTAATTCGAGAAATCGATCTCTGAAGATAACGTAGATATCTACATGAATGCTGTTTCAAGATATTGTGTCAAATATCTACGATCAGATACAGGTTATTTATCGTTTTTTAAGAAACGTAGCCTACATTATTCGTGAATACCTGTGGCTTGCCAGAGTTGAATGTTGATTTCTATGACAAGCATTTTCAAAGTATGTGATTTTGGCTTGCTATGAGCTTCAAGGATGGTTTTGCTTTGTCGATTTCGACCTGTCGGTTGCTCAATAGATGTCATTGCATCGCCTGTTGCATTGATATCTAAACAACCTAATACAAAGTTGTGACAAGATCTATGCACAAGACAAATCTTGGTCTTTTGAGACGATGAAAAGTGATAAATTGCATCGAATTTTGTGTTCGATATAATTTTCTCAAGCTGATCAACACTTTTCCTAATAGATTTGGTCTGTGACATGAATAGATTAAATTATCATCATAATACACATAGCCTACTTCGGACCGGTGCTCGCGTACAATCTGATGAGCCCTCGCGTACCACAGGTTGGGAACCGCTGGTCTAGAGTAAGGAATTAATAATTGCATGTAAAAAGCGGCAATTTATCACAGTGAAAGGGTTTTCAAAACCTCAATCCGCATCCAATTGAATTAACATTTATCTGGAAAGAAAATGAATCGGGCAGAACTCGGCAGACACGCAGATTCATAGCAGCCATGAATAGAGTGTACTGCATTCTCCGAAAGTCCAATTTTCAGTCTCGTTCCCTGCAGAAACTCGTGCTGCCAGTCGTACGAGATGATTCAACCACTTAGTTGTCAAGCCTCCAAATATCCATTAATTAAATTGAACCAAAACTTAAATACCTGTACTTCTGAGCATTTTATTGAAAATGTGACTAGTACAAAATAGCCACGTATTTTTGATGAAGTTTAATTAAGAGTCAATGTTGTCCTTGAATGATCAGTGCATTAACGCTGATTCGGAAATGCATGTGTATGCTGTTCGCGGACAGTTGCGTTTTCGGCTGAAACACAATCTTAAGGGAGTCCGCAATCTCATCTAAAGTCCAGATGATGATTCGTAGTAGGCTATGAATTAAGCGGACATGAAAGTCAGCGGGTTTTGGGAAGTCTATAACGATTACCTACAAGGATGACTGTCAAATATCATTTTATCTCGCAAAATGCAGGGATGTGATTTTCCTTGATTTATCAGGTTGATTTCGGTCATTTTTTGAGACAAAGCAGATTCTGTAAAACAAATATAGAGGACTTCACATACTGTTTAATCGTCTTTTACAGTAACATGGCCGTTTTTTAATTTCTGAAACGTATCCCTATTCTTATACCACTTCATTCTCAGTAATACCAGCCATACATAGACTACTGTATATGGTGTGCATACATTACTTAGCACGTCGCTTTTGTTTTCATTTTGTGTCACTTCATTTCTTCCTTTTAATCGAAGTATGCCAGGCAATATGTGAATGTCCCAAACTCATGGTTTTACCTGTTAGTGTAGTAATGACTGTTTTTACTGGGACCCCTCCAGAAATTGGCTTCCTGATTTTTTTCGTTTGGACAATCACATCCCTGAAAATGACTGAATTCAAATACTTGTAAAACTTCAAGCCGGATCTGTGCGGCTCCGAAACCCTGATTAGAAGTGAGATCAAATTCAAGACGATGTCTACGAACTTTCTAGGTTTGCAGATAGTGAAATTTATTACATGACTTGAATGGTTATTGAAATCATGACTGCTCGAAATTTCACTGTGCTGCTGGTAGATAACGAAGTGAAATTGTCACATTTGACAATGGGATGCAGGATTAGTTTCTAGTCTCTTTGCTTGTTGAAGTTCCTCATTTCTGAATTCTTAGAAAATCCAGTCATGACAGCTGTTCCATCAGGATTTCCTAGAAATGCAGATTAGTTGTATTTGAATGCGGAAGCAGATCAGAATAATTCATTCTCCAACGTGAATTTATTGGAAGGTCGTGTTGTTATCATGTGGTACAGAAGGACTGCGTGTTTCTTTGTATTTGCTTGTATTTTACATGTTAATTGTAATTACTACGATGAAGAAGAAAATGAATCCAGAATTTCCAACTTCGTCAAGGATATAATAGATACGGAAGTGGTTGTTGTGATTGAAAGACTGAAGAAGGAAAGAGATCGTGAAGGTCATCTCTCATATGCAGTTGGAATGGTTGGTGCGAGATGGGAGGATAGTACATATTACAGCATCATGGATGGAATTTTGTCATATTTGGATATATGGGATTCTGAATTTGAGAGCTGTCTGAAAATGGAAGTTGACGAAGTCTTCGAATTATATTATTTCAAAAAAAGAGAAAGTTACTTACCAATCTTGAAAGAAGCATTACATTCGTGTATTTTTCCTGAAGTGCTCAAGACTAGTAATGGCTTGATTGAGAAAGTATCGAAGGAGAATGTGATGAAATATCTGAGAGATGCAATATTACACGGATATATTCAGTACGATTACAAGCATGGATTATTCATTAAATTCTTGAACATTATCTTGACCATGTTTCACAGCCGCGTACTGCTATACCTTATTTCTGTATTTTTTTCACCATCAACTGTGATCCTACTCAAACCTTTCTTTTTTTGATTGAAACCATTGCATGTAGTATGGATTATTTTCCCATACATTCTCATTTTCTCCGAAGTCGTTCGAATTGGAATGAATTAGAAGTGGTGCATGGTCTGAACATTATACTGAAAATGTTAAAAAAATGGTAAAAGGTCATCGACTTCTCCGCAGCCGTTCGAATTGGAATGAATTAGAAGTGGTGCATGGTCTGAACATTATACTGAAAATGTTAAAAAAATGGTAAAAGGTCATCGACTTCTCCGCAGCCGTTCGAATTGGAATGAATTAGAAGTGGTGCATGGTCTGAACATTATACTGAATGGTAAAAGGTCATCGAAGACTGAAGTGTCTGAATCTTTCTGAACAATCAACCAAGCATGCGTGCAAGACCCTTTAATACAATAGAAAGCACTAATTCCTCGAAATATTTATAGATGTCAACACCGCACCAGAAGCGCCTGTTTGGATTACTAGCATTTCAATCGAATGCTACCGATGGCACTGCCACAATCAAGAACTTTCGAACTGCACAGAAAGATTAGTGCATTGCATATTGCATTGGCTGAGGGGCAAAAGTAGTCGCTCATCGCACACAGATTGCTGTGAAGTCCTTCAATATGCTCCGATTGCCACGATTCTTCAGATTCGTAGAATTGTGATCATTTCCTATAATTCCTTGTTAATATTCGTTCAAGATATCTTTGTTAAATTGCTGCGATCCAGGGATTGCAAATGCCCAGGTTTTTTCAAGGATTCGGATCATATTATTAAAAGTGATAAAATTGCATGCAATTCGTTTTCATTATCATGAAACACTGAATAGCCTGGTTTCTGAGATTAACTTTAAATTATGCGTTTCATAGCACATGCTAATGAAGTAATATTGAAATCCTAGGATTTTGCTATCGTGAACTGTAGTTGTCACTCTGGTTCTCAGTTGTTATTATACCATTTTTACGAAATACCATTCCTAACTATCAATAGATGATTGCAAGTATTTAACATAACGGCAATACAATCTTAGACGGAGCATAGAGAAATGTGTAGCAGTGGTTACAAGCTTACAACGGTAACATGACAATTAGAATGATCAGATCATGAAAAAGTTACTTCATCTTTTTTGCACATTAATAGATGGTCATTCAATACCAAGCTACAGATATTCCTGGATAAACATTTCTATTCAGATTCATATTCGCATTCGTAGCTGCTCACATGCACTCCCAACTCTAAGTGAGTAGCGAGAAAAACTAGTTCTATAACTTGTACAACTTCAATCGTTAAATAGGATTTTCCACTGCAGTAATGACCATCAACATTTTATCTTTAACGCTCTTCGCTGGATCCGGGCGGATCCGGATCTTGATCCGGTGCAATCCATGCTGTGATCGTTTTTGTAAGTAAACTGCGGGGAATCTAAGCATGAAACAGTAATTACCACTGAGTATTAGAAGTACTCTGCTAGAAGAATCCTGATTTCGGGAGATCAAAGCTCATAATTGATTGGGAATTCATCACCAGGAAATCAATGAGATAAAACATCAATTTTTTCACGATTTCATATCTATGCAATGTCAAGTTTGTAGATATGAGCATGTTTTCCTGGTTATGTGGATAAATAAAATCTACTGTAGATTAATGACATCCTCGAATCTCGTGCTAATTGGAAAATATCTTTCATGAGTGTGATGTAGAACTTACAGTTCACTTCTTAATGTTCAATTCACTTCAATTCGATCGGACTCATTTATACCAAAATAATATCATAAATATCAGTGTCACTTATACCGTCAATCTTCTATCGCGCTCGCTGATGTGTTGCTGTATACGCTGCTGTGTTGTTGTTCGCTGGCGGGCAGTTGCTGTTGTTATTTCTGTAGTTAAGTTTCACCGCGAGAGCCCGGAGTTCTTCTAACAGCTACTGAAGATGTCGTATGTGTTGTTGTTGGTAGTTGTTGTTGTGTCAATTTCTCATCGTTTCTAAGTTATACCAATTTTTGAGACTTGACCATAAATCCACTTTCTTTTGAAAATTGAAAGAGTTTCCTTTAATCTCTGCCCGCTAGCTTTCGACCCGACTTCATTTCGTTCTTATCACGGAATTTTTAATCTCCTTTTTTAAATACCATTAGTCAGTTTTCATGATATTATTTTTATCGTCGTTTTTTCTGTCATCAACAATCACGTTATTAGCACATTGAATTTCTTTCTTCTGTCAGTTTATTAATCGATTCATTCGCATCTCATCTCTCTCTCTCAGCGTCTGATTCTTTGCTGACCGTTAATTTTCTTTTTTTCGCGAGATATTGAATATCTCGTTTACGAAACGAAAATGGCGTAAGCTGACCGCTTGCATATATACACGTACATGTACACAAGAAATATGAACTATGAACATGAGAACGCACATAGGAACGACGCAGAGAAGCAGCGAGTATAGGATAAGGACACATGGGTTAGACTGGAACGAACAAATGTTAGACACATTAGCATAATGCACTATGCGCGATATGAAATTATCGGAATTGAATCTTATTATGGAATTGGAATTGGAATTGAATTGAACTGTTTCGACTGGAATTGGAATTGGAGTTGGAATTGAAATTTCTGCTCTGGAATTGGAATTGGAATTAAAAATTTCAGTGGAATTTTTCCAGCTCTGGTTACGACAGCATTTTTATTATAAAGTCAATTCTGAACGTGTATTGTATCGAAGTCAAGGGTAACATGGCAACATGCAGTTACTTTTGGCTTTTGCCACATATGATGGAAAGACCACATCTCGCTTGTCTGAGTAAGTATAGGAGAACCTGCCACCGAGACAAGGAAAATAGCTGTCAATGTAAGTGGTAGTCCATGGTGAGCAAACTGTGTCGAAGATTATGACTCAACAGTTTTCATTTATTCAAAGTTCTTTTTCCTGTAATTGATGGGATACCTAATTAGCTCTTCAATTTTTGGTGTGAAATTTTTATATAGTTGAAAGCCTCTGTTCCCTTCAAAATGTCTTGCACTTCATCGACTGTCATTGAACATATGTGTCCATGATAATCGATCATAAGATATCTAAAATTTCAAGCAAGTTGGAGTGCATGCATCATATGGCTTTTCCGTTATCAAGTTATTAATTCAGGTTGTCCGCGCTCTCTGGAAATTCTGGAATACACGTTGAAATGTTGAGACTAATAAAATGCTTACCGAACTTGATGACACCAATTCTAGTATTCAAATGATCTTATCTGAATGACAACACTCTGATGTTCTCCTTGTTGTATTTCATTATTGAGTAGTGTCAGACTTGGCAAGTGTCCTGTTAGTTGTTTATATTGTTACTGTTACAGTCAAATCCGCATAAGTCGGATCTCATGGGACTGAGAAAAAAATCCGAGTTATCCGGAAATCCGAGTTATATGAAAACAGCAAAATATTCTCAGTGTATGATTTTATTTGTATGATATTTAGGCCTACATATCACAAATAACACATATCATACAATTACATGTACTAATTGTACGTATACATATCATTTATCATATATCATATGTACTAATACATATCATTTATCATATATCATATGTACTAATACACATCATTTATCGTCATTAAACTGATGTTTATAAAAAGTATAAAAACACTCACATCTTTTTGGAGAAAAAGTCCGTGTTACATGTCTGTTTTTTGAGTATGTGGAGACAACACGCAACTCCAATCTTTGGAAATAGTCATAATCACTTTCTGATGCCTCAGACGAGAGTAAAGACCATGTTTCCATTGTTTTTAGGGCTCCTAATAATTGGACTATCAATGGCATTACCAGTGCTGCGTCGCCTTTAATGTCATCATCACTTTCTGCTCGTTGGGTATGCTGAGCAACAATAGCAGCATCAGTAAGGGTAGCTCGCGTCTCAACCTCATCATCAACGGTAGCAAATTGATGAAGGTTGATGGGTGTGTCGAATGTTAAAAATCTCTGAAGTCTTTCGAAAATATTTGGATATTCCTCATCGGCTGGGGCATCATTTGCGTTACCCTCCATGAAACCACAAGTTATAAAGCAGTTTTTGATTACCTATGACGGCAGATCTTCCCATGACTTTCGAAGCATATGACAAGCTTCGAGGAGAGACATTGTGAAGTCGATAGATGCATCGAATGCTGCCAGACGCTTGATTAAGAGACTCTTTCTGTAGCGGCGCTTCAGGCTGTAAATGATGCCAGCATCCATAGGTCTCGATTTAGAAATTGTATGCGGAGGTAGATAAGCTCGATGTTGGTAAGTTGCGAATCAATAGAATGTGCACTGCAATTGTCTAACACCATGGCAATTTTTCGATTTTGCTGCTTCATTTTGAGGTCTAAACGACGAAGTCAAGACTGAAAAATGGACCGTGTCATCCAAGCCTTTGAATTTGCTTCATAGCGAAGTGGAAGATGGACAACTCCTTTGAAGCATCTCGGCTTTGTAGCACGACCAATGACGAGAATCGGAAGCTTTTCGCCGGTCATACTCGCTGCAACTAAAATAGTTATCCGATCTTTAGATTTCTTCCCTCCGTGTGAATCTTCCTTTCTGAAGACTAACGACCGATCCGGCATCAGTTTCCAAAAAAGGGCGGTCTCATCCGCATTAAATATGTCGTCTGCAGAGTATCGATCGAGTAAGGCAGGAAGCTGCGTATTTTTCCAGTCATGCAACGATTCTTCTGTGACATCAGCGCTTTATCCGGCTTGTTTTTTCTGACAAATGTCATGCCTCACTTTCCAACGACTAATCCAAGACGCAGATATTTCGACGTCAATATCCAAAGCTTTAGCAAATTCGGTTGCTTTTACGCGCAGGACTTCACCATCTATGCATAAATTTTTGCTCCTTCGCTCAGTAAACCACTCCAATAAACATTGATCAACTTCTTCATATTGATTCTGTCGTTGACGTTTTCGAGAAAGATTTTGAGAAGACTGGTTAAAAATAATTCTCAATTGTTCACGATTTTTCAACAAATCTCTAAGCGTCGAAGTTGGAATGTCAAATTTATTAGAAATTTCAACACGCTTATATGAAGGATTTGCTTCCACAAAGTCAATAATCTCAATTTTCTTCTTCAAATCTAATGTTTTTAATTTCCGTTTAGACATGACGATCGAATAACAATGAATGTGACGCTAATATAACTGAACACAACTTTCTGATCTGGGAAAACCAGATTCTATTTATATAACCCTTGCCTGTTAGGAGCACAGATCTAATAATAAGAGTAGATGACGAAGTCACTGCATCTTTGCGTGTCGGACGGTGAAGCGGGAAAATGTTTATTTACATTTGGCGAGCGCTCCGATCTAAAGGCAGAAAGCAAATGATTCTGTAGTTGATGATGTAAAGTGTTGCACAGACCCACAAAGGAATCTGTGCGGAAAGAGAAATAAAATGAAGCATGTAGATTTCATATATAACGCCCACATCGGTCAGTTGGCATCAGATTTTACATTCGTTTAAACATGGTAACGTCTTGTTGTGTGCCTCACTGTACTAATAGTTCTTCGAAGATTTCCAGTATTTCTTTTCATCGTTTTCCTTTATCAAACAAAGCATTATCACAGAAATGGTTAAATAACATCAAAAGAAAAAATTTTAATCCGTCCAGGTCATCATTTGTTTGCGCTGCTCATTTCACAGAACAAGACTTTAAAAGTGATCTTACATATTCGAAAAGAAAGGCTGTATCAAGCCAGTTGCTCGACGAATTCGCGTGCTTAAACGTGATGCTGTTCTCACGATATTCGAAGGGTACCCAGACTATCGCATTTTAATGAATAATTTTATAAAAGCATCCTCCAATACTAACGTTGTAGAATGCGGAACCTTTACTGACATTGAGCTTGATTTCCGCTTTAATAAGCGTTTTGATCTTCATAAATGTAATGATTCTGTACAAACACCATCCGAATTGTGGAATCAGGATCGTGAAAATCTATATTCGTCTTGGATATATTCCATGAAATTCAATTCTGACTGGCGTTGGAATGTTCTATATTACATCGCAGGATACATAGTTCGGAAACTGAAAGATAAAATTGATTGTACCATCTGCATTGATGCTTTGTTTGACAACATCTCTAGCGAAAAGCGATTCAATTGCCGGGAATTTAGATGTAAATTTTGCTCAATTTCTCGCTGTGAAACAGAGAGGTGGTTTGTTGACACCAAGTTATGGGGTATTTTCTGTTGTTTGCGTTGCAGAAGCTATTTTCCGATCAATATTTCCAGGTGTGACTGATGTCTCACTCTTGCCTAAGGAAAAACATATTGACATTAAAATTGAGAATCTTGTGCTACAAAAGGTTGATAGGATCACAATTTTCCCCGATATCAGTGGACATATATTTGACAATGACCTTGGAAGTGAATCTGATCACATTATCAAGTTGATCCGTATGATTTGCAATTCTTACGTGAAAATTCGACTACTCAGGTACGGTAAGCTGTATTTTGAGAGAAACATTTTTTGTTCTTCAACACAATCTAGGCAGCAAGCGACAAAAGCAGTTCTGTTTAGAGGAAAGTAAATATTCTTCTCCTGATTTGCAGTCGTTTTTACTTGCATGTGATGTGACCATGTATTTTTTATATAGTCCTAACATTATTAAATAGCGGCTTCACGTACAAAAATGACATGTTTAAAAATGAACCATCACACTGATTTTTGCGTAATTTTTGAAAAATAACTCCTCTTTATTAAATTGTGTTTTAATTGGGACTTGCTGATATCGATAAATTTTTGCCTCATCTTCTTGATAAAACTGAAATGTTTGCGCACATTCTTATTTTCATGCCATGTTTTAGATCATTCATTAAAATATCACAGTGCACACATTCGCAATATATACCGGTATACATGTATATACATCACTAATCATTTGTCAAAGGTCGACGGAGAACTTTGAAATAAATTTCGCCCTGCAAGTGTAATCAATCCTTTGTCTCTTCCTATCGCCAAAGCGTTGACGGCGCTGTTTGTTGCCTTTACTTCGGAGCAGTGCGATAACGTAAACATGCTTCACGCCTTCGCGTTGCCTCGTCATCTACTCCTATTATTAGATCTGTGACTGCTCCGAAGTAAAGGCAACAAACAGCGCCGTCAACGCTTTGGCGATAGGAAGAGACAAAGGATTGATTACACTTGCAGGGCGAAATTTATTTCAAAGTTCTCCGTCGACCTTTGACAAATGATTAGTGATGTATATACATGTATACCGGTATATATTGCGAATGTGTGCACTGTGATATTTTAATGAATGATCTAAAACATGGCATGAAAATAAGAATGTGCGCAAACATTTCAGTTTTATCAAGAAGATGAGGCAAAAATTTATCGATATCAGCAAGTCCCAATTAAAACACAATTTAATAAAGAGGAGTTATTTTTCAAAAATTACGCAAAAATCAGTGTGATGGTTCATTTTTAAACATGTCATTTTTGTACGTGAAGCCGCTATTTAATAATGTTAGGACTATATAAAAAATACATGGTCACATCACATGCAAGTAAAAACGACTGCAAATCAGGAGAAGAATATTTACTTTCCTCTAAACAGAACTGCTTTTGTCACTTGCTGCCTAGATTGTGTTGAAGAACAAAAAATGTTTCTCTCAAAATACAGCTTACCGTACCTGAGTAGTCGAATTTTCACGTAAGAATTGCAAATCATACGGATCAACTTGATAATGTGATCAGATTCACTTCCAAGGTCATTGTCAAATATATGTCCACTGATATCGGGGAAAATTGTGATCCTATCAACCTTTTGTAGCACAAGATTCTCAATTTTAATGTCAATATGTTTTTCCTTAGGCAAGAGTGAGACATCAGTCACACCTGGAAATATTGATCGGAAAATAGCTTCTGCAACGCAAACAACAGAAAATACCCCATAACTTGGTGTCAACAAACCACCTCTCTGTTTCACAGCGAGAAATTGAGCAAAATTTACATCTAAATTCCCGGCAATTGAATCGCTTTTCGCTAGAGATGTTGTCAAACAAAGCATCAATGCAGATGGTACAATCAATTTTATCTTTCAGTTTCCGAACTATGTATCCTGCGATGTAATATAGAACATTCCAACGCCAGTCAGAATTGAATTTCATGGAATATATCCAAGACGAATATAGATTTTCACGATCCTGATTCCACAATTCGGATGGTGTTTGTACAGAATCATTACATTTATGAAGATCAAAACGCTTATTAAAGCGGAAATCAAGCTCAATGTCAGTAAAGGTTCCGCATTCTACAACGTTAGTATTGGAGGATGCTTTTATAAAATTATTCATTAAAATGCGATAGTCTGGGTACCCTTCGAATATCGTGAGAACAGCATCACGTTTAAGCACGCGAATTCGTCGAGCAACTGGCTTGATACAGCCTTTCTTTTTCGAATATGTAAGATCACTTTTAAAGTCTTGTTCTGTGAAATGAGCAGCGCAAACAAATGATGACCTGGACGGATTAAAATTTTTTCTTTTGATGTTATTTAACCATTTCTGTGATAATGCTTTGTTTGATAAAGGAAAACGATGAAAAGAAATACTGGAAATCTTCGAAGAACTATTAGTACAGTGAGGCACACAACAAGACGTTACCATGTTTAAACGAATGTAAAATCTGATGCCAACTGACCGATGTGGGCGTTATATATGAAATCTACATGCTTCATTTTATTTCTCTTTCCGCACAGATTCCTTTGTGGGTCTGTGCAACACTTTACATCATCAACTACAGAATCATTTGCTTTCTGCCTTTAGATCGGAGCGCTCGCCAAATGTAAATAAACATTTTCCCGCTTCACCGTCCGACACGCAAAGATGCAGTGACTTCGTCATCTACTCTTATTATTAGATCTGTGGGAGCAGTGCGATAACGTAAACATGCTTCACGCCTTCGCGTTGCCTCGTCATCTACTCCTATTATTAGATCTGTGGTTAAAATATCGTTGGGAAAACCAGATTCTATTTATATAACCCTTGCCTGTTAGGCACAGACATTGATATAGAGGGTATCAATGGGCACAGATTTAGAGAGGAACAGATGAACTATTTACACAACTGCTTGAAGCCAGTAAACACAGGACGTGAGAGACACTGGTTTGCGATAGACGGGCAAGAAACAAGTCGCGATATGATTACACCGATGACTGCTGCAGGATAAACATACTTGAATAGCTGTCATTGTCATGTTGTCAAATGATTTATTTGTCAACAAAGAAAGCAAGCTCAATGAATTGTGTCACACCTATTAATTAGTAAATAAAGTACCCAATAATGGTCTGTCAGCTCTGGAAATACAGTATCAACGTTGATCTTGTTCAGGACAAAATGCTCCACTTTAATGTCCAAATTACATCCTGTAGGGAGAGTGGAGGCATTTCATACTCCAGGAAACAATGATTTGAAAGCAACTTCAGCCACTTTAATTATGGTAAATACACCAAAACTAGGTGACATCAGACCACCTCGCTGCTTCCTACAAAAAAACTTTGCGTATGGGAAATCTACTGAATCGGAAAATAAAGCCGCTCAACATACACAGCACGCAACTCGTTCTTTGATGCTGTTACTTACAAAACCTGCAACGCAACAGGGGCGTAGCCAAAGGGGGGCTACCAGGGACATGGGCCCCCCAAACGTTTAAGTAGTGCTGAAAGTTACAGTTTCTTAATCTGAATTTTAAAATATGTTCTTAACAATTCTCGTTGCACATAGACATGTATTTTTAATTTGAAGTACTGCTAACTGACTTAGAGGTGCGACTTTCCTCATCTTTGTTAATGCAATGACATCCAGATTTGTCACCGAAGAAACATTTGGAACATGTCAAATGACATTATTCAACAAAAGTTTGTCTGAAGCAGTGTATAGATTCTGCACACGTATTATCAATATTTCAAATCATCACTTAAATAACTCGGGTGTATCTTTGGTTGTACGCTTAGTTGGTTTAACAGTGTGTATAGGCTAATATTCATATTTACCCAATGGCAATAAATAATCAACTGTCTTTGGAGTTTAGTAAAGTTTACAGTCTAAATCGAACGATATGCGTCTTTTTTTCCATTAAAATTTAGCAATGGGACTAAGAACGTTGCAAAGAACTGAATGTTTTATAGTATAATTTATCCTCCAGAAACGTGTAGGCGCCTAAGTTCCTAAGTTATTCAGTTTCTACCTGTAGCAGAGGCCAATCGGAAAATAGATAAAAACTATTTTTGTAGAAATATGGAAGAGCTATAATCGAATTTATATCGCAAGAAATACATTGAAATATTGAGAGCGATTATGCACATTGGTTGACTTGATGTGTATCGAAAGAGGCATTTCATGTTTCAGTCAACATTGTACAATTCCTTGAACAAGATTCGGCTTTTTGGTTATTAATTCATGTACAAACCAGGGTATAGAAACATTCATCTAATAATTTTGGACATAACATGTAAATGACATGTAATGTAACTCTCTAAATCTGTGCTGTTAGGAGTTAAAATATCGTTGGGAAAACCAGATTTTATTTATATAACCCTTGCCTGTTAGGAGTTAAAATATCGTTGGGAAAACCAGATTCTATTTATAGAACACATGGCTTTCATATCATCCTCTCTGTGGGTTGGTTAGTGAAGAAGAAATATTTCTCTGCTTAGCAAGGCTTGCAAATTCGGTTATTTTATCCGATTGCATGAAAGTTACGTACAAAATGCCTTCCTTCCGTCCGACTTAGCCGGAAATTCGACTTAACAGGATTCGACTTAGACAAATTTTTCAGCATTGATAGAATAGAAGCAGATTTCGGGGAAAAAATTATCCGAGTTATGCGGATTCGACTGTAATATATTTCACAATTCCATATAAATGGATAGCTCGGTTTAGTAGATAACATGCATGTTTTCCTGATTTTGTGGATAAATATAATCTACTAGGTAGTAGATTAAACGCTCGGAATCTACTGCAGATAGATGACATATCAATAGAGAGGAATGAAGTTAATTCCTCGGTAGTAGTAATATATCTTTCATGAGTGTGATGTAGAAAGAAAAACACAAGTAAGTTATGACAGCATACTTGTTATAAAGTCAAGAAAGGAAAGTAGTGAAGTGAAGCTCGGCGTTTTGTGCAACAGATTTTGTCACTTGTCAAGTATCCATAATCCATTCGCTGATTCAATCACTGAACGGCTTTATAGAATAACTAATCAATGTAGTTGTCAATTCTGAGCCTGTATTGTATCGAAGTCAGGGGAAACATTGCAAAATGCAGTCAATTTTGTCTTTTACCACTTCCCACATATATTTTGATACGATGCAAAGACCACACCTGGTTTGTTTGAACAAGTATATGAGAACCTGCCACCGAGACAATAAAAGTAGATGTCTATGTAAGTGGTAGTCATGGTGAGCAAACTGTATCGAAGATTATGACTCATCTTTTTCCTTTGATGAAATTCCTATTTAGTCGTTCAATTTTTGATATGAAAATGTCCATATATTCCAGAGCTTTTGTTCCCTTTAAGATGTTTCGCACATGATCGACTATGTAAGTCAGCCAATTTTTAGGATTTTGGTACTCCCATATTATCCATTTGATAACGGATAGGAGTTTACTGAGCAACCCGTTCTTGTAATCATACTGAATCAGTCCGTGTAATATTGCATCGTCAAGAGATTTCAGCACCACATGATCTAATGAATCACCGAATCCGTCGTTGTACTTCATAGTCTTGACCACTTGAGGATAGATGCATTTATGTAATGCTGACTTCAAATTTTGTAAATGTTCTTCTCCTTTTTCAAAATATAATTCGAAGGCTTCGTCTACTTCCTTTTTCAGACAGTAATCAAATTCGGAGTCCCAAATATTCAGAGATGAAGAAATCCATTTCACCGCTTTGTAAATTAGATCGTCTTTTAAAGTTTCTTTGGCCATTTTATAAAGATACTTGACATAACTTTCACGTGTTCTATCTTCTTTCATTCTTTTAATCACTCCAACCACTTCACGTTCTATCGTATCTTTGACAACTCTGGAAGTTACAGAATTGGTGTCACCCAAGTTGAAGGTCTGACAGTTAGTTTGTAAAATACAAGCACATGTTAAGAAGCAGACGATCCTGTAGTATCGCATGGTTCAACCCGTCAGAATGAAGACAGCAAAATGAATGATTCCAATCTGTTTCCACTGATAAATGCAATATTCCAACAATTCTTGGAAATCCTGATGAGACGTGGAGATTTTCTAGACTTTTCTAAGAATAGATAGGAAAAAACTGTGTCTACTTGTGGAGCAGAGCAAATCATTGAACATATGTGTCCATGATAATCGATCTTAAGATATCTAAAATTTCAAGCAAGTTGGAGTACATGCATCATATTGCTTTTCCGTTATCAAGTTATTAATTCAGGGTGTCCTCTTTCCCTGGAAATCCTGGAATACACGTTGAAATGTTGAGACTAATCAAAAGCTTCCCGAACTTGATGACACCAATTCTAGTATTCAAATGATCTTATCTGAATGACAACGCTCTGATGTTCTTCTTGTTGCATTTCATTATTGAGTAGTGTCAGACTTTACAAGTGTTCTGTTAATTGTTGCATTTCGTTGTTGCGTCATATATTTTTCATTATTGATTGTTATACTCATACTTTATTATTTTCACCCCAATCCGATCGCTTCAAATATGTGGCGATCGATTATTATATTTTCATTTTTTCTATAAATATAATGTATCGTGATCCATACCTTGTATGTACTAGATATTGGTACTTTTCATTTGGAATTACCTGCGCCATAAAGAATTATTCCAATTTCACGCTACCTTTCAATCTTTTTTCGTCAATGATATTAATTTCATGTTATTCAAACTCCTTAGGCATCGAACTTTGGGTAGATTTTCTTTTAAATTTGGCCCCTGAATTTTGGTAGATTTCCCTGGAAGACACCTGGAAATTTTCATTCAAATTTGCGCGGATTCCTTGTATTATTGTTGGTCGTACTTATTTTTATCAAGTTGTGATTTTATTCACACTGCGCTCTACAAATGTCTAGCTTTTTAATGGGATCATATAAACAGTGTATAGCAGCTGAATTTTAGACTTCTTGATTTGTTTCCATCTATAAGTACTGTACATGTGAAGATCATAAGATTTTTGCTATATTGTTTGAAATTACCTTTCATGTCACATTTTCTTCTGAATAGATTGAATCTGCTATTTGAAAAATGATGCTACTTTTAGCTCATTACTTAAATTTCGTCTGAGTAAGTGTACCTGTATCAATTAATGCTATTTTGGAAACACTATTATTCTTTTTATATCCTGCTTTCAAAAAGCAACACTTGTTAACTATTACTGGTGACTTACTACTTGCCAGTAGTGTGTTTAATGCTTAATCAATGCACGTCGAAATTTCACTGACTTGCCAATTGTAAATCTCAAATTTTTGAAGTTGGCATGGCTGAAACTTCAAATATGGAGTTACATTGATGTTCAGGGCTGCTGATGATGGCAGCTATTCAGATATGTTTCCATTTTTCAACTGAGGATGCAATTCAATAATCAGAGGCTTTGGAAAGAAAGAACACCAAGGCAGACCTCAACCCTCATACGAAAGTCTGAACAAAAAGGATAAATTTTCAAACAAATAAGCAAGAAGAAAACGTAGAGCATTTCGTGATCGATAAGTTTGATAAATTCCGAAAAATGGGAGTAGGTAAAAGAAAGTGTCGACCATTACATGATCGACGCATGTCTCTCACTCTGCCCAGTTGTCTCAAATTCGAATTTTATCAAATTTTTTGTCAATATATGAAGGCCACAATAGGAAAATAGGAGGTTTGTGAGGCCTGAATTCCTTCCTAAGCAAAATGGCCCAAAAAATTCGAAACTGGCCCTCCGTTTTTTTCCCAACCGAGTCTCCTTCCTGTCGAAAAACGACTTTTCTCATCCCAAAACATCCAACACCCGCCCTTTTCCAACTCTGACGTTTTCCTGCCATTTTCCTCCCTCAACCCAAGAAAATTAGACCCAACTGAGCTTTCCACTGCATTTTTCTCACTCTTAGCTTTCAAATGAGCTATTGCACGACTTTCTAACATCTCTAGAACCAAAGTTGGAAGTTTGGCTGGAGGGGGGGGGGGAACGTCCTCGAAATTTTTTCTCTCCGATTTTGCTGGAAACATCCTTCCTAACCCAACATTTCACGTAGATTCCGAATCTGGCCTCCGTTTTCCCATCCGAACCCTCCTTCATGACGAAAAACAACTTTTCTCATCCCAAACACCACCAACATCCACCTTTCCTCACTCTATCCTTCCCACATTACACCCCTTCTCCCTTCCGAGATTCCTATCCTAGCTGGAAAACTCCTTCCTTCCAGAGGGGGGGACCCGTTTCCTCCTCTCGGACCCATCCTTCCATCACATCCTTGGCTTTCTCCCTCACCTTCCGTCCAGAGGAGGGGGCTGAGTCAGCATGATGACTCATCGTTGCACATTTTGTGCTTGATTTTGGGATGGGGTTACTACTTATGCTAGATAATAGAGTGAAATTGTCATATTTGACAACGGCATGTAGGGTTGTTTTCCATTCATTGTCCTACAGAAGTCATCTGTGCCTAATGCAATTTATATTCCCGATGTTCTAACAGTTGATTCTGTATGCATCCTGGCAGTTCACTTCAACAGTGCAGCCCACAGAATTAGATTCATCTGCGCGCGCTTCGGTTTCCTAGAAAGGAAGGGTTATATGTGGCCTTTATATCGAAATGGCACATCACAGAATTGGACAACTTGCTCCTTCTCGAATGGATAATTCGTGTATCGCTTGCTATTGGAAATGGCAAACAATAAGCTGTCAGCAGAGGACACCAGAGCCAGTGAGAGAGGCGTGCGTGCTGTGATATCACTTCGTACACACCAAAACACACATCGCTGTCTTGGCCAACATTCGATTCAGTGTATGCACTATACAGTGAGAAATGCCGAGGAGATGATGTGAAAACATCAAGTGAACGAATTTTCGTACGCCTGCTACTTTCTTTAATAATGATCGGAAGTGCAACATTACGGAGAAAACTTGTGGGCAATGATCTGAATTGTTCGAATCTGAAGGAATTGTGGCAATCGAAGCACTTTGCTGGAACTCACATTAATCCGCAAGCGACGCACGACCTTTTTCCTATCTCTGTAGGGTATTAGGAATCCCTTTTTGCCCACTTATTAAGTTCCAGCATGTGCCAAATCTTTAAAATAGTCTTCACTTCCAGGAAACTGAAGCAGTTAAACAATTTAATTCTGTGTAATGTACTGAATCAGAAAAGATATGTGGGATGCCTGAGCCGGTCAACACTAGTTCACACAAGATTAATAACGGGATACTAGACGTCCTATAAAATCCAATACCAACAGAACAATCTTTCCAATGCACTTGAATATGTATATAATGACAGTAAGCAATTTTCCTAATATTGAAATAATCCATGTAATAATGCTTCCGTAAGAAGTTTCCTCACGTCGTCCTTTGAAGCAGTGTTTGACAGGATATCACCAGTCTTGAGTACTTGAGGGTGAATGCACAAATGCAGCTTTCTCTTCAAAGTTGGTAAATGCTTTACTCCTTCATGGACGTGGTCGACTTCCTCTGAGTGTTCAAATTCTAAATCCCATGTATTCAAGTATGAGAAAACACCATCCATTTTCCGATTTTTGTAATTCCGTATTTCATTTTTGTTGAGTTTCTCTTTGAAAATGTTGTAAAGGTAAACAAAATAACTTTGATGTTCTCTGGTTGTCTTCAGTTTTCCAACTTTTCCGACGACTTCTTGCTCAATTGTGTCCTCAATAATTTGGGATATTTCAGACTTCGTGTCGTCGCCATTGGAAGCAGTAGATTTAGATACATGTTCAATCAGAGTGAACAAGTTCCCCAGCAATCCATTCTTGCAATCATACTGAATTAATCCGTGTAATACGGCATCTTTAAGAAATTTCAGCACCTTTTCCTTTAATGCATCATCAGCCAATCCTTTGCCAACCTTGTGAAGTTCCGGAAGAATGCACAGACGAAGTCTTGTCTCCAAGATTGACAAGCTTTCTTTGCCTCTATCAAAATATAGCTCGAAGGCTTCATCTGCATGCTCTGTCAGACACTGATGAAATTCGGAGGAACTCCAAATATTGAAATGCGAAAAAATGAAATTCACCACTTCGTAGCCTTTGTATCTCTTATATCGTCTTATGTCATGTTTCAAGGATTCTTTGACCATCTTGAATGCTTGATTAAAATAACTTTCACGTTTTCTTATAGCATTCAACTCGTCTATCATCTGAATCACTTCTTGCTGAATCGTGTCTTCAACAAAATTAGAGTTTTCCTCGTCGAAATCACGACAATGAGCTAGCAAAATAGAAGCACATACAAATAAGCTAGCAGTCCAACAGCACCACATGATGACGGAACCTCAATGAACCTCTATGGCAGCAGACTGCGAGATTTTAATGTATAGCGACATTCAGATATGCTTCTGTGATATTTCGAGTCACATGGAACATCACACTTGTAAATGTTCTAAAAATAGATTCGCCATAGAGATAAGCAAGCTGTACAACCTATAGACGAGCGGATAGAATAGTGGAGTTTCTCAGCGATTTAGCTACACGAATGACGCAAAATTAAAACGGAAACCTTACTTTTTTTATCAAGCCGTAACCCTAATTTACACCAGACCGGTGACTGACGTCCTGTAGACACACACGGTGACTCGAGCTGAAGAAATGTAACGCATTCTACATTCTAAACGTATTTTACATTCTAAAATCTTTATGAATAGTAAAAAGTGACATGCCAAACTAATTGCGGAAGCTTTTTTGTGTTATTTTGATGGTAATGGAACCATATTGGAACATATGACCAGATTTCATCGAAAAATGACGGTCTGGAACTATGTAGTACATCTAATCGCCTACATATCGTACAATACGAAATAAAGACTGTTTAAACTACAGTGTGATCCAAAAATAATCGAACCCAAAATAAAGCAAGAAATATAGTGAACATCACATGTATTCATAGTGACAAGCAATTAGTCAATACATCAATAACCGAACCCCAGAAGACATGACGTGCATTCATGTTCTAAACTGTTCGAAATGGTGGCCCTCAGCCTTGACACATTCCGCGTGGCGTGAGACAACACTGCGACACACATTGACGCCCTCAGATCAGCGATTGATCTTGGGCGGTTCCCGTAAACTGAATTTTTAATTACCCCCCACAAGAAGAAATCGGGTGGGGTCAGATCCGGTGATCGGGCCGGCCACTCGACAGGTCCACGGCGACCAAACCAGCGCCCAGGGAAGTGCTCATCCAACCACTCACGAACCTTCAAAGCGTAATGAGGCGGGGCCCCGTCCTGTTGAAAGTAGAGTTTGTGAACATCTTCTCGTTCAGAAAGGATTGGCCATACCTGCTCCTCTAGCAACTTCAAATAGGATTTACCACTAACAGTCCCTTCGAAGAAATATGGTCCAACAAGGCCAGAAGAACACAATCCGCACCAAACAGTGATTCCAGGAGCATTAACGTCCTTCTTTAGAATCTCGAATGGATTCGTGTCGCACCAATAGACGGAGTTGTGTCGATTAACGTGTCCATTGGTTTTGAAAGTGGCTTCATCTGACCACAAGATGCTGTCCACAAAATCCGGATACGTGTCAGTAAAGCTAAGGAACGTTTCACAAAATTGTAGGCGTCTGTCCGGATCGTCTTCATTCAGCTTATGGAGCAAATGTGATTTGTAGGGCTTCAAACCAATATCCACTAAAATTAGAATATTTTTTGGGTAAGGAATGAATTTTTAAATAAAGAAATGTTAAGTAAAGTCCATTTCTTTATTCCATTGCCTTACCAGATAGACTAAGAGCTATGCTATGTGATAAGTAATGATAGCAAATGTGATTTGTAGGGCTTCAAGCCAATATCCACTAAAATTAGAATATTTTTTGGGTAAGGAATGAATTTTTAAATAAAGAAATGTTAAGTAAAGTCCATTTCTTTATTCCATTGCCTTACCAGATAGACTAAGAGCTATGCTAGAACACTACTGTCAAAAAAGCACAGCGTAGCACAGATGTCTGGGTTAAGCTCGTGAATCGTGTATCGTGGACAATGATAATATAAAAGACGAATTCGTCCAACTACGGTAAGTAAGGAGGAGTTTTCGAGTCCAAAACTTCCGGCGTTTTGGTTGTCAATGAGTGAAGTTTATCCACAGCTGTTTCAAAGAGCTCTTAAAGTTTTGCTGCCTTTCCCGACCACATATCTGTGAGTCTGGTTTTTCAGCTTTCTTTCATATGAAAGATAAATATCGAGTGGCTCTATCAAAGACATGTCCTCGTATTGATCATCTGATCTCCAAAAAGCAATTACACTCTTCTAACTGACGGCATTCAATGGAACAATTTTTGATTAGTTGAACCTTGATACTCTAGTTTTGTGTTTACATATACTGTATATATGTATTATTCTGATAGCTTATTTTACATGATTCAGATTGCATTATGTAAAATAAGAGAAAGATTATTGTAAAATGTTGTTTTATAGTCCAGTTCTGGTTCGTGAATAAATTGTAGAAAATTTCGGGTAATTGGTAGTCTCGGTGTACAAAGTGGGTAGTCTCGATAAAAAGTTTGAGAACCGCTGCAGAGGTTAAAGACGGAGTGACTCGGCCCCTTTCCCTCCCGTTATTTCTGCACTTGAGCCGAAGCTGAACTGCTGATACGATGTGCTTCAGTGGCCGCTCATGGATAGAGTTAAGAGGAGGGAGATAAAGAAAAAGCACCAAAATAATTTTTTTGTATCAATAATATTATTAATTAAGAGTACAATTCATGATGATGTCAATCGATGGGCGTTGAACGATGAGCAATGAGCGTCGGATATTCATCTAACGGCGAGAGTATAATTAGACATATATGCAACTTGTAATGTCGATTTACAGAACATACATTACTCCATATTGAAATCAGAGGCCATTAAATTTTCGAGTATTCATTTTACTTTAAAGGGCTCTCCTGTTCATTATATATGAGCAATTTTCAAAATCTCTGCATGCATTCGAATATCAGCTGCCAAAAATATCATCACACTATATCACATTATATCACATATGCCATTTAGTGATACATTGAAAAGTTCCACCGACATTTCATTTATCTGATAAATGTCTATAGCTAAAGAAGCTTTCGATGTGTTTATTCCAGAAAAGCGCTAGGTTTCTTAAACGCTTGACGCAGAAATTATTCAATAATTAGAAATTTTGTCTGTGAAGTTTTGGGATGTTCTTCCAACCAGTACACCAACCACTTTCAATTATGACTCTGTGAACCAAATTTTAATTCGTATTCCAGTGTTGAAAAATTGTAATGGCTGTCAATGACTGGTACAAATAGACACACTATATTAATCCATGGAATAGTAGACTATTTCATATGAAACAATACTACCATCTCACTTAAAATTCTCTTCATGAAGATCCTGTAATTTGCTGTCAACAACTTCCACAACCAACTTGGCAAATAGTTTGACTACGATATGATGCTTTAGATCGAATCTGATCTATAAGCCATAGATTTTTCCGTGCGCCATCATTGTGCATAGGCAAGATATCAAATTTCCATTCTAGTGTACTATTATCTACTTCTATGTTCTATATCACAAAATATGGCACTTTTTCAGTACTATGATCAACATAGACAAGCGTTCGATAATGAACAATAATCAGCAGCGGTATCACGCAGCAAAGAGACACAGACGACATCAAATCCTCCAGAGAATTTTTTTGTCTGCGTTTCTACCATGCGACTGTTATCTTTTGAAATAATGACCGGACAGATTAATCTCGACAAAACTTGTGAAAATTATCAGAATTCCTCAAATTTGAAGGAATCGTGACCATTGGTGCATTTGAAGAAATTCACAGCATTTTCCAAGCGATAAAGGAATTTTTCGCTATTCAACCAACGCAATAAATTTCACTTTCTGTGCACTTCCTGACTGTGGCCTTGGTGCGTTTGGACTCCATCCTTGGTATTTAATTGCAATCCTAGCAATCCGACGCGGCGCTTGACAATGTATGTGTATTGACAGCGATAAATATTTCGATTGCATATATGGATCTTGCAGGCATTTTCAGGCTCTTCAATCTTCGATGACTCTATACCATCCTACAAAATGTCAAGACTATGCATCACTGTGACTTCTAACAAATCAATCAGAAGACAGATAGGAGATTTCAAATGTTTCATTCAATACAATGATGCAAGGGTTTCAACCAAAGCGAAAATGAGGTTTGAGAAGATCCCACATTTTAGTCGGAATATATTGAGAGATGGCGTTAATAAATTTGGAAGAGAGTTCCCATTGACGACAAATTAATTGAATGAGACGTATAAATTCACTAAAGAATCCGTGCTTGTGATCGTACTGAATAAATCCGTGTAATAATGCATCGTGAAGATATTTCATCACATTCTGCTTGGATACATTCTCAATCAAGCCATCACTAGTCTTGAGCACTTCAGGATAAATACACATATGCAGTTTATCTTTCAAATATTTCAAATTCTTTTTTCCTTTGTAAAAATGTAATTCGGCGAACTTGTCGACTTCCTTTTTCAAACAGTTATCGAATTCAGAATCCCACATGCTCAAGGAGGACACTATTTTATCCATTAATTTGTAAAGTGAAGTATCTTTCAATCTCATTTTGACCACTAGAAATGCATATAAAAGATAATTATCTTGTCGTCTTTCCTGCATCAGTCTTTCAATCACTTCAACCACTTCCTCATCTATTGTATCCTTGACGAAGTTGGAAATTACAGACTCCTTTTCAATGTGATGTAAAACAAGAAGAATACACACGAAGACGCACGCAGTCCATTTGTGCCACATGATACCAACTCGACCTTAGAAACGCAGGTTGTAGGGTGAATTATTCTGATCTCTGATCCATTCCACATTCGAATAAAAAATAATCTGCAATTCTTGGAAATCCCGATCTGAACAGCAGCCATGATTGGACTTTCTGATTGAACGCAACTACAACTGCATTGATGTCTCCTTTCCGCAGCATATATATGGGATTAGGGAAAGACTTCCTGCTTTCATTCATTCACCTTTACTTACGCTGAAGCTGCGATTTCTTCTTTACATCGACGGCCGCTGAAATTACTTGGGACTAGGCGTACTTGTAGAATTTTGTAGTGGGTGGGCGGGAGTGACTTTCACAAATTCCTGTGTTCAAAACAGCAGGAGTTATCAAAAATTAATTGCAAATATTTTACGATGCCAATCAATTTATTTTAATGCGTTAAATTTTTACAATGTATATTAGATAATGATGCAGAGTTCACACTATCGAGTGGTTGAAATTATAGACAAATAATAGCGTGTAATTACCAAGAAGTTAAAATTGAGGAGAAATTATTGACTATAAATTGACTGCATAGAACTTACATTTCAATTGATTGATTGCATAGAACTTCAATTTTAATAAATTGATGGCATAGAACTTCACTTTCAATTAATTGATTGCACAGAACTTCAATTTCAATCAATTGATGGCATAGAACTTCAATTTCAATCAATTGATTGCACAGACCTTACATTTCAATTGATTGATTGCATAGAACTTCAATTTCAATCAATTGACTGCATAGAACTTACATTTCAATCAATTGATTGATTGCATAGAACTTCAATTTCAATCAATTGATTGCATAGAACTTACATTTCAATCAATTGATTGATTGCATAGAACTTCAATTTTAATAAATTGATTACATAGAACTTCCATTTCAATTGCTGATTGCATAGAACTTACATTTCAATTGCTGATTGCATAGAACTTCAATTTCAATCAATTGATTGTATAGAACTTCACTTTCAATTAATTGATTGCACAGAACTTACATTTCAATTGATTGATTGCATAGAACTTCAATTTCAATCAATTGATTGCATAGAACTTCAATTTCAATCAATTGATTGCATAGAACTTCAATTTCAATTAATTGATTGCACAGAACTTCCATTTCATTTGATTGATTGCATAGAACTTCAATTTCAATCAATTGATTGCATAGAACTTCAATTTCAATCAATTGATTGCATAGAACTTCCATTTCATTTGATTGATTGCATAGAACTTCAATTTCAATTAATTGATTGCACAGAACTTCAATTTCAATTAATTGATTGCACAGAACTTCCATTTCATTTGATTGATTGCACAGAACTTACATTTCAATCAATTGATTGCATAGAACTTCCATTTCAATTAATATATTGTTCATGAATGCCAATTTCAATCAATTGCTTGAAAAGAACAATTACATTACAATCAATTTTTGATAATCCCCGCGTAGAGATGTTGGGAAAGCATTTGAATGTGATACATGTATAAATGATATTTTATGTCAATAGTTAAAATCCTTCCTATAGGTTGGATTGTCAATGTCGTCAAATGATAGCGTGCAAACGTTACTGAAATCATACCTAAGGGCACTTTTCGTTGTGACTGATCCCACTTGGCTGCCGCTCTATGAGTATTATCAGTGACGTGGGCATGGTACGGTACTACAAATACAATCGAGAAAACAACAATCTTCTGAATTCGTGGCAATCGGAGCATTTTGAAGACTTTACAGCAATCCACAAGTGTTGGACTGTTTTAGCCATTCTATCAATGCAATGAATTTCACTTCACTTCAAGCAACAATCTGATGCTGTGTTGACGAATGTTTCACAGGAATTTGTTTTTTCGACGGTATTTGTGGATCCGTGTTCCATAACTACATGTTTCAACTGTATTCCATAACGTGTTCCGCCTGTATGTTTGGCTCTGTTTTCAGTAAGATTCAGGCGCTTCAGTCCTCGATGACTCTGCTATTCAGCATAATGTTCAGACCATCCACCACTTCTAACTAAGCAGTCACAAAACTGGCAAGAGATTTCAAAGGTTTTCAACCAATGCAATAATGCAAGGGATTCAACCGAAGGGAAGATAAGGTTTGACGAGATTCAATATTGGAGTCGGAATATATTCAGACACGAAACTAAGCAATCCAGTTATTGTGGAATAGAAATTCCACTGACGAGAAATTAATTGAACAAGACGTATAAATTCACTAAAGAATCCATGCTTGTGATCATATTGAATGAATCCGTGTAACAATGCATCGTGAAGATATTTCATCACATTCTGCTTGGATACATTCTGAATCAAGTCATTATTACTTAATCATCAATAAGTCATCATTAATATTCATTAATAAAGTCATCAAACCACTATTACAATTATGATAAGTAATTATTTTAGACAACTGGCGTCAGATGGGTCTCTATACAGTGCAGTATGCCAGTGGTGGGCAACGCGTGGCCCGCCCGGACATATTGGGTGACCCGCCACCACTTCTCATATCTAAAGTCGCCCGCAGACATTATTTGAATGGATGATGTGAAAATGACCCACTGCGACTTCGACTTTTGGGAGGTACATCTAAGAGTGAGGGATCCTCTTTAGAATTTGCAAAGCCATTAATTAACAACTAAATGAGCAATATGATGGCACAAAATGACATTCGAATTATCCAACCATGTTCCTTTCGTAATGAATATGTTCTCGTATAAGCGTAAAATGTTCATCACCTGAGCGAGCTTATGGTACGAGTATGTCACATAGTATTCGATGCCCTGCTGAGCATGTTTCTCTACATAATAAACCACGCTTCAATGAAACTAGAAAGAGGCTATATTAATCACACCAATCCAACCGCAATATTTTGACAGGCTAGCACTTTTTCAAATATTCTTCCTGAATTTCATTTGTACTACACTAATATATATTTCGTACACTCGACTGGCATATATCGCTGCATTAACACACCATTGTTTTTCGATGAAATAAGGTAATGTTTGTCAAATTACCGTCTAATTACACAAAAGAAAAGCTTCCATGTTTTGTTATAGGCCTAGTCGCTCTTCAATACTCAAATGAATTGTAGAAAGTAAATTATCATTCCTTAACATTAAACAAATTAGTTGCGCACAAACCTGCTGTACACAGTAATACGACCACTATACACGTACAGTATAGCAGCCCAAAATGTGCACTTTAAAGTACGCAATTAAAGAATATTAAACGTATATTACTGCTTTTTAAAATTGGTATTCCGCTATTCCTATTTGGTTGCCCACCTCTGCATGAGGAAGATCCCGGAGACCGCTTGATTTACGATATATTGCGATTATACCGTAAAACCTGTAATAGAAGAGGTGACCGCCACTTCCTATATTTCGGCAGTATAAGTAGTCAGTATGAAGATGTTTGCTTGTGTGAGGTCTGACCGATATGTGATGTTTCTTTGTGTCCTCTGACTTCTTCATTATTAACAACTGCTTCAAATTGATCACTAAGTTCCTACAACATTAATCACGATTAGCGTTGCTCGTCATCTTGTTTCCTTTATACAGTAAGTAGAACGGTTCCACGGGTGTGCGGATTTGGTGATGGAAGTGGTAATTCTCATTTTTCGTGCACTATTCAGAAGAAAGCGTCGACGAATGAAAAGTTAATTGTATGTTACCTCAAATTTAAAACAAAAGACACATGCATCAACTGCGCGAAACATCTACAGATACGACTCCCATTAAACAACGCATTGCTTCAATTTAGTCTATGTCTGGGACAGATCCTGTCATCCACGGTCACATATAGTAAAATTCACATTCAATAATATCATCTGAATTTTAACTTTTTTCTATCGAGGAACTCGTACTTTAGAAAATTGCTTTGCCAAAATTAGATAATAAAATATCGATTAATATAGGTAATATGAAAAGGTGGGTATTGGGGATTACCGCGAATTTTAAAGCCAATCGTTCTACTCCTTGTTTATAGGCAGTCATCCTGCGTACATAATATGCTAGATGATACAGCAAACTATCCTGTCGAGTGCTCAGCCTTTTCTTTTTGATTTCTCGCATCTTCGGGACAAGAAAGGGTGCTAGGTATACATAAAAAGACTCAAGTCAAGAAACGAGCCTCAAGGCCTCCCACACGATGGATTCCGAGGTTTCTTTGCTCCAACTACAATAATTGTCGGTCACTTTGCAATCCTTTGGCGGAACTTTCCTAGCCATCTAGACTCTCCGCAAGTGAGCTGAGCAAGAAGACACTGGCTTCGTCTTTTCGACACTTTCTTAAGTCTGAGATTCTCTCTCTTGTGGCCTTTTATGCAGTATCTTCTAAGGCTGCTGCTCCATTTTTCATACAACTTTTGCTTGAGCTTCGGGGGAACATCACCTCTTCTTGGTCAACTTCTTCAACCGCTCTCCCCGCATCTTTGTCGATACCACAATGGACGGCTACGAACTGGTCGTTTATGTTCTTCGTCTCTGCTACTTCAATAAGTAGCTGCCACACTTCAGACTGCTGTTCTGTTTCTTGTTGTAATGGACCACTCTGGAGTGCCTTTATCATAGATTGTGAGTCATTGCAGATGAGCAATTTCCCTTCCAGCTGATGAAGGCTCGAGTCTCTCATAACGACTAATCCGGCATTTAGGCCCATGTTTTTAAGTTTTTACTTATTATAGCTGAGCCTTTATTACTAGTAGGCGAGCGATTGTACCTACACTGTACATCAATTCATTGAATGTCGATCAAATAGGCTTATGTATTGTATAGATCTATTTCTATCAAATATTCATTGAATGTCAGTCAATTATGTACATGCCTACATGTATTTGGTATCATGTTCTATCTCAATCATAAAATAATAAGTCTTAAATACAGGGTGCGAGAAAAGACTTTGCTGATTTTTGTTAACTTTATATTTTGTCATTGTATGGTGAATTATTTTACTTTATTTTCATTTTTTTCTTTAAATTGACCCATCTAGAAATAAAAACTGAACATTCCATGTACTCAATGATATTTTTATTCTTCAAATAGCTCACTGTTATGCTCAATGCACTTCAGAAAACGTTTCTGAAAATTCCGCAACGAATCACGGTAGTTAGAGAGAGCAATTTTGTTCATTAGTCGCTCAATCTCTTCCCACAAGTCATGAATGTTCCGGTAAAAAATCCTGGTGGATAAACCAATTGCCGCAGGTGATTCCAGAACCAAAAGTCGCAGGGTGTCAAGTCCGGCGATCTTGCTGGCCATTCAATCGGTCCTCTTCTGTCGATCCAGCGATTGTGCAAATGAGTTTCCAGAAGTTAACGCGCTGAAAGAGGAGTAATGGGGAGGTGCCCCGTCTTGCTGGAACAGAAGGGTTCTTTCACTGCCACGAAAGAAATAGGGAACGACTTGGTTCAACGCAGATCAGAATATCTCTTTCCATTTATGGTTTCTGAACTGATATCGTAAAGAAGAAGTCCGGAATAGCTATTCAGGCCCACACGGTGAAACTGGGAGTCTTGCCTGGGTTGGTCATTCTACTTTTCAGGTTCGTCATAGTCCAGAAGTGCACATTGTGTTTGTTGATGTTGCCTGTCAACGACATGACATACTCGTCCGAAAATGTTATCTTTCGGAGGAAAACAGGGTCTTCTCTCGATTTTCTCCTCATTTCTTCATGAAATTGTAAGCGGCGATCTTCGTCCCCGTCACCAAGAAATTGAGAATAAAGCGGATTGTACGGATAATTTCCGCCCTTTAGAACTTCTAGGACGGTGATTCTCCCAGCGAATATCGAGCTGGGCAAGATCATGTTTGCTGACATCACACCATCTTGTGCGCGGAGCGCCTCGCGGCCCTCTCCATCCAGCGCCAACAAGGTCAAAGGATAAAACTGCTTTAGTCAGTTGGCTATTGGGAGGCGGCTCAGATGACCGAGGCATCTAAGGCGCTTCTGCGCTAGCAGCCGAAGTACTGGAGGTTGCCTGGTGCGGCGACGTATTTCGATGTTTGGGATTCGATCAGTCCATCTTAAACGTTCGATCATGTGTAGTGTCGTTGATTCGAATCCTTGAATTCGTCGAGCCGCGGACTGTGAGAGGGGCCAGGTCTCTGCTCTGTATAGAAGGACTGGCAACCGTGTCGTCAGCGTACTCTAAATTAGTCAATCTGTAGCTACCCAATTGAATGGCAGGTATTCGACTGCAGATAATCTTCATCAAATAGTCGATGATGCAGTTAAACAGATCTGATGCTGCAACACCTCCCTGGCGCACTCTTGATCGAATTTCAAACCAATCGGAAGAAGGCAGTCGGGTAGAAGTCTCTTTGTCGGATATGTCAGTACATTACCGATCACAACAAGAGCGCTCACACGTGCACCACAATGCTACGCATACTACCATGACTCCAGAGATTCAGAGTTCTGAATATCAATTTTAAAAATGGAATTGTAGCATTTTTGCTACACCGGTTTCAAATACCGTGGTATCCATCATCAGTGGCGATGATGCAACAAATGGATAGGATTATAAACAATTTTGGACATGAAATCACCCATCCATTCAAATTTAAAATGGAATATCCAACTCAGGGCAAAATTAATTTCTTGGATATGACAGTATACACTGAAGACAATGCAATCAAAACGCGATGGCTCATAAAACCAACTAATTCCCTTCAATATACCCACCAAGAGTCTTATAGCCCTATCGGCTACAAAACTAATGCTGTGCGCTCTCTTTATGAGATCACAATAGTTCATTATTGACCCCAATAAAAAAGAAGAAATAAAATCCAAAGTAAAAGAAATCTTTTTGTCAAATGGCTATAAATCCTCATGAAGTATTTTCAACACTGGAAAAACCAAGTCGACCAGGGGCGACCGCACAGAAACACTGTTAGGCTAACAAATCTCTAACAATATCACACACCCATTGAAATTTGCCTGCCATTAACAACTGTTTTTGTGCGGTCTCACCAGACATATTCAAGAATCTGTTTCTCTTGCGAATAACTTCAAGAATTCATGTTTTCAGTGAGATTACTTGAGCTGTCATTTCTATGATTTCAAAAAACAAATTTGAAAATAATGAATTGTGTTGGAAAACGACTCTGCTCCCATGTCTCTAATCATTTTTTTCTCAGTCTTAGTGTTTTTTAACGACTTTTATGGAAGTTCACACGCAGCATCCTTCGAACATTCGTGAAGATCGGAGCATTTTTGAAGGAATTCACAGCAATCCACTAGCGACGAATGACTGTTTTGCCGCTCAACCATGTAATAGATTTCATATCAACTTCTAGCAACAATTGAATTCTGTGTTGACGAATATTTCGCGGAATTTGTGTTTTCGATTGTACATGAATGTATGGATCCTGTATACATGTTCAGAGAGATTCAGGCGCTTCAGTTTTCGATGTCTTTTTGCCATTCAGCATGATGTAAAGACCATTCACCACTTCTAACTAAACAATCACAAAACAGGCAAGAGATTTCAAAGGTTTTCAACCAATGCAATGATGCAAGGGATTCAACAGAAAGGAAGATAAGGTTTGACTAGATTCAATATTGGAGTCGGAATATATTCAGACAAGAAACTAAGCAATCCAGTTAGTGTGGAATAGAAATTCCACTGACGAGAAATTAATTGAACAAGACGTATAAATTCACTAAAGAATCCGTGCTTGTGATCATATTGAATGAATCCGTGTAACAATGCATCGTGAAGATATTTTATCACATTCTGCTTGGATACATTCTCAATCAAGTCATCACTAGTTTTGCGAACTTCAGGATAAATGCACAAATGTAGTTTCTCCTTTAAATTTTGTAGATAATTTCTGTCTTTGTAAAAGTATATTTCGAAGGCTTCGTCAACTTCCTTTTTCAGACAGTTGTTGAATTCAGAATCCCAGATATTCAAAGATGACAAAATTTTATCCATGATGCTGTAAAATATGCTGTTCTCCAAGGTCGTTTTAACCATTAGAGATGCATATCGAAGATAACTCTCTTGTTCTCTTTCTTGCTTCAGTCTTTCGATAACTCCATCCATTTCCGCATCTATTACATCCTTGACATAATTGGAAATTCCAGATTTCATTACAATAACATACAAAAGAAAAGCACATTGGAGGAAAATCACAATCCATTTGTATACCATAATGATAAGACGACCCTTCTTAGAAACACGAGTTGCAGAATGAATCTCTGATCTACTGATCTAGATTCTTGATCTAGATCTAGATCACAACTGATCTAGAATTCTTGGAAATCCATGCAGACATGATTGGATTTTCTAAAAACAGATTGGAAACAGCTGTATCTCAATAGAGAAATGAAGAACTTCAATAAGCGAGCAGAATAATAATAATAAGGGTTTATTGAAAATAGAATATGAATCGATCAGTATAAGTTAAAGTTCCCTTTTATACGCAGAGATGAAAATTGAACATGCAAGTATGATAAATCAGATCTTCTTTTTAGATTAATAATGCGAAAAATATCTGTTTTCTCACCCGAGTTATTTTAATGCCAGCAAGTTAAATAATTGCGAATAAAAATATATACACAGAGCCGACGTTTCGGGTCCAGACCCTTTCTCAAGGGTAGGCAGCAATAAAATGACAGTGTCTTAACTGGCTCGTTAGATACGCAGCATGGCTCCGGTTGTCTCATGACGTCTGTTCATTTTGGGATGGCACTTATTGATTAATCGCGATTCCACCACGCTTGTTTCAACAGGATCATTTAAGCAGCGAAGAAATTCAACATCAAAATCATCAATCGAACCGTTAGCAAGACAGGTATTACTGTGTTCAGACAAAGCACTTAGATCATTTTTATTACGAATACTGAACCTGTGTTCGTTGTATATAATGTAGAATGGTCTAGCAGTTTTACCTACATATTTGTCACCACACTTTCTGCAAGATAATTGAGAAACATCAAACGATGTCTCACAGTTATGATTTTGGGATAGCTTTTGCATATTCTACAATCATTGTAGCACATTTTTTTCATTGTTTCTTCACAACGTTGCGCAGTTTTTTGTTGCCCGTACTGACGAGACGGACATTCAACCTTCTTTGTGGGTAGAACAAACCTGCCAATAGGAGACAAAACCGGGAGTAAATTATGAAGAATATGTTCATAGCCCATAACGTAAGAATTTCATAGATTGAACTACCGGAGTTTACTACCCGGTATATTAAATGGAAAATGACGAAATTGTATAATAATTTTGTATTAGGTTAATATACCCGGGTATATTAAGTGGAAACACCACAAAATAAGCCAATTTACATGTAGTATATAAGATGGAATTCGTCACTTAAAGCAACAATAATTTATTACAGGGGCTTATAATTTGGTACATTAGGTAACAATTGTTGACAATTGTGAACAGATTAGGTAACATCTGTTCTTAGGCAGATAGGAGCTGTATGAACATGGAGTAGCAAGGCTATGAACAAGGAACATGGATATGTAATGCGTGAAACGTGAATGTTAAGGCGATGCAAGAACTAAATGCGTGTATAGACTTCTTACGATCAGCCTAACAATAGGCACTTGCAAACTCGAGACAGAGCTACTCCCATATAGAACTGCATATAATCATATAATTATTGTCTGTCTCAACCAAGTCATTGATATCAAAAAATGAAAATATGTGCAGGCAGTCGACAGAAGGAAAGAGAGAGCGTTATACATACAGGCGTAATAATATCAAATGAATTTTTGAAGCTATTATTATACAATATTGGGGTTTCACCAGACTACAGAAAAATCGCGGGATTTGAATTTTGATTCGAAAATCTCCTCCCAGGTTTTAATGCGACAACGCATATTGCGTGCAATGACCAGATCTACTTATTGTTAAAGCTTATGTTTGCATGTGAAAAGATAAGTTATTATTAATTCATGGACATTAAGGCACATGTCTATCTGATATCATTACTTGTAGTGTACAGTGCATCGTTCAAAATACTCGTCAAAACAATTTAAAACGACGCTTAGTATTGTTCAGCCTACGCTAGCCTAAGCGTACTATAAGTAAATGAATAAAGCTTGATAATCCCGGGATCAGAAAGAGTCGGGATTTTGAAGACCCTAGTATACAGGTAATTAGACTTATTCCTTCGCCTAATCTTCTTCCGGTGTGATCACATGAGATTTGTAAACGCCAAGATGAGTGCTTGATTTACACAAATCAATAGAAGTATTATTTCCAAGAAAATGGCTGAGTTACAAAGACATTATGAAAGTTTGACGCTAGCTAATATACCCGGGTATACTAAGTGGAAAACTCCGGTATGCGACGGTCCTCAAGAGATGGCAAACATTGACTCAGGATTGCACAAAATTCTGTGGAAGCGCTTTTGCAGACGATGAATGCGGTTGGAGTCTGTTGAAGCAAGGCCGAGAAAACGTGGAGCGTAGTATTCAATCGAAGTTCTAATTAGATTGAAGTACACGATTTTGAGATCCTCATATAACTTCCGGGAAGCATTATTGACGACGTAATCAATGTGATCAGTCCATGTAGCTGCACCACAGAATTAAATATTTTGTTTATCTGCTTCGGTTTGCTAGAAGTGTGATTAACACGAAATCGCTGGCACATCGAGGAACCTATTAAGTGGGCAAAAAGGGATTCCTAATACCCTACAGAGATAGGAAAAATGTCGTGCGTCGCCTGCGGATTAATGTGAGTTCCAGCAAAGTGCTTCGATTGCCACAATTCCTTCAGATTCGAAGAATTCAGATCATTGCGCACAAGTTTTCTCCATAATGTTGGTCCTTCCGATCATTATTAAGAAAAATAGCAGGCGTACGAAAATTCGTTCACTTGATGTTTTCACATCCTCTCCTCGGCATTTCTCACTGTGTAGTGCATACACTGAATCGAATGTTAGCCAGGCATCGATGTGTGTTTTGGTGTGTGCGAAGTGATATCACAGCACGCACGCATCTCTCACTGGCTCTGGTGTCCTCTGCTGACAGCTTATTGTTTGACATTTCCAATAACAAGCGATACACGAATTATCCATTCGAGAAGGAGCAAGTTGTCTAATTCTGTGATGTGCCATTTCGATATTAAGGTTACATATAATCATTCCTTTCTAGGAAACCGAAGCGCGCACAGATGAATCTAATTCTGCGGGCTGCACTGTTGAAGTGAACTGCCATGATGCATACAGAATCAACTGTTTGAACATCGGGAATATAAATTGCATTAGGCACAGATGACTTCTGTAGGACAAATGAATGGAAGACAACCCTACATGCCGTTGTCAAATTTGACAATTTCACTCTATTATCTAGCATACAGGCCTCACAAACCTCCCATCTTCCTATTGTGCCCTTTATATATTGACAAAAGTCAATAAAATTCGAATTTGAGACAACTGGGCACAGTGAGAGACATGCGTCGATCATGTAATGGTCGACACTTTCTTTTACCTACTCCCATTTTTCGGAAATTATCAAACTTATCGATCACGAAATGCTCTACGTTTTCTTCTTCTCGCTCACTTGTTTGAAAATTTATCCTTTTTGTTCAGACTTTCGTATGAGGGTTGAGGTCTGCCTTGGTGTTCTTTCTTTCCAAAGCCTCTCTGGCATTGCAAGAGGTCCGCCTCGAACCTTGAGTGACGAAAAGTGACCTATAAGTTAGGTTTATGACATTTCTCAAGAATGATGTGCCTGCTTCCGATCTGAAAGATGGTTTCCCTAGAGTCCTTTTCTGAAAATGTGTTTTGCGCTCTTTGACTCAAATGGACAGAGATGCCGCAAGAAATAAAATTACCGTTAATGAAACAGAATAATATCCTAAATTTCCTCAGCTTCAATGTCTAAAGTTTCTTCTGACCAAAATTCAGCAATTGGAGTTTATGCGAACTTAGTTTGATCGGAGAGAGACCTGTCTTTTCCCTACAGTAAATACTGCTTGAGTATTGTTTCCATCTTCGATTGAAGTTTTCGAAGTCAGACTGCCATTTAATCGAGTCCAAGAAATCTTAGGAAATTCATGACGTCAATTCTTTAAGAGTTACTGAAATCTTAGTAATTTCTATTTTTGTTTCAATTTACTAATAGAAAACAACACAACTTCAGGAAAATAGTCAAAAACAAGAAAAATATTTGTAATAAACACTTTTGCTATCTACTTTCAGAGCAGTTTTATACTACTGAGTTTATGCTCCTATTTTTGCATGCTTACTTGTTGTGAGGCCTGAACATATTAGAAGTCTGTCTTTATAGAACTGTGTCAGTGCGTCCTCCGACGACGCAAGAACATGCATAAGCGCACCATGCAAATATTTTTCCTAAGTTCTATAATATAAGTTCCTCCAAGAAGCGACACAGAAAATGAGATCTATACAGAAATCTGCGTGTCTGCCGAGATCTGCCAGGTTCCACTCCTTGCCAGACACGATCAAAGAAGATAAAAATTCAATGGGAAGTAGATAAGATATTTCAGTAAAATCGCATTTTCTTGAGAGACGAAATATCAACTTTTCCTCCTTCAGCTATGTGATAGGTATACCATAGCATTCTTCAAATTCCCGAAGGAGAAATAGCAATCTGCCCGAGCGTATCGAGGGCAGATTCTATTTTTCCTGAGGGAATTTGAGCAAGAATGCTATGGTATACCTGTTATATATGATGATCCGATATCACGACTATTTCTACGAGGAAAGTTCTCAGGGAAAGTTCTACGGGAAGGGATGGTTCTTTGATTATATGTCATGGTATATTTGACAGATGTCTATTCTGATCATGATATATGTTGTACAGCCCAAGCGTAACGAGGGATGGACAGATATCTAAGGAAGGAAACGTTTATTTCCTCTCGAAAGAATGTAGCTTTTCATTTTGTGACTTTTAGATGTCTATTGTTCATTATCAAATTGATGGCTATGCCGCGAAATCTATGAATGAGCTAATCCAGGGACTATATCGATATCTTGGTAGTCTCTGGCTAATCATAAGTTGTTTGCAGACTTCTATGATTTTTTACACAAGCTTACACAGGAAAAGTTAACTGCGGGAAGAAAAGTTAGCTTTGTGATCCCGTGGGACTGAAAGGTTGATTGTTCCTCCCTACAGTTTACATAGGAGAGATATCTTTTCACTCACACACAAAATGAAAGTCAGATTTTCTGTGTTTTCTAATAAACTGAAGCAATAAACTTCAATCGATGACAAAAATACTAATTTCTGATGTATTTGTCGAATGTTTCATTGATTTCTTGTTTTCATTGCAGATTAAGTGTTTTGGTTCTCTTCTTCGAGGATAGTCTGGTATCATCTTCAAGCAAGACTCGTCACAACTGGTTGTCTACTGTCAGCATGAGTAAGTCGGATAAACGATTGAGTCGTCATTTTCTGCTTACATGCTTGTATGCTTGTCTATGAAAATCAGTCACAAAAGTGCCCTTATGTCGGGATTCCACGTGCAAACAACGAAATCGAAACTGAAATTCATTAACCCTCGACACACGGGAGAATTTTTGAATATCTTTTAAATAATTGACCTTTTTGACCACATGACATAATAGATCGGAGTCACGTTTACATCTGTTGGTAATACATTATATGGCTCTAAAATAATTTGTTTCATCGGAAATTGGCACTTTATGATCAAAATTTTAGCAATTTCCAAGGGTCACGTCACCACTGTAGGACACGGTGTTCTACCCACAGAATTAGATTGTTTAATGGTATCACTTTGCTAGAAGTGCAAACTGATTCAAACAGATGGCACATGCAGGAACTTAATAAGTGGGCAAAAAGAAATTTTTAATACCTTACAGAGATAGGAAAAATAGTCGTGCGTCGCTTGCGGATTGCTCTGAATTCCTTCAAAATGCTCCGATCGCCTCGATTCCTTCAGATTCGAAGAATTCACATCATTGCGCAAAAGATTTCTCGATAATGTTGGGTCTTCCAATCATTTTAAAAACGTTAGCAGGCGCATGAAAAACCGTTCACAAACTTCTCTGAAGAACTTGACATCGTCTGTCTCTTTGCTGTATGATCCGGTTGATAACAGTCACTGAAACTTTGCACAATTTGGCGTGTTTAAGGTTGAACTGGCTGTTTATTTTTCGATTGCTATGTTATTAATCAGGAGATTGTGCCATTTCATTTGCGTTACATGTTCCAATACTTCCCTTCTAGTCAAACGGAAGAAGAGACGACCTGTCTAATTCTGTGGTTCTACCACTAAATGTCATTTTACAGCGAAACTAAGCATTTTAGAGCCATGTAATGTATTATTAATAAATATAAATATGACTCTTATCTATCATAGCAAGAGGTCGAAAAGGTCATTCGAGGTCACATAATGACGTCAGAGGCTATTTTTAGCCCAAAAACGACAAACTGACCTCACTTGGCCGCTGAGCACCAGAACTTTTCTAAACTTCGGTTTTTTTGACACACCCTAATTTGCATGTTTGTAATATACTGACTGATTTCGTATATTCACTTCTAATGTATATTGCTGCATCAATTCTTGATGAAATAATTTGCGATAAGGGATTTAATGTAGAGATATTCATTTTGAAACTATTCATTTTGAGGGTCAAACATGTTTCAAGCAAAATTTCTCGCAGCAAACTCTTTGCATATCTGCGAGATTGATGAATATTCAACTTGTGATGCAGTTAAGTTTGGTGAATTCATGCACTACAAAATATGTACCGACGACCTCTGAACTGATGGAATGTAGTTCACTTTCCTTCTTTTGTATATAAGCTCCATTTTATTGTATCTGCTTCTCCTGTCACTGATGATGAGCAATTTTGCTTGAAACATGTTTGACCCTCAAAACAGTGTTGCCAACGGCTGCGCAAAATACGCACAGCGTATTCTTTTTACGATTTACGTAAAAATGGTGCGTATTTTTCCTTATGCGCATTTTCTGCCGATGCACACTTTTAAAAATAAAATTGTAGTATACAGGTATGAGAATCTTCCGGGTTTTCCGGGTTTTTGGTGCTGAAAAGACCATTCTCGTAATTCACCTAAATATGCAATAAAAAAGTATACCCCCTCCGAAAGTTAGATTATTTAAAAAACGTCCATTTTTTCGCCCTAGCCAACTATTTTTCTTACATTAGATTATGCCAAATATCAATAAAAAGGTCACAAAAATTTCAAGACCAGACCCCCTTCGCAAACTTGCTCGCTCGTTCCGGGTTTTTCATTTGCCCTCAATCTCATGCCTGAGTACAATTGGAAATGGATTATATTTAATGTGGAAATATGGCCCTGGCAAATGTGTTTTTGTTATAATGCCAATTATGTTGCTTTCATAATCAGGTTTTTATGAACCATGAGAATTTTTTGTTTTGTTTTATAGTTACACAGATTTTTAGTTACATAGCAACACATACATTTATAGTTTGCTCAACAAAAAGTAGGCCTACTTTGTTACAATGTGTGCTCGCGAAGGAGATTAAAGAATTCAAAACAACTCTGGCATTGTTATACTTTCCAATTTATACGTGTTATGTAGCCTATAAATAGAGACAGCTCTAAATTCCACAGTAAATATTGAATACCTATAATGTAAATCTCGTACATGTAACTCAAGTTTACGCCTGCCACTCAGATCAATTTACTCTCAGTTTTCATTGAATGAATTTTAATGTTCATAATTGCATTCAAGTGATGTTTAGCAACAATCAATTTTTTTACGTGTTACTGCAAAATCATGAAAGCCCGTCTTATATCAGTCAAGTTAAAATAAAATGCATAAATTAGTCCCATATGATATATTTACCGTCATAATTTGTTTGAACATCGGTTGATTCTCGATGTCAAGTAAACAACGTGAACATTTTTGGCCTGCATATTTATTTTGCACTTAAGCCGTTGGCAACACTGCCTCAAAATGAATAGTTTTCATTCTAAAATGAATCTGGGCAGTCTTCCTTCTATTGCACTTAAAGTTTTTGAATTTGAAATTGTCTGCCTATCATGTATACATGTTTGAAATTTGAATTTCAAATTTCAGACATGATTTTTAATTATTCTTGTACTTTTTAGTTCTTCTGTAGAGGAGCTCAGTTTTCAGCACTAGTCTCCAGTCGGCGCTCGTTCGCAGTTATTCATGTTCAATGTCTATCTTCTATTTTCGCGCTATTGTGATGAAAAATTGTGCTTAAAATTGCTAAGTAGTCGAATTGTAATTTTTTATCTCAGTAGCCTGATAAGAATCAAGATGCATTGGCAATAAATTGACAAACACTTTTCTCTCCAGAAAGCTTTAGAAAATAATTCAGAATTATAGAAGAAATTCAGAAAGTAGGAAAACTTCCAATCAATACATCTGACACTGCTTATGATTTAATCAAAAATGTTCAAGATAGGAATTACAATAATACGTCATATTCTTTTTATATGTAGTGACTTGTTCACAATTTAATAAGTCAGACAATTCGAGGGATTCATTTTCTGATATTTCATTCTTAGATATAAACTTATACTCTAAATTCATAATTAGAGGAATCGTGGCATGAGAGGATCCCACTACGCTTAGATGTTAATTGTTGAGAATTACTTTCCAATACCTACCAAAATAATGAGACTGAGACTACACTTTGAGTTGGACTGCCATTGTTCCATCGTGTGCGGTAGGATGGGCGTCATGTTGTGTCACTTATTTGGCAACATATTATTAGAATTATTAGATTGATTGGAAAGGCAAGAATGTATCCCGTAATGATGATTTCTCCACGCATGTGAAATACATATTTGAAATCTCAATCAGCGTATCAATCTTGGTATCGATATCTTGGTAGTCTCTGGCTAATCATAGCTTGTTTATAGACTTCTATGATTTTTTACACAGGAGCTTACACAGGAAAAGTTCACTGCGTGAAGAAAAGTTATCTTTGTGATCCCGTGGGACTGAAAAGTTGATTTTTTAGATATCTTTTTACTCCAACACAAAATGAAATAGTGGGATTCACAGAGGATTCAAGATGTACTATGATGATGATTTCATGTTCATAGAAATAAAAAGTCACGCAACACGTCCCTCTCCTCCTTTGAGTTCATTACTGGACACAGATATCTAATGAAAATTGCCTCTCTAACTGAGATTGGCTGATACTTTTGTCCTCACCGAGTTGTTCTGACAGAGTTGTAATTTGTAATTCATTCAAACAGTGAAGTATTTCATTTCATTCTCACAAATCTTCACTCAGTAAAGTGTTAAACTTTGATCGTTGTAGAAAACAGCGGAGTGATAGAAGAACCAGGTTTGTCATGTCGCTGGTGTGGAAGGGGAAATTGATGTTTTCTAATATATATTGGCAACTGGCTGACTTTTGGGTTTGATAGAGGAGGTCAGAGGAGGCATTGTATCATTGACTGCCTTCTCTTTGCAGATAATTCAACATTTCTGCTGCTACATTCCTGTCTATCATCTCACAAGTATGAAATTCTGAAGCAGTGTCGAGCCTGTCCTACTTTTGAAGTGGTAAGTTAACTTCAATCGATGATGAATTGCTGACTTCGAAATTTTTCATTGAAAGAAGACTTCAGTAAGATTTTCTCGATTAATATTGAGATGAAAATTTAGATAAACACTTAACGAGCTTTTGGGCGAGCCTGTCGGTACGAATACAGAATCGACAAGCAAGGACAACTGTAGGCCTCAGACCTTTATTATTCTTGCTTTTTACAGGTTGTCTACTAACCGGGAAAAACCGGGAATCCGAACTTGTTTGGTAGTTCCACTACTAAGACAGACAAACTTGCGATATACAGAAACCGCAACTCTAACTGAATTATAGTCCGGCAGCCAGCACGAGTTTCTGCAGGGAACGAGGCCGACAATGAGACTTTCACAGAATGATGCACACCTCATAGTCCGGCAGCCAGCAGGAGTTTCTGCAGGGAACGAGGCCGACAATGAGACTTTCACAGAATGATGTACACCTCATAGTCCGGCGGCCAGTACGAGTTTCTGCAGGGAACGAGGCCGACAATGAGACTTTCACAGAATGATGTACACCTCATAGTCCGGCAGCCAGAACGAGTTTCTGCTGGGAACGAGGCCGAAAGTGAGACTTTCACAGAATGATGTACACCTCATAGTCCGGCAGCCAGTACGAGTTTCTGCAGGGAACGAGGCCGAAAGTGAGACTTTCACAGAATGATGTGCACCTCATAGTCCGGCAGCCAGCACGAGTTTCTGCAGGGAACGAGGCCGAAAGTGAGACTTTCACAGAATGATGTGCACCTCATAGTCCGGCAGCCAGCACGAGTTTCTGCTGGGAACGAGGCCGAAAGTGAGACTTTCACAGAAAGATGTACATCTCAAAGTCCGGCAGCCAGAACGAGTTTCTGCAGGGAACGAGGCCGAAAATGAGACTTTCACAGAATGATGCACACCTCATAGTCCGGCAGCCAGAACGAGTTTCTGCAGGGAACGAGGCCGACAATGAGACTTTCACAGAATGATGTGCACCTCATAGTCCGGCAGCCAGAACGAGTTTCTGCAGGGAACGAGGCCGAAAGTGAGACTTTCACAGAAAGATGTGCACCTCATAGTCCGGCAGCCAGAGCGAGTTTCTGCAGGGAACGAGGCCGACAATGAGACTTTCACAGAATGATGTACACCCTATGCCTACTACGAATCGGTGCGTCGCCGAGTTCTAGTGAGACAGGATCAATGGACAAGGATCTTATGGGACGCAGATTGCAGCTTTAAGTGAAAATGAAATTTACTATGTTTTCGTTTATCAACTGGAAAGTATTAAGTCTAGAGCCCTAATTTTTGACATGGAATGCCTTCAGGTCATTTCCTATGACCTGAAGACATTTCATGCTAAAAATTGTGGCTCTGGGCTTTAGTACTTTTCGTTTAATCAGAGAAAACATACAAAATTTCATTTTAGCCAAAAACTTCAAATCTGCGCCCCATTGGGTTAACATGTGTTTTTCTTTGACAAGAAGAGGAACTCACTGGGACTCGGCAGACGTACAGATTCGTTGTAGACATAGGGTGCATATCATTCTGTGAAAGTCTCACTTTCGGCCTCGTTCCCTGCAGAAACCCGCTCTGGCGGTCGGACTATGTTTTTGTTGACGGTCTGGTCGTTGACCAGCTTGTAATTATCATTTTCCTGACGATGGCCGTTGATAACGGTCGAAAGGCCTCCCAATAAACGAGAGGGAAGAAATTTCATCTGTCTTGTGGACTTTCCTCGCTATAATTTGAAATATGCCTAGTCCATTATTCAATGAGAACTTTTTGAGTTGTCAAACATGTTTCAGTCGATGTGACCATCATCAGTGGGAAATTGACAGTGAGCTTATGAACATAGTCTCAAATTTTAAACTCAATTTCTAGTTATATACAGTACTTAATCAGTCATCTGATCGGCAGTAGACTATCATAGATATCTATGCGCCATGTTGATAAAGATATCGAAAGATATGACAGAATAAAATGTCAAGGCGGGGTCGATCTTTACTCCATCAGTGGTGAATTTCACGAATTTCCAAGGATTTACCATTGATGGAGAGGATCTTGTCATGCATCATTCGTCATTCTATTTCAGAAAGCAGCTATCCCTCATTGCGCGGCCACGGGCTATAAGCAAGAAATTCTCTGCAAAGTGTCTTCTCCTACAACTGATACACCGAAGAAGAAAGTCTCCAAATCTGAGATAAAGATCAAGTAAGACGTTTGACCTGGTCATTGAGGTTTATACTGTTTTTCTCCCGTTGTTATGATTTGATTTCAACGGAGTCAAAGTAGGTTTGTATTTACGTGGAGTGAAGGATGTTTTAATGAAGAGATGATCATTTTGATACATGCTTATTAAGTTGGCCATTCCTGGGAAATAATTCAAACAGAAAATCGATTTCGGAGGTTGTTGTGAGGCTATAGCAGCTCGTGTGCGATGCGCCTCGAAGAACTTCCATCTCAGTAAAACGGAGGGTCAAGTACACAGCGCCTGGAGTGTATTGCTGCATACATTGGAGACATGGCCCATAAAAGCGGATGACCTTACTCGCCTGGTGAGAAATGAGGACGGTGTGATCCGATGGATGTGTTTCATCAAGCTTTGTGAGCGTCGCTCCGTGGTTGAAGTGAGAGGCATGCTCCATCTACATGTCCTAGAATCAGTCTTACGCCAACATCGCTTGCGCTGGTTCGGTTACCTGCAACGGATGCCGGACGGAAAATGGCCAAAGACAGTACTAAGTTACAAAGTGACAGAACCACAGAATTAGATTCATCTGTGCGCGCCTCGGTTTCCTAGTAAGGAAAGGTTATACTCGTATGTAGCCCTAACATCGAAATGGCACATCACAGAATTAGACAACTTTCTCCTTCTCGAATGGATAATTCGTGTATCGCTTGCTATTGGAAATGGCAAACAATAAGCTGTCAGCAGAGGACACCAGAGCCAGTGAGTGATGCGTGCGTGCTGTGATATCACTTCGCACACACCAAAACACACATCCCTGTCTTGGCTTCGATTCAGTGCATGCACTACACAGTGAGCAATGCCGAGGAGAGGATGTGAAAACATCAAGTGAACGAATTTTCGTACGTGTGCTACTTTCTTTAATAATGATCGGAAGGGCCAACATTATGGAGAAAACTTGTGCGCAATGATCTGAATTCTTCGAATCTGAAGGAATTTTGGCAATCGAAGCACTTTGCTGGAACTCACATTAATCCGCAAGCGACGCACGACTTTTTCCTATCTCTGTAAGGTATTAGGAATTCCTTTTTGCCCACTTAATAGGTTCCTCGATGTGCCGTCAATTTCGTATTAATCACACTTCTAGCAAACCGAAGCAGATAAACAAAATAGTTAATTCTGTGGACAGAACAGAACGCTAGGTGGACAGAGAAAGAGATGGTGACACAACGTGAAGTGAGATCTTGAGCTCCTGCACCTGGACCCTCAACTACCGCAAGACCGACCATTTTGGAGAAGGCGCATCCATCCCGACAACCGACACAGCCCAATGTCCGTCGCACAAACCCGGGGAAGAAGAGACAATAAACGTGGAGTAAGAGCAAGTGTGGCTTTACAGGAATCATTTTTGTTATTAGAATCAATGTTTCGTCTTTCCTCATCCGGGTTCAAGCAATGAATGAAGTCAGATATCAGCACATGCGAAGCTCGCTGTTGAACAGAACTAGGGACTGAACGACTTGAGCGTGGCATCACACCTTATTCCGATTTTTGATTAAAGTGCCGCTTGACCGCCTGTAGTACATGCCTTCGTGGAAAGTATTTTCTTGCACTGAATGTATTTGTGCAACCTGTGCTCAGCAGGCTAATGACGGTGGCTGACGTCGGTTGTGTTGTCCATGGATCGTGTAGATTAGAGATGGCAACTGCTGGTTCCCGAGACTGTTGGGAAATATTAAAGGTTAGGTCGGCTCTTTCGGAACGTCTTCATCAGAGGAAGAATTTAGGTGGTTAACTTAATCGGATGATAGTTTAAGTAGCATTATGAAATCATTTGATACAGAAAAAAGGGATATGCGATTCTTTGGAGCAAGAATCAGAAGTGCATTAACTACAGAGATAGTTTAATTCTTCGCAGTAAATGTTCTTTTAGCAAATACTGTTGAATACAGAGATCTGTTCACCATACGTGCATCAAGAAAGATTGAAAAATATTATTCCTGTACTATTTGGCTCGATTTTACACGAATTTGCGTTTTATTTGAAAACGATGGAAAGGCCCAAGTTATTCAGAAGAAAAATTAGAATACAGCATGAATTTTAATTTGAGCCTGTCATCTCCTCCCATTGATGTGTTATAGTGAGCATCGACATAATATCTGCTTGTTTCAGTGTCTTCTTTTGCCATCACACCCAGCAGTAGACCAGAAATTGGTTCCGCAACAGGAGCTTCAAATATCTTGCAAATGTCATAATTTTGTGATCCATCGCTACTTATTCATTCATATCATAGGCAGGAGGCATACAATATAAAGGCAATTTTTTATGACCTAAAAATCGAAAAATATGACCCAACAAAGCTTAAAATACAACCAAATATGACCAAAAGTGTAAATTGTAGTTTCGCAAGATTAAAAAATCTTAAAATATAGCAAAATTTATGTTTCCATTTACAGGCAAAAAGTTAGAAAGTTCAATTTGCGACAAATAAAACGATTTATTCCAAACTTTTACCACAGAATACCCATTTACAGCCTGCTGTACCAAACAGTGATGTAATTTACTTCATTTGATGCCAAAAAGTCTGTCTTTGCATAGCATCTTCTTCAACATGGAGAAGAACGCTCTACCGAAGCAGCGGTTGGCTGGCAGGGAAAGACACACGACAGACGAGCCCATCCTGGTGCCGCCGGTAACATTCATATCTGTAGGCAATGCATGCACTGGAACTGTCCTCAGACTGCATAGCGCTGCTGAGAGGACCAATATTGCGTCATTCTGCAAGCATCGGTCATTTCTATTAGTTATTTACACAACAAGTGCAAAATATCCAGCTTTATTTCATGTTTTGAGATCAACATGTCTATGCACGAGGCCGAAGGGTGAGGGCATAGTTTGTTGATCGAGAAAAATACAATTAAGCTGGATATCTTTGCACGAGTTCTGTAAGTAACTTAACATTTCACAGAACTACCAGAATCTATGACCATCCAAATTTTATAGCTGTCAAAAATCCAACTCTATTGCTATGGAATTGTAGATATCAGCGGCATTTCTTGAGATTTCTATGTGCAATTCACCGTTTTAGAGGATGTAAAACTTTCTATGTGCTTATTGCTGTTTATTGCACTCTTTGAAATTTATGCACACTTTGGAAAGCATAAACTATATTATGGAAGCAATAATCATAGAGATTATAGCACTGTGAAATATAAATCTACTTCCCGGCAACTCTAACAGTCTAGAGCAGGGGTGCGCAACCTTTTACATTTTTCGGCCGCCATTTCGAAGGCCGAAAGAATCACGGCCGCACTTAATATGTGTGCAAACAACTAGTCAATAACCAATCCTTTTTATATTCCACCACTCAAATTAGCTTTCCCTGATGAATGACGCAGTGAAAATCGCATAAAGGCCTACTTCGTAAAGAATGAATTAGCAAGTTAACCCATATACGACCGACGGTCATTTCTGACCCGAAAAGATTTTAAGCTTAAGGTGTTATCAGAACTTAAAAAGAAAAGTTTAAAGCATGTTTTTTCTGAGGCAACCGAAGGAGAAAACACTTTACTAACCCATTGTAATAATTCATAAAAGAATCACGAGCCATACAAAATTCATTCATTCATCACAGGGCCGTTGATCTAGCAGGTATCCTTATTCAGGCCATGGACATTAAGCTTACGCGCGCGAACAATTCGAGTAAACTACAATTGTCCCTTTTGTTTCTTTTAGCTGATGACGCTAGCCAGGAATGCACACGAATGTAACTTCCCTAAAATATTCTATTCATGAGTTCCAAGCAGCATGGTCATAAAGGTGTTCCACAGTTACAAGGTGACTAGCTTGCTACTATAGTCACGATTTTTTTTCAATTGCCTTGAACTCCAAAAACATTTGCAATATACATGCACAACACTCTTTTTCATTTACTTCTCATTGTCACGGCCGCACTTTGCCTCTGCTACGGCCGCAGGTTGCGCACCCCTGGTCTAAAACAACAAAAAAATGACCAAAATATGACTAAATATGATGAGACATAATATGACGTCATAAAGAAATCGCTCTACTTATGGCTAATCGTGTGTGCCTTCGGCATAACAGTGCTATGAATACTTTTATATATGCTATGAGTTTCAATCAAGTATGACAACGCTCAGTCCAAATGAACATCATAATGGTCATCACTCCCTCACTAATCTCTTTTTGAGTCCTTTGATTCTCAAGACCCAGTGCTTTTCTGATGCTGTCATTCGATTTCCTGTCCGACAGTCTGACATCACACATCTACCTTAGCATTCGCATCTCCACACGCTGAAGCATCTTCTCATCGGCTGAAAGCAGCGGCCATGACTTGCAACCAAAGCATAGCTTGCCGCTCACAGGCTGCATATACGTGACCATTGGTTCTTTAAGATGGCCTTTTGGACGTCATGGAATTTACACCATCCACATCTTATTCTTGACACTGCTGCCGACTCAACACTTCCGGAGGTATCGAGAGCGTCCCCAAGATAGGAGAAACTGTTAGCACACAGAAGGCGAGTTCCTTCCATGTCGACACACTTCGCAGTCGATTCGATATCCATGTTTGGCCCTGATACACATGCTCGGCAAACGAAGTTGGTATCTCTTGGGTCATGAATGTAAATATATTTGCCACCGATTACAGCTCAATTTTTTCTTTGGGTATCTCAGTCATATTAAAACAGAAAAGGAAATTATAGATTCATCGATGATCATATTTGGCAAATTATCAACAATTCGAGCTTTTCAGCGAATCAAACCTCTTCGCTATATTCCAACTGAGTTAATACACGCTCAAGCTACGAAATCTTGACGATGTAAAGTTGCAAAGCCTCTGTTGGCCAGGTCAGTGCGTTAAATTGTTGGTTGCTAATTCTAATTTTATTTACATTATATCAATAAATTTGACACCTCGAAGGGCTTGGATGTAACTTGTAAATTACTATCGCTAAATAAATGTTCGCACGTTCGCTGAATATTCCCTCCCAGAGATACTGCATACTTATTTTACTCTGTACTGTTTTATTACTTTATCAGTAATATGTTTGATTCACATTTCTTTATTCAGAAAACTATTATTTATTATTTTTGCAGGTCGAAGGAGTCAAAATCTTCAGATGATGCGAAGAAGTCAACTCCTCTCCCGCAGACAGACCAAACTCTGTGGATGCCGTGCCTGGGGGATCCGAATGAACAATTCCGACACTATCTCATGTTCGAAGGAGTTTCACTTCTTTTGGCGATGGGTGCTTACGCCGCTGTGTATCGTCGACAAAGACGTTTGGACATCTTACTGATGGAGAAAGTCAACCGTCAGATCGGATCCGGGGTGTGACGGGAGAGAACTAACTTATCACTGACGTGAAAGTGCAATAAATAAATGACAGGAATATTGTTCACTGGGGATTCTGCAGTATTGAAACAGAGAGACTTCTTCATTCCTGACCGACTCTTTGTCATTCCCAACTGGACAAGAACTCTGAACTGGCATTCCCGATTTGTCATCAATGGCTGCTCCCTACCATGGACTCGCATGAAGGCTTTTGTATTCATAGCTGTTTCAAAACATCTTTCGTAATTTGACTATGATAAAATGTGGAGAAGAAATTCTATTGTAGACATGAATTTTCAGTGGAAATCTATAACATGGAAGTTCATCATCTTCATCATATCTCTCTCTCTCTCTCTCTCTCTCAGGCTTTAATGCCAATACAATGAAGGCTCAACTGCTATTAATGCCTTCTTCCAATAGATACTATCCCTATACCCACTACAAATAGATGCGTCGGTCCGAAGTCGAAAACGAACTCGTTCCGAGAAACAAAATGTCCGATGGTCGGTACGACGTTGGAGACCGAACCTCATATTATGAGAAAATCACCCTATCAGCCTCCGACCTGCTATTTAGCAAGCATGGTATCTATGGAATTATATGAAAAAGTCATCTGATCAAGAATTATAATTACATATTTTAACCTTTCCATACATATCACCTTTCTGAAACCTGTTTGAAATCAATGTCATCGCCATCATATCCGCACGCCTTCCATGTCTATGCTACAACTAAATCAATCTAAAAAGCCATTTTTATCAAAATTTCTGCATAAATTCAAAAAATGAGGCCAGTTAACACGTCAAGGGTCAAAAAAATTTCCCATCTACCATACCTCGTTTCGACGTCTTTCCGGTGAATCTTAGTGGGTAATGTTATGACACAATCCAATGAATTCGACGCTCTATATGTGGAAAATATCTATGAACTCAAAAGCCTTCATGTTCACATCTTCTTGGTTCAGAGTGTTTGATATCTGTATGTCTATGCTACATTCAAAGAAAATAGTTCAAGATCTATGAAAAGAGTAGCAACCATCTCAAACCTGTTTCTGTGTGTGCTGAAAGATTTTGGAGGATACTTTTTAACATTTTTTAGTATTTGAATTTTAATTGTTCTGTACAGGTGGTTCGTAAGTCGGCTAATGTCTATCTGTTTGTAACATGCAGGGAACATTTGAAATAAATTAATGTGCTTTCAACTATGACCTGGCTTTTCTTTTAACATTTTTTGAGAAATGGTGGTCGAATTGTTGCAATAAATTTAAGTCGTTAATCGGGATGCAATAAAAAGACTCAAGCTAAGCAATATGCGGGTAAATCCAATTTATTCCACAATATTTGACGAAAATGTCTCTTTGATTTGTAAAATCCATATTTCTGAACCGATTTCAATAGTTTTTTTAATCGAACCGTAAAGATCTCATCTATTATGGCATGGTTTTTAAAAAGTCACAAAGCCAAGACCTTCTTCACAAGTTGCCGTTTTTTGCCGAAAAAATACCAAAAAGGCATGTCCAAAGTTGCAGTACTCTCACTTCAACACGGATTTTCGATTAGATACATTCAAATACACCCACTAATATTTATATCATCTGAAAGAAGAAGATCAACTCTTTAAGACAGTCTAATTTAAAATATTATAATATTAATCATTGAATTTTCACTGGGTTTCCATTGTCCAATGAAAAAAATGTCCTCTGACCGAGACGTTTTCTGTCCTCTGACCGAGGTACGGTACCTTTTCTCGAAGAATATTGATTCTTCCATTAAACGTTTTGCACCAAACGAATCTTCTAATGTGCTAGTTTATAAATCCGTGAAGAAAATTCAGTTTGATGCCGTTACAAGTGAGTATAATATTGATTTAAAATATTTTTATCCGTTTTTTCGACCAGAGAATTTGAGTATTCCCAAAAAATTTCATATGGATGCTGAAACCAGAAATTTTGTCAGGAATGGATGAAATTTCACAGCATAGGAGGGATCCATGCTCTTAATTCATCCAAAGTTCTCAGTTTCATCAGCAACCCAAATGCAGAAGCCGAAGAGTTTCCTATTCGACATCTATCTGACCGAGATCATTTGTCCTCTGACCAAGATGTAGAAAAAATGACTTTTTAAAAGTGCTAGATTTCTATGGAAAGTTTTTGTTTGGTGTGGTCGCCGCTAAGATTTTCGTGTTCAGCGTAAAAAAATGAGTATGTACATGTATGCAAATTTTCACGGAAATCTGAGACCCAAAGTTGAAAAGACAGAAATGTTGTGGAATAAATTGGATTTACCCATGCTATTTTTGATCATCTGGCCATACCTGTTTGAGGGCCTACTTTTTTTGTTGCGTTATAATCGCTTCACTCCTATGGAATGAAAAGTCAATTTTGTTCTAGCTCTCTCGGATTCCTTATGCTCATTAGTCTCCTTAGTAAATCTGCAATTCCTTTTTCAGGGATGAGAATGTGGGAAGGGGGCCCAGCGGAAAATAAAAACTAAGGGAATCCTCCTCTTGCGTTCCCGAAGTCAGCAATAGCAATGTAGGTCCTACAAAACAACATTAAGCGGCAAATTCGAGTAAATGCTTTTCCATACAAGTAACACTCTAGGTGACATGCCACGCGTAAGGGAGCACCCCTAAACATCCTTTAACCATATGGTTAAAGACATTCTATTCTTCTACGCACGCACATACTCGCTGCACCAAGAGTTAGAAATCACTTGATCTGATGCTGTTAAAACATGCATGATGGGGTATGTTAATGAATAAGCGCGGACGAGCATATAGTTTGCGCGTCGTCTACGGTTGTCTGCGCGTTGATGAACCGCTCAGCATGTTCTGTCCTCCCTTAGCATGAAATTGAGGTCCTCACATTGATATACATCACTAGGTGACATGCCACGCTCAATCACGCGTAATTCACACGTGAACCACGCGTAATTACACATGACCCCAAACATCCGTGGCTATCAAAGATAAGATCCATTGTCTTTGGTGGCTATATAATAATAATAATACTCGTTTATTCATCAGAATGAAAATCACGCAAGACAAGGTATAAGTTGTACAAAATCAAAGGAAATTCATGCATATGAGAATGAACAAATCGTTTAACGTTCGTGAAATAAGTCACTTAAACCAATGAAAGTTTATCAGCAAGAAGTTAGGATCAATAAATTAAATCAACATTCGATTATAGAGTACGTGTAGTACAAGTTGGCACAAATGATTTAAATCGTCTTTCTGATCTACATCAACGGTACAGCGTAGAGATGCGAATGCTGTAACAAAGGCGTCAGTAAAGAATGAAGAATGTGGCTAGCATTCGACATAGAAGAAAATAGTTTCAATGAATGAGCTTGTCTTCTTGTAGAGAGGAGTGGAAAATTATTACAATCGCAATGCAGTCCACACACAACATGATGGAAACGCCTTTGAGTCTTCCCCAGCTTCCGACTATTCCTATCATTGATGCCGATAAAAAGTGGGGATATTGCTGCAATATCTGTTTTATAAGTTAGTATAGTTGGCAGCCCTGTTATGTAGACTTTGCGTGTCATGTGTCTGCATGTATCAGAGGCTAGACAATGTGATAGGACCTCAATTTCATGATCAGGGAAGACAGAACGTCATGCTTACCCTATCAACCAGAGCGGTCGCCGCGACCGCCATGGTCAGTCGCCTTCGGAGTCGCCTAAAGGTCGCCCTCAGCGTCGCCGGGGATTCCTATTTGTCCACCGCCCTGACTGCCTGAGGCGGTCGCCTTAAGAGCCGGAGCGCAGTCGCCCGGAGGTCTACCAGCGGTCGCCTAGCAGATGAGGTGCGGTCGCCTGTAGGTAGCTGCGGTCGCCGATTCTACCGATTTGTCCCTACCCTTCAGTTGAAATTTCCCATTGCGCTATTAATTTGTAAAACACTAGAGCTGTCTCCCTAAGATGCAGGTGCATCAGTACTGCTCCACTGAAAACCAATAAGCTTCCTATGAGGAGTAGTAGAAATAAAGCGAAATTACACAGAATACAATATTTTGCAATACACCTGCACCGATTCAATGAAAATTTAATGTGCACACATGAAAATTGTATTTATAAGCACTGAAGATACAAAAGTACAAATTAACGATCGAAAAATACAACTGTTCTATGGAGGTTACAAAATGTTCTATGAAAGGCATCGAAAGACATAATTACGTAGTACAATCTAAATAACAGGAACTTTCTTAATTACATTGAAATTTGATGACTCCAAATTGTCAGAAAAAAGCATCGATTTTCCAGATAAAATTTTGACAGAAACATGCAGGTTTGATGTTGTTAATAAAGTTCCTGCCATTTAGATTATATGCACAATAGCAGCTACACAGATAACCAGGATATAACACCAAATACAAGAGATGAAAAATTGAGTCACCTATTGAGAAAAGGAGTATCAGGCACAATTACTCAGCTGCAGGGGAGCGTTGGTGCCTCCTTCCATCAGATCTATCTTTTGCGTGCTTTAGTACGCTCTGCAGAGAGGCCTCTATTAACCTTCTCAGTCACATGAGGTCTAGAAAGTTTGATACCGCACGATAAATTCGGGAATTCTTGAATGGAAATTTATTGTTCCTGCCGTGAAATGAATACTTCATCGAAATATCCGCAGCCAAAATCCTTTAAAATATTTCGTTTAGTCCGCTGCCGCCGATCAGTGAGAACTGCTTTGCCTGAAAAATAAAGCTGCATTTAAAATGGTGAAGCTTCTCTACGTACGTCAGTACATTTCCACTTCATTGTGGCGTACCTAAATCAAACACAGCAAATAATTTTAAAACGATGTGAGTGGCTTTGTGATTCCAGTAAATCATTTGTGTCTGCAAAAGTCATTTGAATGATTCAGTTGATAATCAGGTCGTGCGTGGCACCGCTCTTTTAATGCCGACGATCATTGAGCGATGCAAATGACAGTGACACCTTCTGCCTTTATTTTGAATTGAAAATCTCACGTGTGCCTAATATTGAAAGTAGTCAACTAGTCATCCAGGTCAATATAAACCTTAATTATGCATTAAAGCAAGTCTACATAAAGTTCGACGTAGAAACACTGTTTAGACCCCAGGTCAATATAAACCTTAATTATGCATTAAAGCAAGTCTACATAAAGTTCGACGTAGAAACACTGTTTAGACCCCAGTTCAATATATACCTTAATTATGCATTAAAGCAAGTCTACATAAAGTTCGACGTAGAAACACTGTTTAGACCCCAGGTCAATATAAACCTTAATTATGCATAAAAGCAAGTCTGCATAAAGTTTGATGTAGAAACACTGTTCAGACCAGCTCTATCTGCTGAGCCACAGGAATTACGACCAATTTCAATAACCAGACAGAAAGCAGTCACTGCCAAATTCTGAACGTTGTAGCGAGCTAGTGAGTGAGCGAAATGCCATTTCGGTGCTCTTGCTCAGATTTGCGCGACTCATCTTTCTCTCTATTCATGCAACGAAACCGTTGAATGACAGTCGTAAGTCAAGGAATAAGTGGACCGGTCTTTTGAAAGAATTAGTCAATATCATGCGCTCCTGCAGGATAGGAATAAAAAACATCACTATAGGCTGTGAAGTTTATCAGATAGAATTGGAGGTCTGAAACAACTCATCCAATATTTTCGAAAATCACCCGGTAATTTCTTCAATTTCCTGTTGATAGAATGAGATGTTATGAAGATTGATACGCAACCGGAAATACATTCATTCTCTGGACTGTGATCAATTGCAGCGCTCGCATCTTGAAACAGCTATCAGATTATTTGTTAGAAAATGTTAACATGCAAAAAGTTTAATACAGCTCTTCTATTTCTTCTGAGATCTATCTAATAGAATTGATGACGTGGCCACAGGAGAAATTGTGACTAGACATGGCCAAAGGCGAGCGAACGGTTTACGGCTAGACGAGGCTTCAGATAGAAAATATCAGCTCAGCTAAAATTCTGGCCGTTGTAGCCGATAAGATATGTGAAACAAAAATTTTGAAGATTTCTGCCACGATTGAAAAATCAATTAACTGTGCATAGCTCTCATTATTTATATCTGTTTAAATTTGCACTCTGAAGGCTACACATTCGCACATAAAACTTGAACAGATTCAAAACGATTAAACCTAATAGTGTGGCACTCTGTGTTATGGCCCTTTTATATTCGCAGTTCAAGGAATGGGATATTCACGAGCCTGGATGAAGTATACTTACGATGATTAGACACTTTATAAACCGGCATAGACGCTTTAATTCCAATCGACTTAAGACATGCTTTCTCAATCTGACGAAATCACTTGCTTCAAGCAACAATATCAATTAATCTATATTGACAAATTATCGTCTCATCAATTTCACAGATATCCCTGAAAATTGCAAAATATTTTTTGTAAAACATTAAAATCTTTCAAAGAGAAAGAAGATCGATGAGACTCATTAAGCTTACTAAAAATAATTAAGACTAATTTGCCGATGAAGTTGAGCAAACGTAAAGCACGCGAATTTAAGAAAATTCAGCAATAGCTTCGTCTATGTTCAGCTATACAGAGGTACGCCTATCGCGATGATGCATAAATGTAGTGGTAACATGTAAAAATGAGATAACTTAGTGAAATCTCTGTGGGGATGAGGTTGGTTAAATGAAATATTTTAAACGTTGCAGCTTACTCGAAAATGTTTACCCCTTATGTCTTATGGCCGTCTACTTCACGCCCGTCTAATGTCAAGTTACCAGAATTGACTTTATCTCATTGCAGCGAACCATCAATTAGCGCCAACGCTGTGCAAAGTATCTTGCAGTCAAAGCTCGATAATCAAGAGTATAAATACCAGGTTTACTGTCTCTTAATTATTGAAAGTCTGAATTCAAAAGCATCTTATATAAGCCGCCAAATATACAAAAAATGCCGCGGCCGTATGATCTTAATTGACCGAAGTCTTAATTGTCCGTGTCTGAATTAACGAGCTTCGACTGGATTCACTGTATTCATGCGAAGCGATTCGTTAACGATGTCAGTCTGTCCGCACGATTCTATTTGAATGGTCCTGAAAAATTGGCTTGCTTTACCTATAGTCAAACATTTATAACCAAAGGAACACTTTTTTACATCACATCTAATTCAAAAGTTATCTGTTGAAATACATGTATTTCAGTCAATTCAGTGTTTGGTATAATGTGTAGTGCGCAGGTAAACCGCTATTTACTAAATTTATCTATCATCACTTCATTCGACTTACCTGATGCGAATTTCGTTTGATAAGTAATCCATTATATCAATATTTTCGGCTCAAGATATTCCTCGCATTTTCTATATTGTAATTTGGTTGATAATCCATTAATAAGATCAATCAATTTACATACGATGTCCAGAGGTGTCAGTCAGGCAACTCCAAATAAGTAGAGACACGAATGAAACTTCTAGATTATTCTGCGCTATTTCTCTTTGTGAAATGAAGCGATGACCTCTATTTCACCCCTCGAGTTGAAATGTGATCTTCCGATTGCGCTGCGCTATCGAAGGCGCACGAGAAAGTTATCTGCGGCTGGACTGGACAAAGCGCTCTTGTGTGCGTACAACCAACAGTTGAAATATTGTCGTTCAGTGAATTGGTTGTTGTTCAGTGAAGTTGAATGGCGCCACATCATATGAGGGGCTGCTGTGATTTTTGGAGATGGGCGATTTGACCACACCTAGCTCATTGTTTGGCAATTAATGCGGGGCGCTATTTGGTGTTTCGAAGTTTGCATAGATGAGGCGGTGTTGAGGTGTGAGACAAATTCAATGAGGGGCTGTTGACTGTTATTTCTTGAAGTTTGACAATTTGACAGAATCTCAATTATTAGATAATCGTTGTTCGGCGCTACTTTCCGTATCGAATGCTATATGGTGACGGGCAAAACGAGAGGAGAGATTCCTACCTTTCAAATAAACAAGTGAATATCATATCAAACCCGTTGTTTCTGATGTTAAATTCTAAACGTTAATGCTCATCATCAGTATCAGTACACATACAAATATTACATGAGTTACAAATATTACAAATACATGAGTTGCGAAGGTGTTGTTCTTGATGGTATTTTTCGGTGTACTCCTCTGAATGCACGAGTCAATGTCTTGGGTGGATACGAACGTAAATCGTGTGTCCATTGTCGTCGGTCTTCCACTATTGATATGACTTTGTTTTCTGTTTAACTTGAATATATTTCAGTCTGATTGCATCATATTAAGTCTGACTGAATCATCTCTTTTAAAGTATGCAAATTTCAGATAGCAACTCGCTTTAACCAGAAGTCCAATATTAGAAATAATAAAATGCGGGGCGGCTCCTTCTATTTTCGGAGATGTGCCATGACAGAACAATGAGGGGCAAGATTAAGCATAAATGGGTTTCCTAAGAGAGTCGGAGATTCGCAGCTTCATTTGAGAGGGGCGTAAAAGTCAGACACTAAGAACAAGTTAGTTGTCGCACATGAAAGTTAGACTCGGGCTTCGCCCTCGTCTAACTTTCATGAGCGACAACTATCACTTCTATTAATAGAATTCTCTCTCTCCCTTCTCTCCCTAACTGTATCACAGGCTTGAAGCGACCGAGATATTATGCAACACTCATCGAGGATTCTTCCATTCATTTACAATTTAATGAATGAACAATAATACAACTTGCAACCTTGATTGACGAAAAAATTGACAAGCATTGAAATTCAGGCATAGTCAGAATCATGGTCAGAATGATATGAAGTTCAGGGTTAAGTCAAGAATTTTGTGCAATTTTTTCATTGCCATCGATGCGTCATGCAAATATATATGAAGCATCGCAACCAAAGATGTTTGACGCAGCATTTCACGATTGAATGCATCATATCATCATGTAGCGAAAATCACTGAGAGAAATGAGCTACGGTTATCTATTCCAAGGAAAAACTTGCCTAGATGTGCCAGACGGCCGATCGATGACAGTTTCGGGCCAGTACACTAACATTAGAGATACGTTTTTCTTAGAAATCACAAGAAATTCGCTGCTCAATGTGTGTGACAACTCTGGGGTCGTTCTATTTCAAAATTAGAGCTCGTGTGAACTTAAAGGGCCGACTCACGACCACCCCCTGTCAAAAAGATAAACGTGAAAATTGGGGGGGGGGCAACCCTCGACTTTAAGAGATCACATTTCACGTCATTTTTCGAAGAGAACGGTCACAAATTGACATGATCATGCATTTTTACTTCCAAATAAGCCATTTTCGAAAAATTTGTTGGCCCCCATTTTTTCATGTGGCCCAAGACTTTTTGACGAGGGGCCCACGACTCATTTTCTCGCGGGAAATGCATTGATCTAGTTTGATTAAATGCGTTCGAATTTCTGCATCAGAAGCATCTTTTTCCACAAGCATTCTACATTTGAGTCTTAATTAATTAGAAACTCTGAAGCTGATTCCGAAATTTTTGCAATTTATGTTTTGCGAAACCGGAATATTGCCTTTCTGACATCATGGAGGCTAGTTAAATGCTAAAACCAGACATATGATGAAGGTCGCCGTTGACACTCGAGGCGACTGCTGACAGCGGTCGCCGGGCATCGGTCGCCCACATACAGTCGAGGCGACCGCCACCAGGAGTCGCCGGGCGGCGGCGACTTCGGCGACGCCGAGGGCCGTCGCGGCGACCGCTGGGCGACTTTTGTGGTTGATAGGGTAGCGGTTCATCCGTGGTTCAAGCGGCAGCGCAGACAACCGTATACGACGCGCAAACTATAAACGCTCGCCCGCGCGTATTCATAGGCATTTCCCATGTTTTAACAGCCAAGTGATTTCTGACTCTTAGTGCAGCGCATGTGTACGCGGGTAGAAGAGTAAAATGTCCTTATAACCACGGATGCTTGCGGGGTGTTCCGTAATTACGCATGGCATGTCACCTAGTGAGTTCTCACTAAAGAAATTCTTCGGCCTCTACACCACAGAATGAAGGAACACATCACTCCTCTCCTTATCTGCCGTCATTATACGACAGTGCAGTTACCACAGATTATGAGAATAACCATTTTCATAGAAAATCTATGTCACTGTTGATATCAAAGTTAGGGGCTTCGGGGATTTTTTGGTATTTCTATGACTGCGAATGCTTGCCTTTTGAATAATATATTTCACTGTCTTCCTTTTGCATTCCTGACGCAGGCTGCACGAAGTCGAAATCATAGATATTATAACGATAAATTAGCTGCTGGCTGTCAATTTTTATAATTTTTACCGCAGGATATTCATTTTATATAACATTTTCGACTTTTTGTCTTTTCAAGCACAGCTGCTGTTTGTCTTCGACCAAGCCAAATGAGTATTTTGCAAGTATTGTATAATTTTGTGGTCTCGGTCACTGCAGTTTTACGAGATTTTGAAAATGATAAGCTTGGCATTTCAAACAATTTCGCATGCATAATTTAATTCATTGGTTCTTGATAATTCTGTGAGTTTTCATGAGATCCGGAAAAAATGTGGTGTCAGCAACAACGTGAAATGTTGCGAAATATCTAAGTCTGGTCGAAAGAACACAGGACTTTTTTAAATTCACAATTGTAATGATCCATAATTGATTATTTTATTTTGATACCAAAACTAGACTCCCGTATTTTGTCGTAAAAGGAAAGTTAAAACATCATTTCTAAGGTGCGAAAAGTGCACCGGTCAGAAGACAAAGGCTTATTGATAAAATATCCCAAATCAATGTATATGGAATCTTGAATTATAGTCGGGTTAAAACCACGGTTCAAGCGCTCTCACATGATGCATAACTTTGTGTGTATAATTCAAGTACCGAAATTTCTTCCACATGATAGAGCATCTATGCTTGGGACAGGAATTTTTGGCATTTTTTCTGCCTTGAGCAACATTTTTCATGAAGATAACTTTGTTAGATTGATTTGAATTTATCATGACCGAAAAGAGGAGGTCCTAGGGATCAGGATGAAAAATCGGTTCAGAACGAAGGATTTTAAACGGAAGACGTTGTTTGACAAATGTTGTTATATGAAATGGATTTACCCCGTGTCTGCAAGCAGCTAATACCTAATTTCTGTATAAGAGACGAAGTGAGGATCCAGTCTGCAGGAAGCAATTGCAACTCGTTTTTCATCGTACCTTTCTGATTACCCATTCATGGGAAATGCAAAAGCAATCTGTTTTTATCATTTACATGTATTTGTCAAATGTTTTGAAAGAATGTTTCTTTTCTAGCACTTTGGAGAAACAGTATTAATCATCCTGATCGTGGCCCATCTTCTTCATTTTCTTTCTGTGTCTTTCAATAGCTTCCTTGTGACGGCGAATTTCCGATTCGTGATGTTTCACCTCATCCTCCATGTGCTTGCGCAATTCTTTCAATTGCTCTTGTTGCTGAAAGGAAAATTGTTGTGAATCAATACATTGGATGGTGTGACAATATTATAAATCGCTGAAGATAATAATTGAAGCGGTACTTGTCTGCTTAAAATTCCAAGTAATAGAATTCAGAAATAGCAGAGCTCTATGAGCTTGATAACATAATGCCCTACGCAGGGAGTATAACGCTTGGCTTCAAAATTCGCGGAAATCCCAAAATACCCGCTTTTTCATGCCACTCATATTCATCGACAAAGTTCAAATGCGATTTTCAATTTCTAAGCTAAAAAAATACATTCACGGACAGTTAGCAATAATGCGGAAGTTTCTATACATGCGTATCAGTGAAAACATTTCTGATTCATGTAAAAAGAAGCAGCTTGTGTTGTTCATTAACATGTATTATTGTACATGTAGTTTCTAATCTGTGCTCGGATTTTTATTATTTCATATAATTTGAAAATTTTCGGAATTTTACATAGTTTGCTGTTGAAACTTTTGTAAGTTGCCTAAAGCAGCTTACAGTCGCAAAAATCCAAAAAAAAAAACAACAGAAACATGACGCAAGCTGTACACTACATGAATTACGAGTATGTACTTGCAAAACAAGGTTATTTTTTGACGCCTGATAATTTTCGGGTACTCCTACCTCTCCTACTCCTATATTTTTAATTTCATATTTGCACAAAATACGAGAATGACCATTTCTATGACAAAATCCGCGGAACCGTTCTACTCCCTGCCTACGTCACAACGATGCGTGTTTCAATGTTGATGAAGTTGTGTTAAGTAGAGTTGGAACCTGCCCGCGCTTCAAATCCTTTTCTGCACAGCATCATTTAGCGGCGTTTATCATAACCATTGCAACACGAAGAAAAAAGATGCTTAAAGAACGGAAATGCGCTGCTGCTATGCATTACATGCGATTAAAATAACACGTTGAATTGTAGGCAGTTTTATGGTTCATCCTAACTATGCAAAGCATTATACTAGTAGAAGATGGTATTTTTAGGAATTCGTTGCATTTGAAACATAAGCTGCTACAGATGACATCTTAATCAAGGCTCGGCATGGGCCCACGCGGGACAGGCTCCAACTCTGGTGCAGTTCAGGAGTGCGCAACCTCGTTTCTAATAAGGCCACAGCCAACCTTCGTTTTATCGCTATGGCCACATTTATATCTATATACATCAGAGGAAATTCACTGAGATGGAAATCATATTTTGATTTCCCTCTATCAATGCGTTCGTGTAAAGCTAAGTTCGGTAATAAATGGGCCGCAGGTTGCGCATCCTTGGTAAATACTTCAAAGCAGGAATTTATCAAAGAAATTCAATCAATCAAAAGTATCCGCCTGAGTCATCGATGCAACCGAATACAAAACATGGCAACAGTCAGACAAGCAGCTATCTGAATATCGGAGCATCACTCAGTGACTTGTATTGAATAAATTTGTGTTACAGATTAAAAGAACAAGCATCTTTTATTAGATTGTTGTAATCAGTGGAATAGTTATAATCACCAAACCCTACCCATTACATGGCGAACAGCTGCATAACGAAAATGGTAAAATTACTTATAGCTGAGAATGTGATAAAAGGTCTCTTCTTTAAGTTCTAGAAATGTCCAAGTGGTTCAAAGTTGTCCAAAAATATGAATGGGTTCTCACAAGGCTAATTTGTCTTTCTAGTCTTTTTTTCTGCCACAACTGCGGACTCTGATGTCACTTGATTTTGGCTACGCCTGTTGTTGTTTTGCTGTCATACTGCTTTAGACCTGATTGACACGACTCCCCTAGCGACTGTCATTCGAGCTCGTATAATTAACGAAAGCTCGTAAAACACTATAATTAACGAAGTACTCAGAGGTCGTAAATATGAAGTGATTCGCTCTTCATTCTTGTAAAGGAATCATTGGTCATTCATGGTCAGCTTCGCGGTGTCTCTATTGATTTCTATAAATAACAGAAAATAATAAAACAGGTGCTCACATTGAATGTGACCAAGAGACATAAACGGTAAACCGGTGCCATGCCGTACGTACACTGGTAATGACAAATGGAATTTCTTGCCATTACAAAAAATGTCTGTATAAAAGCAAATAATACTACTTACAATCGAGAGTTAGTAAAGTGATTTGTTCTATGTGCTTTCCAAGCAAGTTAGCTTCCAAGCAGATCTAGATAACTACAGGAGGCGAAACTCATTTTCGGTGTTCACATTAGTAGGCGGATGACCCTATTTTGCGCAGTTTTGGATGTTGTTCAAACAGCATTAAAGCTAGGACGCTAATTTTTGAGACATATAATTTTAGCGTATCTTTGATATCCAGTTCAACTTTTATCACATTTAGTTAACGGGAACATCAAAAATATGACCTTTAGTTAAAAGTACTTGTTTCTAGAAATTCGAGTTTTATCAATTTCGAAGGGAGTCAAGCATCTTTATAATTTTAGCGTATCTTTGATATCCAGTTCAAATTTTATCACATTTAGTTAAAAGTACTTGTTTCTAGAAATTCGAGTTTTATCAATTTCGAAGGGAGTCAAGCATCTTTATCAGATAAAAATGCTTTTAGACTGAGTGCATTAAGTGCTTATTAAGTCATAAGAAACATTCTCATTCATGCACTCATGCAACTATAATTAACACTTTCAAAGATGTGCTTACTATCTGAAAAGGAATTTAAAAGAATTAACAGGCAACAATATGGCTTATTGCCAATTCAAGGAACCCGGGAAAACTTTGGCAATTTTTTAGAAGAGCCCTTTAAAGTGGATTTCGATTTCTTTATCCATCTGTCCTTTGAACTCATTTGAAATTATTTTTTTGAAATTTATTTGACCTTGTTCTTATAGTGATTATAGAGTGAGAACTATTTTGCCCTGAATGCCTGGTAATGAAGATGAACATAATTTTTGATCACAGGAGTAATCCTCGGTTTGTCTTGTGGGCTCATCGGAACATGCACTACGGTCTGCGGTATAAGATTAACTTCTTCTTTCTCGCGATCAGCTTGTGCTTGTATTCAACTGTGTAATTCAATCTTTGAAGGACTACGCATCCTGATAAAGGGTCGGCACCCGAAACGTCCGAGAAGAGAACTACACACATTGTTTTTAACTTCTCCAAACCTAAAGAGTGTATTTTTGCCTGCACATAACTAGAAATATGTGAATATTTCACAACATCTCGAAGGATTTTGAGTCGATTTTTTCAAACCAGGACTGCTAGATTCACAAGGATGAGGCGAATATGATATATAAATCTACGACGCAGACGAAGAATGACACACAAAACCAGCCACTATGCACTCAATTGCAAGAGGAGACACATTTACACTATCCACGCTGCTAGTTAAACACTACTTAGACCAATATTTCTAGATTGATTCATTCTAATCATCGCTGATTCAGTAGTGTTTTTCATTGATGCAAGAACTTAATTTATCGTTTAATTCGTGTCGCTGTTATCAAGGGTGCTGTTTTCCTTTACTTACTATCATTTTCAAAATCAATATCATCGTGCAATATAAAATATAGGCAGTGTATTTCTAAGGTGTTCCACGGGTCAAACTCTGCACCGTGGAATTTTCGGCTAGTACCGTGGATTTTGAACGTTTATCCGTTACATGTAGTGAGCCATGGCCAACACTATCAATGTCCATAATTCATCTCAAGATAACTCATCAACATGGAGAATGGAGAGATGAGTCACAGATACCGATGAAAACGTGTTGGGTGATGATAGCGAATTTTGTGGTATTGAAATCAACGATGAGTCTGATGACGACCTTGACATGAATGTTTGATTGGTTCATGTGGGTATGATGTGGGCACTAGCTGTATGATGATAAAATACATTTCTATGTTTGATAATGAGTCTCTTATCTAAATAGCACATGTAATTAACTTCAAGACTTGAAAAGTCTCCTTGCACACGTACATGCAGAATCGCGGGTAAAATTCACTGTTAAATGCTAAATGTTAAAATGCATTCATGACTTCTGTTTTCGCTGATAAATCCTGAGTGGTTAGGCTTACACTAATGAAAGTCGATCTTGAGAAGATTTGAGTGTCACCCGTGGAAATGATCAGATGACACGTAGCAAAAACCTTAAAAGCCTCTTAATATAGAGATTTTATCGGGATCGAGAAAATTCGTAGCATTAAAACTGGTTTTAAACTGGTTATCAAAGGTTCCACTGTATTCCATTCTAAATGCTTTCTTCGCGCATGCCATGAATGTGACCGATAGAAATATGCAAGTGTTTAACAAAAACTACTTTATGGAATAGGTAGTTCCACAAAAACAAGTTTCAAGTGGAGCAACATGCATGCACAGTAGCATCGGTCACATGGCATTGACCGAATTTCATGTTGAATTAGGACATAACTCAGGATCTGAAAAGGTTCCGCAGGTCAGGATACTTTTGATTGATTTCTGCAAATTGTACATACTTACATAACTTTTCAAATTCTTCAATTTTTCCTCATTCTAAAACCACATTGAATCCCAAATAGTACATCTAGAAATCAGCGAATTCAAAATACTCGAGGTGAAAGTCGACATCAAAATATACAAAATGGGAAAACGAGTCCTCTCTCTCATAATTTCAGTTAGGTATTTGATGATGTGTCAAAAGAGGTCATCGATTAATTTCGACTTTTCTAATGTCATAGACAGGAAGAAGTATATTTCCGGTGAGCTGTGATCATACTGAGACGAGGAGAGACTTTTCATTCACAGTAAAATGCAGGAATGTCCTTGCTATTTGAATAAATAGGTCTAAACCTTGGGATGCAATAAATTTATTTTGATGTTAGTTTGATTATTCTCTTGACAATTACAGTGCACTGCGCTTAAAAGTGACATCTCGAGGAATTGGCGTATGCCCGAATAACAGACTTATGCTTGCAGTATTGCTGTCAATGAAAAAGAGCTTCCTGAATATCAAAAACAAATCATTATCATCAGTTTTGAATATGTCCTTATCTAGCAAATGTAATCAAAAATTAACATTTGATACGTAAATTTAACAATGAACTACATCATAGAAACCGCATAACATTGTAGCAATGTTAATGCCACAGAATTTAATAATTTGTTTATCTGCTTCGGTTTGCTAGAAGTGTGATTAATGCGAAATCGCTGGCACACCGAGGAACATATTAAGTGGGCAAAAAGGAATTCCTAATACCTTACAGAGATAGGAAAAAAAGTCGTGCGTCGCTTGCGGATTAATGTGACTTCCAGCAAAGTGCTTCGATTGCCACAATTCCTTCAGATTCGAAGAATTCAGATCATTGCGCACAAGCTTTCTCCATAATGTTGGCCCTTACGATCATTATTAAAAAATTAGTTCACTTGATGATCCTCTCCTCGGTATTTCTCATTGTATAGTGCATACAATGAATCGAAGCCAAGACAGCGATGTGTGTTTTGGTGTGTGCGGAGTGATATCACAGCACACACACAACTCTCACTGGCTCTGGTGTCCTCTGCTGACAGCTTATTGTTTGCCATTTCCAATAGCAAGCGACACATGAATTATCCATTCGAGAAGGAGAAAGTTGTCTAATTCTGTGATGTGCCATTTCGATATTAAGGTTAGATATAACCCTTCCTTTCTAGGAAACCGAAGCGCGCGCAGATGAATCTAATTCTGTGGTTAATACGCTGTCTGTGCAACCTTGAAAATGTAGAACGAGCGAAGTATTGACATATTGAACTACGATATAACGGTTTAGCATATTGTGGTTCAATCATCGATAACCTCAACACAATGACATCACAATTTAGATATCAGAACCGCAATATGCTATGACCTTGGGCTCTCAGCCTTGTAGCATATTGTCGCCTTAGCCTAACCCTACAGCGCATTAACGAGAGGGCTCTCCTATTCAGATCGTCACGTGTGGTCAGGTCCGGGGGAAGCTCAGGCCTTTCGACGACTCCAGCCAAGAGGTACGTTGTAGTTACAGGTATATCATGATAAAACGTTTACATGCAAAATGAAATAAAAGAAGGTGAGTAAAAGTCTAAGGTCAGAAGTCAGAACCACAGTAGTGCGAGCATCATCACTGTTTGCTTTTGCACATACAATATGGGTATTGTAACGTTGACAATTGTCGCCTCCAGAAATTGTAGTAACGCTGTATGATGAGCTTTGGTAATCTTTTTGAAATACGATATCTTTGTGCGTGTGACGTCAGACTGCTGACAATTGAGAGCGTGTCTTGCTACAGTACTGCTGGGAGGCTCCGATGATCGTGGTCGGGTCTTTTGTTCATCAGCCATGCCGGAAGATGTCCGTCCACTCGCTTTGCCAGCCACCAGTCAGTCAGTCCGTTTACCATAACTGTCTCCGCCATAGAAATAAACTGTTTATCTGAAGTTGGCTAGAATGGAAATTGACTCAAGGTCGCGGCACATCCGGGGGAACTAAGTTGGGGGATGAACCACCAATTAAAAGCTTCGATTTACTCATGTGACTGATTCTAACCCAATGATACAGACGTTGGCAGGTGCATCTAAGTGAAAATGCGTGCGATTTATATGCCGTTATTGTGCATTGCATGAAGCTTAATTTACATTCTAGAGGCTTTATTGTTGTCAATTTCTATGGTCTCCGCAGACGAGAGTCATTGAAAGGCCTCGCGGAATGCACTTTAAGATGAAACGGTAGTTTTGTCTAACATTGATCTCCAATTATATATCGGTCTCACGTTGCTTAGCCTCGTTGTAGACAGGGGACATTTTCTAAGATTACTTTGTGCATTTGTATTAGGGATACGGAGTGCCGCCACCCAACCAAAGAGAAGAAAAGGGCAGTTTCAATGATAACCGATAATATTTTCGCTTTTTACTTTAACAAGACGGCATAGTAATCAGGGATGCGGAGTCCTATCATTTTGATAGGACTCCGACTACGAGTGGCAATTATATAAAGCCTAGTTTTTTTAAAAACTGTCAACCTATACTTGAACCTATATTTAGTGATCATTGCTCATAATCAACTATATCATTTATCAATTATCAATCATTTTCGATGAAAGTTTATCAAATGTCGCTTTAAGTTGGATACATGCGATTGGGTTCCTCCAATCTTGTTGATGTGTGCATCACACGGTCTTTCTCCAGTCTCTACCAGGCAGAGAGATCCTCCAAAATCCAACATCCTTCTCCAAAAAGTATAAGTACACTTTCGATTTTAATGTGTGCTTGCAGGAGACATCACACACGATTAACGTGAGGGTCAGAGGTAATGTTCTCAAACAAACTTATTTTATTTTTGTCTCTGATGTGACCTTTGGTGCGTAGGTGTGATCGAGGCTAGGAAAGCTTGTCTTCTCTACCAAAATCACCGAGTGAAAAGACAATCCTTTTTTCACTATCGCGGTTCATTCCCTCAACTATTATAAGCTTTGCATGCAGCAGTGTCTCTGTACTTTTGTTTGACGGAGAGAGTTGACATCAAGACAATGACAGCTATGCACGAGGTAATTTGTCTGTATTATCTTTCGGTCTAGTTATAGGCCGGAGTGACTCCGACTCCAGCAGAAATGATGGGACTCCGCTCCGCATCCCTGACTTGTAGCATCCCATTTCCTTGTTGTTTTAAATGAATGATAAACCTATTCCTACTGCAAGTTCTATGTAGATACATAGATGTTGCAGTGGTCCTTGGTTAAACTCAGCGCCGTATAGACATCGCATCAACATTGCTAAATTGTGCCACATGTGAAAACGTCTATACTTTCTCCATATTTCCATGGATTTCGAATTTCTCCAATATCTCTCGTTGAGAGATAGATTCATTGAGGTGGACTGCATACAGGTGAATCCTACGTGTTGCCTTAATGCCGTACAGACAACAACCAGGGTTGGCACGGGATTAATTCCGCGGGGGATTTTTAATGGATCCCGGGCGGGATTACAGGCGGGTTTTTGAGGGATTAATTTTCTGAGAGAATTGAATTTTCGGATCATCAACGCACTTTCTGTACATGTAGCAACATTATCTTCCTTAGCTACATTCTTCTTCAACTGACATGCAGCAATAATGCAATACGCAAGTAATCTCAATGTACATGTCATTTGCTTGGATCAAGAGATGCGCGTGCATACTGAAACTTTATTTACCGTATTTAATACATGAAAAATAGCCAATATCCCGGATCTAAACGTAATGCGACTTGAATGTCTTTAAGTTTGTCAATTCCGGTTGTACGTTTTATGTTAAATTATTTATCCGATTGTTCAATTATCCGAATAATTACTGTATCCAGAATTCACCACTAGGACTAGCAACAATTAATACTGACTTTTCCTTTTATTGTCTTAAGCCCTTTGTTGAGTCTGATTATTTTTACCTCAATTAATTGAAAATAACGTTCGAATGAATCAATTCATAGATAGGCTGCGTTTACACACAGCCTATCACCACCCAAGTGAATCAGACTTGCCATTGCCAATGATATTGGTGGACGCTGAGAATGACGTCAGGGACATCCGATGAAAGAGGATTAATTCATCAAATAATTCAGACCAGCTCTGTGAAGTTGACATCGCATAGAGGATCATCGCTCTTCATCACCATATCATCCTTGTGGCATGCGTCATGACTTTGTCGCATATAAAGGCACAGAAATCATGTAAGGACACGGAAAATCACTATATCTCATAAAACCCATCATTCGTCCCACCGGTAGATCTCATAAAACCGTCATTCATCTCGCCCGTCGCGTTTTTCCATTTTACCCGGGTGGAAGTATATCCTGCCAACAACAGTCAGCTGCCTGGGAATTGAGGTGAGAGAAGAACTTCATTGACTGCCTTTAAAATTGCATGATGCTGCAAATACCCCGAATGGCTAGAGCGGAAAAATTTCCGATCAACAGAAGATTTTCGTATAGTAAAATCGCGATTAGAAGCAGGAAATCGGCATTTGTCGCAATAAAGGGACAATCTCGATTAAACGAAACGCACTGTATTTACAAGAATGGAGAAAGCATAAAGAAATCACTTACCAATTTTCGGAAATATTCTTCTTCTTGAGCAGCCTCTCGTTTACCTAGGGAGCCGCCTGCGTCTCTAATTGAGCCTCCAGTGCCGCCACCCTACCAAAAGAGAAGAAAAGGGCAATTTCAATGATAACCGACAAAATTTTCATTTTTTTACTTTAACAAGACGGCATAGTAATCAGGGATGCGGAGTCCTATCATTTTGATAGGACTCCGACTCCGAGTGGCAATTATATAAAGCCTATTTTTTGAAAACTGTTAACCTACATCATAGATCATTATAGGCTTCCCTGACTATTTTTAGTGATCATTGCTGTATCAATTATCAATCATTTTCGATGAAATTTGATCAAATGTCGCTTTAAGTTGGATACATGCGACTGGGGTCCTCCAATCTTGCTGATGCGTGCTTCACACGGTTTTTCTCCAGTCTCTACTTGCCAGGGAGATCCTCCAAAAACCACCATCCTTATCCAAAAATTATTTAACAGAGAAAGTTGACATCATGACAGTGACAGCCATACACGAGGACAAATAATTTGTCTGTATTATATTTCAGGTCTAGTTATAGGCCGGAGTCCTATCATTTGATAGGACTCCGACTCCACCAAAAATGATAGGACTCCAGGACTGCGACTCCGCATCCCTGATAGTAATGAACATGTATTTCGATATGAAGGTCGGCGTGCATCAAGGATATGTGTGCTTAGTCCAGCACTTTTCGTATTGGTAATGGAGACCCTATCAGAGAATTTCTGGATCGGTTACCCTTGGGAGATGTTCTACACAGATGACGTAGTCATAACCACTGACTCACTCGATGGTCACTCCTGGAAGGCTAACTTACAATCAAAACGCTTGAAAGTCAATGTCGAGAAAACGAAGTTCTCATTAGCAAGTCTGACAACGCAACGCCTCATGTTGATAAAGCGAATTATCCATCTGCAGCATGTAAGAAGGGAGTTAGTAGGATCTCGTTCTCTTGCCCGGGGTGTAAGAACTGGATTCATCATCTATGCAGGAACCTCTCCATGCTATGTGTTGATCCTGACTTCAGATGCAGAAGATGCAAAGGTCACCTTAACAGCCAACATGCTCTACTGACAACAATAAGCATTGGTGTGATAATGTTGAGGTCGTCGAGTCGTTTTGCTACCTCGTCGACGTGCTTGACCAGTCAACAGACGCACACGCAGAACACCAGCACAACTCAGTATCAACAAATCACCCCTCTTAAAAGAATACTTACACAATGTAAACCCATCTGTCCAGTCTTCACCTCTTTGCCCCCTTTGTAAATCTCAACAGCACAACACATAGCACTTGTTCACTTACACACACACAGAGACATCGCTCACACGCGGCTGAGAGCGGGCGGTTGGCGTGCCCAACATCTGACGGACCCTGGACACCACCACCAGCATCTCTCCCTCCCTCCCTCTCTCTCCCTGAGGGTTGAAGGCATCAACGGGCAAGAGAAAAATAAAAGAAGAATGACGCAATCCGACCGATGAATCGACACGACATGCTGTCCAACCGCCAGGTACAACGGAACAGAAAGCAAGTAAGTATAAAGACATGCAACAAAAAATGGCAAAACAATTGCAACTACTAAATTCATAAGTCAGTTGCGGACGAATTAGACGTCTGTTTTTAACTGATTCCTTTGCATCATTTACGAGCATATTCAAAATATCGAAATAAATGCGCTTCAAAATCATCACATTCACAATCCCTGAAAACATCGAAGACATCAGGAAGGGTAGAAAAATTGCTACGGACGGAACGCTGACCTCTGGAATTCGAAGATATATCTTAGCAAGAGTACTATCGGCAGACAGGGTAAGCAGTGTTCACTATGAGATCTCAAAATTCTGAGGACGCAGAAATTGAGATTTCATTGCCTAAAGTGATTGGTCATGGACTTGAATAATTAAATTTTCGTCATTTTTTCACATTCTTCTCATCAGGATAGGCATTGGTTATTTTATGTTGTAGTCGTGATTTTCACAAGCTTCATTTTCGGAATCAAATGCTTCGATTAAATTTTTGTAGAAGTGAATGCTGCCATCCTGGTTTAAATGAACTGTGCTGCATGCTTAAAATATCTTTCTCTCCATATTTCCTGAGACAAAGATAAAATTAATTAATAATACTCGAAGCTACAATAAAGCAACAATTTGATCGGTGCATTTCGTTGCACCGCGCACAGCTCTAGTAATAATGCTCATTACATAATAGGACTCAAAAACTTCATTGTTTGATTTTTGTTGATGTTTTGAAAGCGTGAAATTGTCTTACTGAATTAATAAAATTAATTAGTCTATGTGGTTAATTTTCAACACAAAGCTTAGCCATTCCCAAAAAACTTGAAATCGAATGACAGCCGATAGCTCAAGGGCCATTTTCGCTATGAAATAATTGAATTTTCAACCGAATGCATACATAAAAATGTCCAACTTAAATAAATACCTTTCCAGCGCCTCTTCCGAGCTCATCACCGTTGCCGTACATTCTGGATAGTCTGAAAATAGAGAAATTTATATCAAAATTAGAATTCAATCGAGCATTTTTCGTCTTAAAATAATCAATGCGTGATTAATCGCTATGAAAAATGTACATGTCTCATGTTAGTGGCCTGTACAGGGTTCGCAGCCGGGCTAGTCCGCTTCAAAAAAATTGGAACATGGGCTCCCCGATCTTTAAAGGTTGCTTTGAATTCCTTTATTGCTTTCAACTTAACATTTTTATATTCTTGACAATCTTTCTTTCTATATCTTGTCTCGCACCTTGACCTTCAACTTCACAACAAATTTCTCTGAAATAATCATCTGATTTGGGAAGATATGGCTATAGTAGTTGGACGTCTATAGTCTTGCCATGACATTTAAAAGTAAGACCGTCAGCAACAGCAAGATGTGCAATAAAATAGTGTGTCGAATATCCTTTCACCAGAAATCACGCTAATTTTTGCAACTTTGAGGACTTGCTAGCTGCTTCTTCGTGATGTTTCAGGTTCTTCAAGTCATAGAGTAAGTATATTAGGCAGAGTGGCAACTGAGTATTCATTAAATCCCCGATGTGCATAAGTCTGAAGTACCGAATCGCAAGGGTATAACCACAGGAACAGGAATAATTTGCAAACAGGAGATGGCGTTGCATCAGGTTTGGGAGCGAGAGGAAATCACCCCATTAAAACATCTGGAAAACATGACATAACCTGTTTAAGCTTAATTATGAAGATACTTTCCATGCTGCGACACATGAACTTCTGCCTTGAATTATCCGGTGGATTTGAACCAACGACATCTCTAGGCGAAGGTTTCTTGGCATTCTAGGCCAGGGTTGCCCAAAGTATGGGGTAACAAACTTTTCGGTTGGGAGCGACGCAATGGCTTCTGTCAAGACTGTTTCACTTACTCTATGAACCGGTGTAGGAGAAATACGTGGTAACACGCTAGAGGCACCTTCCTCATTGATGCCAGTCATGTGTTAAAGTTCCATTCCGGATGCTGCTTTCTTTTCACTTCGACATGTACACTTTCATTTGTTCAAGTTTGGCCATTCTTGGAAAATTGTATAGTTCAATAAATGCCTCTGGCTTCTCAAGAATAAGACTAGTTTTGATGTCCGATATTTCGTATTTCTTTGTCAAAGGATCAAATAACAATGAAATGTTGATGCAGATTACATGAGATGACACGATGAACACTATGACATGTCTAGACATTCAATGCACAAATCATAGATATACAATAATTTAAGTAAGCAGGACAAGTTGAAAATCTTAAGTAAAAGAAAGGCAAGAAAATTACTTATAAGAATGGCAGTAGGGTCTCTCCATTGCAACCATTTACAAGAGAAGACAAAACTCTACGAATATGTAGGGCTTCCAAAGCGAGTCTGTTGCTGATGTTTCTCTCTACACTCAGAATCTTCCAACTTACGTTGTCTTCGGGTAATGTTTTATGATCTTCAGCCGTATGTTGGCAAAAGGCAGAAGCGGACGAAGTTACATGCTCTCTAATTCTGGAGCGAATAGTTCGCGCTGTTTGACAGATGTATTTCTTGAGACACAAAGTACAAGTAAGTTCGTATACAGTAAATTTTGTATAACAACGTCGTGGTGTTTCAGCTCTCTCACATGTCCAGCAGTCTGGCTTGCATTCGTGACTTTCTCTTTTCTTCCTCCACCGCATGTTAAGAGGTTCTTCTGTTTGGAAAATTATTCTTATCTTCTCTTTCACTTCACATTGGTGTGCCAATTTCATCACTTTCCTTTTCTGCTGTTCATCGATGAATGGAAGTTTGATGAAAGTCACTGGCTCCCCAGTGTTCTCTTCTTTCGTGAATGGTTGAGGCTCACAGTCAAAATGGTTTTCAATCAATTGCTTTGGATACCATTTGCCTTGAATCTCGATCTGCATCAACATTTCATTGTTATTTGATCCTTTGACAAAGAAATACGAAATATCGGATATCAAAACTCGTCTTATTCTTGAGAAGCCAGAGGCAATTATTGAACTATGTACACTTTCGTTAGATACAACGTCGGAGATGATACTTTGTTGTAAATGTGAGAATAGTTGTGAGAATGTGATAAATTATCATCAATATCGATGACTGAACATCGTAATTCGCGTCGTATGGCGTCGACAAAAGTTTAGTGGGAGCGCGAGGCAGTAGTTAATAATTTCGGGGGGGGGGCGTAAAAAAAGTTGGAAACCCCTGTTCTAGGCCAAAGCTCTACCAACTGGGCGAGAACGGCAGAACGACATAAGTCCTCAATTGAGGAATCTGCGCAATTCGTCGTAAGGCTTCACCCCCCCCCCAAAGACAACGTTGCAAAAACTACTTATGCCGAGATATCAGTAATTCAAGCCAGTATCATATTTTGTAACACCGTGTCAATGAAATCAAGTTAATAGTATTACTTGGCCATCTTTGGAAATCTCATTCCTAAATTCAAATTTTCAACTGCTGATTGCGAATGCGATAAAAACAGGTGTGAATATGAAACATCGACGACTGCGTCTTGGTTGTCTTTTCCGGACAATAGAAAAATTCTCTCGGCATTAGGATTGAATACATAGAATGACCTATCGCTAGGGTCTTTCCAATTCGACTTGGTCCCACATTCCGTCTGTCCTAATAGTCGACACATCCTCATCTCGAGGGATTGTTATAATCCATAATGCAGCATTACATCACGGATCATTAAGGTAGATGCATTGCATGATATTTCTACCCGCAAAATCCATGATGTAGTGGTATAGTAATTTGATATTTAGAATTTGAATATTGAAATTTATGACTACTATTAGTAGAAGTTTTTGACATTTATTGAAGTCAATGAATTTTAAATCGATTTGAACTTTGGATTTCTATCAAAAATTATTTGAAATATTCATTCAACAATTCATTCATCTACGGATCTCAAGCTGGATATGACAGACGAAAGTTCGTGGATATCTGGTAAGGTGAGACTATTGGTATATTATTTCCCTCAACTGTCGGGCAGAAATGCATTTCAAACTGTTCAACGGCAGCACCGCCGAGTTTGCAGACATTTTGCAGTCTAAATGGCATAGTTGGCGATCTAGTAGGGTTGAATGCTTTATTCGAATGGGTCATTTATCTCTGTGCAAATCATGATCGTGGTTAGTGGATTCTCTCTCAACAAATGGAAATCATTTTTTGCATTTTTGAAGGGACTTTTCTTTATATCTACAGAATTTCTTTTCCTTCAGTTGTTAAATGATTCAATGCAATTTTGGAATACCATTTTATTAAAAATAAAGGCTCAACGTTTCGGACAGCGCACTAACCATTTTCAAGAGATAGAAATTGCGAAAGAAATTACATGTCAAAAGTACTAAATTCAAAAAGAGAGATGACATCTGGAAAACTATGAAGTGATACAAATAGAGATATAGCATCATGCTATGATGAATCCTGCAAGCAGAATTGAGCTTTATCATAGAAAGTTGGAGACTAAATAACATTCAGATTTCGGGTGAGGCCCATGTAAATTTTTTTATAAAGGGGATTTTTCTTTTATTGTGATAGATTCGGCTATTTGGAGCATATTTTTGTAGGGGCATTTGAATATGATCTTCATGGCAGAATACAGATTTCTTGGCTTTCTGTCGTGAACTTCAAGGAAATGAGTTTTGAATGACCCGTTGTTTTCATGTTACTTAGATGTTGTTTTCAGTTGATTTGAAAATATAACTTATGTATTGAATATTGCTACAAATATCCTCGTCACATGAAAATTGGTATATAACATGATCGTCTGATGTCAACTTGTCTAAATTTGTTTTGATTGCATTTCCTAATTTCTTGTTCTTGTTAAAACCACGTACTTTGATTTTTGTTTCAGGAGAAGACGTTACACTTCATAGTTTCCTGATGTCATCTCTCTTTTTGAATTTAGAATTTTTGATATGTAATTATTTTCACAAATGGTCAGTGTACTGTCCGAAACGTTGAGCCTTTATTTTCTAACCAAATGGTATTCCAAAGTTGCATTGAATAATTTAACAACTGAAGGAAAAGAAATTTATAGAAAAACAGAAAAGACCCTTTATAAATGCAATAAGTTACAGAATGACAACATTTTTAATGATATATACATACCGTAAGGAGGGGTGACTTTGTACAGTTTTTAAGTTCAACTCAAATTTTCAATTACTCAAAAGTAGAAAAAGTGAAAAGTGCAAAGGGTATCAGAAGGTGAATCTGCATTAGTACAACGTGATTGCCAAGAATCACTTCTATCAAACATTTGTTACGGAATTTTCTTAAAAAACCTCGATAAAATAGAACAGATTCCTAAGAAAGTATCGACATGAAACACTTATTTTACAGTGTATGCCTACTACAAAAGTGAGTTCGTAATGTTCAGTCACACATAGCATCATGCTTCCTTTTATCTCGTCGTGCTAAACGTCGTTTCATTGAAAAAATAGCATTAATGAGCTAATTTCAATGATTTAGTTCGATGAGAATGTTGACAATTCCCGGGAGTTGAATTGTCTCACCTTGTGCATAGCCCAATGGCCTATATGAAAACCTCAAAAATTATCTTGTGTGCATCTAGCCCGACTCATATTTGGATCTAAGAGGATGCAATCTTCTTTTCCATTCAGACCTTTTGATAGCCTAAAGCTTGCATAAGTAAAAAACAAAGCATGAATTCATTAGACACTTTCACACTGATGCATTGACAACAGCAGTTGACAGTGATCGCATTACATTCTTAACATAACAGTGCTTAATTACCTTGACCAATCTTTTTCAGTTCAATATCATTCAATTCAGCATAAATATATACAGGGGCTTGATAGTGAACGTGACAAAGTAAAAGAAACATACATTTTACTAGGTCCAAAAAGTAAAAACGATGGAAATTGCTACGGTAAATTCATGTGTAAGGATGTACGTGGATGCAAATGCTTGCAGAAATTTGCATGCCTTGCGCTCTTCTTCTGTCTGATAAAATTGTTTTGGGGAGTCGAGTCAACTAGTCACTCATTTATAACCAAGTTAACGGAATGTACACTGTTCGTCAAACGTCCTTGTCTGAATATGGAAGGACTCACAACATGATCGATTAGCAAAATTCCGTTTTCTTATTAAACCCAATATGAAAAGTGATGATGCTATGATATATTTGCATGCTGCGATATGTCAGGTAGGTAACAGAGAACATCCTGAATTACATCTTTAAGAAAAATTACATGATGAAAATTCAAAGTAGGCCTCTTAAATAAAATACAAATATTACAGAAGCAATAATGCTGAAGAATGAAAAGCTGTGACGATTCAAGAACCGCTGAAACCATGTTAGCAGCAAAAGTCACTATCGGATTGCACTATTGCTTTATGGCTATATTTGCCCTAGAAAGTGCAGGTACGACGGTACATGCACTGTCCAAAGTCACCATATTTTGCCCATTAAGAGTGGGGGTGACTATGGACTGGCATTTTGCTGTAATTATAATCATTATTTCAGGAATTGCAATAGACTCAAAACATAATTTAGGTAATTCTCAACATGTTTAACTGAGATTACAAATTTCACGACAGTCACATGTGAAATAGCGGTACCATTTTTTAAATTACATTTTCAGAGTGACTTGCAATGTAGAATACAATTTAACATATAATACATAAAATCTCATTAGAGCATCAAATACCATGTAAAAGTAGCTTCTGCGCCATAATGTCATATTATACAACGATTAAATCGTTCTGAACAGTTCAAAGTAGCAACGCGGTGTGATGCACAGATTGTGACTTTGCTCAAAGTCACCCCATCTTACGGTATATAGGTACTGCAGCATGCAATTTTTGCAGTTGGTTGTAGAAAAAACCTAAATATACATGGAAATATATAGATACATGCAAAAAAATTTTTTAGTATCACAGTATTTGGTGAAGTATATACAGAAATGTTTCTGCCCGCAAAAATCAAAACAGCAATTTAGCACAACTTGCACACCAGCAATTTGTGCTAAATTGCTACTTTGATTTTTTGCGGGCAGAAACATTTCTGTATGCATATATACAGCTACATCAATGGATGTGCTATCTTCTAACTATTTGCAGTAAGCAAGCCTATAGCTATGCATAGGTTTCAAATTTAACCGTTTCAACATCCACAAAATCCTACTTAATCAACATCAAGTTAGGAAGAGCACAGGCATGTGAACTCCTTAACTCACTTATATGCGGTTTCACTATTCATTCGAAGCGCTACTGTGAAAGATATGTCAGGAACGAGTGAATGTTAAGGGTAAGTGCAGAATTCAGTTTCATGTTGGCCCATAGGTTTTCAAAATCCACATTCCAAATACAAACTGCGGGCTCCAGGATTTCAATTATCAATTGCTGATTTCGAAAGATAATGATGGAGTTACACTAGGTGACTAGAAAGACAGTGCAGCTATTCCGCCGCTGCACTGAGCGTTCACAGACACACCTCATCAAGCTATCTAGGCAAAACAGCCATAAAATGAAAGTAACTAACAAATTTTTGTCTGTATCAAGATTAAATTCATCTTATTGTAATTTCAGGTCAACAGTTAGAGTAATAACGAACATCAAACATTTCGGTTCCTCCTCATCTCTAACAAGCATCAAATTTGGAACCCAAGAAAATGTTGAAATATGCATACCCGCAATACTTACCCTAGAACTGCGGGGCGTACAACCGCAAGTTCACGAATATTGCGCGAGATCGTCGTTATTGCACGTACTAACATCGTAATGCACGCGCGATCTGATGAATTTGAAACAAAATTGAAAAAATTTTTTCTAAGTTTGCATGGCGTTTGACGTAGACAAATAAAATGTTTAAGTATCCAATGCAAGTGTTTGCAAGCATAGAAATCAGATACTATACTATATAAAGGCTAGAAGGGTCATCGTGTTGAAACCGCCTATCCCGACGTGGGCACGAATTGTTCGGGACTCCGAGCAGCTTTAATTCATTTTTAAAATGATAACCCACGTGTTTTACAGCTGTTCGCAGATGATTGCGCCCGTTAAAATTACAGCGGTAAATTGGTTAGCGACCGTAAATTCCATGAGTTAACGTTCTATTTTGTCATTGAACCGTAGAAGTGAAAACATAATTAATTTTTATAAGCAACTAGACTTGTTTTATGCTGAAATAGACACACACCGGTTTGTATTTCGCCGCATCTGAGTGCTACAATGACTGCTAACTCAAGCAGCCTAGAAGAAAGTACGTGCTGTGACATTTACAATTATCAATAACAATTGTAGCAGGAGCACCGCTATTCACATATTTTCAGTGATAATTTGACTTTAATTCACCCATTTATGTTCTGAAATAATAATTAGCGGAAGGTGTTAATGGATATGACAGGTTGCAAAAGTCAGATTGATTATCTCTACTTAGACATCTATAGGCATCCAAAAATTCAACTTGATGATCTTAATTTAGCATAGACTTGAAGCAATTTGTGAATTTTTAATAGATCAATTAGACACGCGTTAATCTTAAATATATCTCAACCCTGTCAATAGCATGAACAACCTTGTTGGTTAGACTGAGACTTTGTAAGAGCCACCAATACCAATAGAATTGGTCGTGGTCTTTCTGTCATAATATCCGATGCTGTCGATTTTATGTGGAAAATGACAAAATATATAATGTTAAATGAATGTTTAGGAACTATGATTTTGATAATTTATTACTTTTGGGTCATGCAAAACCCATATTGTACCTACTGCAACCTAGCAACTGATGAAACTAGATTACCAGATGAAACAGTTGATTTGTAACACATGTTCTGCGTAGTCAACATTGATAATAAAGATGTTCAAGCGTATTAATTAGGGAAAGATTTTGATTACAAAGATACTGTCGTGAATCAATGTGGTACAACCCGCATGCTGTTGTTGCCTACCACCAATAAAAATGTCTAGATGCACTTTAATAAGAAGTAACTAAATACATGAAAGAAACAATCTTAGGGGAATTGCTTTACGTAGATAATCCAATTTTTGTTTGCAATCCGAACTAATCACGAGCGTTATATGTTTCTACTACCGTGCACTTCCGAATACCGATCAAAGGAGGTCCATTCCTGAGAAGCACAAGTCTAATTCTAACATGTTCAATACCAAAAGACACACATATGAAAAACCTCCAATTTAATGATTGTCAAGATGTGTCATCTTTTCAAAATTCGAGGGTGGGAATCTATTTAAATTCCTGATGCCAGTACATCACCAACACAGACCGATGTTTTTCACTGTTGACTCCGTTCGTCATTGGAATCAACTTTCACCATACGAAGGGTCAGCGGGTTAGGTTATCAAACTTAAGTGAAGACAAGGGTTGACATTTTAGGTGCTTGGACCTATGGTAAACATGAACACCTTGATCCATTCTAAGTAAACTGTTCTTTGAAGTTTCGTTCATTAGCCTGTCATGGGTTTGACATTTGTCAGTTTCTACTTGTTGTGACTACAATTTTCATGCACTTGGTTCTTGACAAATATTATTATTAATCGACAAAAATGGTATGTAGTCGCATAAAACCAAATTTGCACATACATATATGCTCACATACCCAGACTTGCGTTGTAATTGTTGTGTTGTAGTTGTTCAATTTTGAAAGTTCGTTTATACACCATGACAGAATTTACATTCATATTGATGAAAATGCTGATGATGATTTTGTAATTAGCTATTTCCAATAACGGAAAGGTGCGAATTGTTGATTGTAACAACAGCGTCGATTTTTTCATGTTCAATGAATAAGTTCAGTGAATAATTCAAATTAATGTAGTGCGATGAAGAATTCCATTGAATGAGTACATAGAAAGTTGAGTATCAAAACATGAAGTTGAGGTCTAAAGAATATATTTTCCTGGAAGAAGAAAGAGTTTTGTTGTCTATTAACGGGATAGGGCAACACTTATGAACAAAATTAAGCTTTCCGCAATGTGATAGCCGCATGTTCCTGTACTAGCTGCTACCGGGTATGTAATTGTCTCACCAATTTCCCAAATCGATGAGGTAGGTTTGACATCTGTTTAAGCTTCGGAATGTGATTCCGATGTAGAGTGTGAATATCATACCGGAATGAGTAGTATTTTGAGATAGCTACATGCTTTTGTAGCTTTCAACTTCCGGATTCATGTAGGTGCAACGACTTCAAAACTCCTTTCCAGAACACCTACGGATTTAAAACGTTTTGACATATTGACGATGAAAGAATGGTCGCTGCTTTTTCGAACAGTTAAGCAATGATATACATATATTTAAACCAACAAGGACAAAACAATGTAAAAATGCTTGCAAAAAACTAAAGGTAGTTATGCCCATTTCTGCATTACCAACACAGATTCCCTCTGCATGGTTGACATCTGCAAAGTGATCTGGAGAAATGCATCGTCAATGAGGCCATCGAACGAGGTTTTCACCACGATTGGTTGAAAAAGAAAAGGATCAGCTATATGGGAAAACGTGAACGAGATTGATTTCTCTCCTGATGAGGCTGTGGAACCAGCTCTGGTGGCTGATTCATGCAGTCCTTTTCGAGAGCGAATATCTCTGCATGTTACGTTCCACATCAGACACTGACTCCATCTGGCCGCTTCCCATCGCCATTGTCCATTCCAAACTAGTTCGATAATTGGCGAAAATCCGCATCTTTCCAGTGCTCTGAGAACAGTTTCATTCATGGCCGAGTGTCCGGCACTAAATCGACAAGATAGTGTGTGCAGTCCATATTTGCCATTTACGTCACCGCAATTGCAGGGGAATTTTCAGCAAACTGCTGCACCTATGAGAAGTGTCACTGCTATTCGAGTAGTGTCACTATCTATTATTGTTGACAATACTTGAAACTGGAGTCACATGAAGCTATGACCCACTCCACACAGATTGTGCTGCTGAAAGCGACCTAGAATTTTATTCCAGGCACGTTGAAATCGTCAATATCATCATGTTATAATCTATAAACGTGCCACGAAAAGCGACTTGTGTCGAAAACAACTTTACTATTTGGCGGTATCTGCAAGGGAATCAAACCTATTTACAGATTCACATTGAAAACATATTACAATTCCAATTACTTACCAAACTTATTATGGAGGCGTCAAGAAGCAAACTACTTCGAAGAGCAACAACTAGACATTTGAAATTTAGACATAAGCACTAGGATGAGCCATAGAGAAATAAGCAAAAATCTAGGAATTAGCATTACAGTGCAACCAACATAGAAGTCATAAGAAGTCAAACAAACATAGAAATATTACTTCAAGGAGGCAAGCAAGCTGGCAAGTCGAATGCGCCCTCCACAATCTCCACAAAGCTCAGTCCATCGTTGGTTGAAATGTGAAATACAGTCAGACAAAATTTCAGTGAATGTTGCATAACAGGCGGTTATAAATGATACAGAAGATGGAACTGTCATGAAGGTAGTTCCAAGAATTACAAAAGATACAATGAACGCTACTGTGATTTTTGTCAAATTTAGCTGACAAGCCAGGACTTAAATCAGTAAAAAAGTGGTGCTCTACACTGAATCATAGGCCAGCTGCGAAACAACTGCAGTGATCATAAATACATACAGGTTCTCTTTTTTTGTGAAGTTACGGTAAGCCACTGTTAACTCGTTATATCAGGGGCTTCACAACTTGTTTTCGTTTAGCAATATTTGAGTAAATCAGTGGCGGGACACTTTCATATTTCAGTTTAGATTCGTGCAATTTTTTCAAGCAGCATTCATACTTTGCAATTCAATTGCCTTAACTTAGATTAACTTAAATCTCAACTTCAATTTCATTCATGCATTATCTACAAATGATTTAAATTTAATCCATGCTGTGTGTTGCTCCAATTATGGAAGTTAGTGTATTTGTGTCGGAGTTGAAAGACTCCACTCCGGTGCTATGGGAGTTCGAATACAAATGCCGACTCGACTGTGAGCAGCTACATGAACTGCTGCAGAGATCCGTAAAACTGGTTAAGCATTAAGATGATGAACTGATTCTTTGAAAACGTTAAAGTAAGTGATATGACTAGTCATTTACAGGATTTATGATTAAAATTTCACATTTGTGGAATTTGACTTGGAAGACAAGGCTATCTTGGATGGAAACTATTTCCACTACTTGAAACTTTGCGTAAGGATACAAAATCGTCTGAAATTAATGTTTAGAACTAGTAACTTGGTGATTGGAATAGTCATTCACATGCTTGTGATGAAAATTTTGCACTTTTTAGAGCTTGGCCAGGTAAAGATCTATATTGGACAGAAGCTGTTTCCAATATATAAAGCTTTGTGCATGGACATGATATTGCCCAAAGCATGGCCTGAAGATTTAAAAACTAGCATGCTGAAGCCATCAATATCATCATGTTATAATCTCCACAAAGTTTGGTTCATCGTTGGTTGAAATGCGAAATGCAGGCAGACGAAATATCCGTGAATGTTGCATAACAGGCGGTTATAAATGATACAGAAGATGGAACTGTCATGAAGGTAGTTCCAAGGAAAATAGAAAGCAAGAACCTTCCATCGGTAGTTAAGCAGAACAAAAACTTAGAATCACTATTCCAGGAATTACGAAAGATGCAATGAACGCTAGTCTGATTTTTGTCAAATTTAGCTGACAAACCAGCACCTAAATCAGAAAAGTGGTGCTCTACACTGAATCATTGGTCTACTACGAGACAAATACAGTGCTCATAAATATATGCAGTTCTCCCTTTTTGTTAAGTTTCAGCAACCCACTTTTAACTTGTCATATACATGTACTTAACTAGTCGGCTGCTTCATTTCCCGACAGTTTCCTATCTCAATCAATTAGACAATCGCTTAACTAGTAATTCATAGCCAAAATTCAATACAATCCTTTTTGAAAAAAATCGTCAGTCTGAACAACATGTTGATAAGTCAGATAATTTCTTTGGCTCCGTATTCTCCAATGATGACATTCCCGATGTCTTCACTGCATATTGCGGACACAACTACGCACCAGTAGAAGCGATTGTGATCCGCCCTACCCACAAACATTTCACTAAACCGAACCGACTAAGGAAACTGATGCTGCTTTCAAGTGACTGCTGAAGAGGTGTTATTCAAAAGAGCTAACGTAGATTGAATGAGGATGAGAGCAAAGGTCTAAATTTAAAATACGTAGGACACCTGATGAATGAATCGTAAGTGGATCTTTTGTATTCCTCCGCTATTACTGTTTACTTCCCGGGTCACTTGTTTCCATTGTTGATATCTGTGAGCCTTCGATAGAAGTGTGAAGCTGCGAGCGAGGGTGGAGTGGTATTCAAATATTGAGGGTGAGTCCTTTGGCTTTGCTGTCATGTGAACATTTTGTCGACATCTGAGCATTGTTATGGATTGAAGCCATGATAGGAAAATGTACAATGGAAAGTTGCTGCTTGATGACTCAAAGAACGATTACAATCGATCAATTTCACGTTTAAATTACTCAAGGCAATGAAACTACTACAATCTTCACCGGTGAATATTCGTAATAAAGCAGAAATCATTCCAGATTTTTGTAAGAACGATTTGCAGAAAAGTGATGTTGAAAGGAAATATGGAGTGAAACGACAAGCATTCAACTCATGGCCTACAGAGGTCGATCAGATAAACGCGCATATTGAAAGATCGACTTTTGGGACCAGTCGCAAAAGAATTCATTTTCCGGAGTTTTTACGTGGAATCAAGCTTATTGCAATGGCTTCGACAGAACAGATCAGAAGCATTCCCAATAACAGGCAGTATCCCCATCTACCCATCGAGAGAAAACCAATCAATTTGCTTCAAAAATCGGCGTGATCAATTTCAAGTACAACGACGGATGATTCCAACGCTTCAAGTCACTGCATGACATCGAATGCCGACCCGTGAATGGAGAATGCCGATCCGCTCCATTGGCTTCTGTTGCGACGTGGAAAGATGACATACAGACTATTGTAAAAGAATGACATTTACAAGACGTCTATAACACCTTCGAAGTCGAAACTCCTTTGTCTTTCGCAATTGCTTTCAGATTCGATGTTAGCATCAAAAGGCAACAAATGCATTGGAAGAAAACAAAGCAAACAGCAGATGATTAAAATGGTAATGGCAAACATGGACGGCTCTTCGATATCAGCCTATTCGAAAAATGTCGATGTTTCTCTAGGATCAGAAAGTTGCCTGTCACTTACAAAGCGAACAGAAGATCTTTCTTTGATTATATGTAGAAGAGGATAGCCGTTTGGTATCGAAAACTCCAAAATCGACTCTCTCCACGTAATCAAAAAAGAGCAATAACGGAGGGGTTTTCATCAAAGAACAAAAGATCGTGGATGATCAGCACTGTCTTCGATGACTATATGCAAAAATTTGACAAAGAAAGGACACGAGAAGGAAAATCGATCCTCATCGTTGATAACTGACTATCCTCCGATGTGTGACCTGAAATGTGTTCATTCATCCTCACGCTAACTCCCGGACTAGAAAATGTCCGCATAAATTCATTAAAATTCAAAAAGCTATTGAGAGGTATGCGTACAGTCTGTAGGATTTAAATCCCGCTTCTTTCAGACGTTGATATGCAGCTCTAAAGAAACAGTTGATACCAACAGCAAATCTCCAGCCTTTTGCTAGACGTGAAACTATCTGAAACCGATTTCTCTTCGCTGGAATGATCAGATTCAATCTGTGACTATCACTTGTCTTCTGAAATTTGGTCATCCAGATCCTTACAACTTTGCTTCTTCACACCAACGCGCCCACCAATTCCAATCAGCTAGCCTACATGATACATTCAAACATTGACTCTTTAACAACATTGCGCATGCTACGTCCACAACGAATCATTTCAACAATTTACGATTTTTTCTTGGTGCTTCATCATGCAGCTACGACTTATATCAAAACGACAGCAAAATTTGCAATTCTACGATGTCCAAACTTAAACAAACGTTGATCCTGTGCAAAAGGATGAACGGTATCTTCATATGTTCATGCAAGAAAAGGCACATACACGTAGAAATCTGTTTGAGATCAAGATCGACTTAAATATTTAACAACGGCTATTGATTAGATAAGTGTTTTCTGTCACGCATCACAGTTCAGTCTTAATTGTAGTTTTATTAAAACATCAGTGCATGTTTCTGTCACGCAACGTAGTTCAGCCTTCATTGCATGTACACTGTACTTTTCATTAAGACGCATGATATAAATGTTCATCACTTACCAAATCCTGCTATAAGATGTTCTCCACTTGAATCAAAATTCAACTAAATTTTCCGATGAATGATGTGATGAAGCTATGATAGTCCCAAACACTTTCTACATCGATAAAACCACAGAAAAGCATTTCAACAATGAGATGTTTTTTTAGTTTCGAGTATGTTGGATTATCTCACTACTTTGAACACATTAGCAATGAAAAGCACATATTAGAACGGTCAGCATTAGCATCCCCAGGCTCACTTTAACACTTTGAGCGGAGAATCGAACTCCTGATGCCAAATATACTGCCATACTCTTATATGCGATGTATATGAAATCACAGATGAAGAAGGAACATCTGTAGAATTTGGAAATGCAATAAAGCGTTAGGCAGGTAGATTTGACTTTTTAGGTGATAATTATTTTGGTTATTAAGTACCGTAGACTTATCTATGTAGACTAATCAAAATGCGAATTGAAAAAGGTTGGTAAAAGAAGCATATGTGCGGGTGCTAGGTAGCGGTGACAGGTGGATGCCTTACCAGAAGTTGCCATAATCGACATTTGGACCATCCATTACCACCTGCAGGAGTCTAGAAATTGTCCAGGCCATCGACCAATCCCTCAAGAGCTTTGTGCATCTGAGATGTATCAGCATGACCAAGAAATCTAGAATTCAGGTATCTTGTCATCGCCCTGTCTTCAGTTCAATACCTTCTGTGAACAATGAACATCCATTTATCCGCGATGAATTTACGTGAGTTTTCGTAGCATTTCAGATTTCAGACTGTCATCAGAGTCCTAATCAGCCAACTACTATCTATGAACGCGCAAGGCGTGGGAGTCCTGAACCTGCTGAATAATCTCCAGAGGCAACTCGCCCATTGGCCGATCAATCTGATCAAACTCACATCAATGGCGTGGGTCGGATGAGAAAACGAAGCATCCGTCCTAATGCCAAAGATCCAGATTTCCTCGGCTGCGTACGCACATGCCGTCAGGACATTTTCAAAGCAGCTTTCCCCACCCATCAGAGTGGATCTGGTCGCAGCTTTGGAGAAAAGCGCAGCAGCAAACTAAGAAAGCACATAAAAGCAAAACTGGCCTCCTTGTCTATACAAACTGCTGAAAATTAGTGAAGCAGACGTACAATGTTTCAAAATTAAAATTATAAATGCTTGACCAATGACCATACTTTTCTAGCGAATTTGCACTTATTGATCAAATCTTCAAACGATATAAAAAGTGATGCTTATATCAAAAACATGGAATTTCTACTTTTTCTTGTTGTACAGTAGGCAATTTTGTTTATTTTGTCATCAGTCATAGATACATTTAATCTTTACTGCTCCCAATTTTAAAATTCCCTGATTTTTCCCGAGTTATACACACTGAATTTTTCGAAGTAACGATTAAAATCTCAGCGAACTTATCGCATGATTTTTCGGAACAAGGGAGCCACATATTTTGACCCGAAAAATCATGTCTGTAGAAGATTACGTAGTAAGGCCTATTTTAAGGAAGGGAACTGAAATGATAGATTTCAGGACAGTAGGCCTATGCTATCGAAACAAGATTCCAGGATATGTCATGAGATGACTTCTTCTAGGTACCCGTAATCTCCAGGTTCAGCCGCATCTCTCACATGTATTTCATTGCCGCTTTCATCTCGATACCAAATTGATCTTGGACATAGTAATAATCCATCGCCGGCTATGCGGGAACACCCACTCAACTTCGAATTTACCGCGAAAATAGGAAATGCGTAGCAACTACGCCGACGCTATGCAGGTGGAAGTCATTTCCCTGTGAAAGCATCCAGATTGAACCGAAAGACAAGTGACTGACCGAGATGACATTCGCACTTATTCGATCTCATAAAGGTATTTGAACCAGGAATTCAAACCAATTAGAGCTAGGACACAGGATAATGACTAACATGAATTCAGGTGAGAACATACACTAAATCCTTGCTACAACCATGATGAGCCATGCAATGTTGTTCTTCTGATGGCCATGTTACACGAGCTCAACAGTTGTCTTTCAGTCTCCAAAAAACAATTACTCATGTAATTTGTAAACAGGAATCAGGAATTAGAAATAGGCCTATGTATCGACACGCACCTTTTTCTTGCTTCGTCTTGCTTGGTCATGTTCTCGGACTTTTCATCTCTTTTCCTCGTCTCCTTAATTTATTAGCTGGAGACATTATGTTCGAAAGCAAACTTGTTTCCTAGGTTAAAGAGACTTCCTAATAACACTAAAAATGACAGTAACAGGCCTGTGATTAGCTTATTAGAAAAATTGAGGAATTTTTTTTGGAAAAATTTGAGGAATGTAAACGCAGCCTAATATAATAATATTGCCAATGAAAAACTCAAATTTTTAAACAGGGATTATTGGGCCAAAACTTCATGAAAAAAGTCATGAAGAAGGCAAACCCCAGAGTTGACCACACTCACACTTTTTGAAGTTATATGTATTACAAAGGATATTGGCTGGTCATAATTACTTTCCGCGTTGTTGCGAAATTAATTTGTTACCTCCAAGTACTATTCCTGCTATATGAATGTGTCGAACAGCAGGATGTCCAGATCAAGCTGCTGAACATCGTTGTGTGCTTCACGCTATCGTCTCCAATTCAATGATGCTTTGTTCAGATTTGTATACTGATTTTTTTTTTAATGTAGGAAATATCCTCTAACTACATGCACTTTCTGGGGTTTAGTGACGATTAATTTTTACGGGACTATTAGACAAAGTTGGGAGGAGTGTCAACCCATAGTATAGAAAGCTTAAAATCGTTTGACCGGTAATGCTTGTTGACTTTAAAAAAAAAGTCAGTAATATTATTTATGAAGGATACGCCACATTTCACACTGAATTTATTAATAGTTACTTCTATACTGCACAAGTTTGGTGGTGGCCCTTGTTTATCTGTTAGACCCTTTGATCACAATCGCTCCGATAATTCTACATTTAAATGAACATGAATTCTCTCATACGACACAAAACACAAGTGTCGGGAACAGGCTTGCCAGCTGAGTGGTTGGTCTCACTCTAAGCAAAGAGTGAAAGATTATCACCTCTATTCCCATGAAGTTCCGCAGAGTATTGACAAAACATCTTTGCCAGTAGACCCAGGTTGAAAATCTTAGCCAAACCCAGTACTATGTGAGTTCTGATGAGAATGTCTTAATTAAATTTCCAAATTTCGCATACAAACGATAAACAATCTTGTGCATTAACTTTCACACCAAGCTGTGTTCAGCAAATTATGAAAACGATCTATAAGTGGATCAACTCATCCAGGATAAATGTCGGGTCGTCAGACCCTGAAAAATGTAGCAGCACAACATGGACTCATGGAATAGCAGAGCCTCATAAGCTTCCAACCTCCGCACTGCGTAGTGCCAGGAGGCAGATGGACACTAAATTTGGAGACCATACCGCTTTACCCCGTCGCAAATGCGTTCATGTTTCAGCGGAAATAAAATGGAAGAGAATGAGTGAAACAAATAGCTAACAAGTTGATAAGAGCACTGAAATCCAAGTGGGATGGGATATCTACACGTTTATCACATAATGGATATAGAGGAATCGATAGCCTAAAGTTCTTTTAAGAAAGTACAGGCATGCAATATTGGCAGCCATATAGTCGCCTGAAACAAATAATGAAGGCGGTGAAAACCGGTTCAGAAAATTAATGAAAATAATTTGAATAAGCATTTTACTGTTGGAATTCTACGCAAAATTATGAAAAAAGTTTGTAAGAAAAATAAATTGCTTTGTAGCTGTTCAATATACAATTTCGGTAAAACTGATCGCAGTGTTTTCAACGCATTAAACACGTGAAAGTGCTGCACTAAGGAGTTCGGCAGGACACATTAACTTCAGACAACTTCTCTGCATAATAACAAAATAAGTTACGGACGAGACCTGAACATTTGCAACCCTTGTACGCTTCCAGAAAATTTAAAACGACGTGAAAACAAAATCAAAGTATAAATTCATGGATTTATTCCCTGTTTAGCAGTCAGGGTGTTAGGATACATGTTATATGATTCTATCTTGGCCTCTTGATTGGAAGTTTACAGATATCACCATCTCGCTAAAAAACAAGACATTGTCCCGACATTTAGTCTAAAATGTGTCACATTTGAAGAATTTCTTTTAGGTTTAGCTATATTCCTTTGAGGAAATTTTTGAGTGATTTGAGCGTGGAAAAAAATTATATGAGGAATCTGAGGAATTTGAGGAGCAATCCACAGGTCTGCATGTAAATATGTTGGTCAAAGATTTGACTCGCATCTTAGTCAGAAGGCGGATCCAGCTTTTCTGTCGGCGCGGAAGGGGTCGGACCAAAATAAAAAAGTGCGATCAATGTACAATGCTACAATTAGCGTGTGTATGAAAGTCACGAAGCATCTCTACATTGAGTGTGCAGTTTTGCATTTCCCTACACAAGTACATACCAAAAAAATATGAAAATCAAAATGATAGATGTCACAAGAAAGCCTGATATTGGGTTATTGTTTCTTCACTTTCATTGCATTTCGAAAACTTCATTTTTTTAATACCTTCCCATTCATGCCTCACGTTGGACACAAAAACTGTGAAAATAAAAGTCACTGAAGTTAGCACTAGATCCTGGCAGTGGATTTTTGGAAATAATTTGTTCAATCACATTCATTTTCAAAAGTTCCTCTCGGATGAGCAAACTTTTAAATTTTAATCAAAAAAATGCACGGAGGATTAACTGATGCTAGTCTCCTGATCATATTTAAGGATTTTGTTCACACCAAACAACTCAACGCATTCCTTATTCTAAGAACAATTCCAAAATTTGTTCAATCACATTTTGGGACTAACCTCCGCAGCCCCAGCAAGGACGACATTGGTCATCTTTTCGCTTACTGAACACTTCCTGACTACGAACAAAGAAGTTAACTAGGGCTTGCACCAGGGCTGTGGAGGGGGGTGTCCAAATATAGTGTGAACAAAATTCTGGAATAAATTCCTTATATAATGGGAATTCCGTGGGTTGTTTGTGTTTGGTGTCGAACAAAGTGTTGTTTGGCGTCGGGAAGTAGCAATAAGTGAAAAAAAAAAAATGACAATGTCGTTTGGTTTCTTTTATGTTTTATGCTATAGTTTAGCGAGTTATTGTAGGGCTGGGAGGGACTCCAAGTGTGTTGAACAAATTCTCGAATGGCTCTTGGAAAAAGGAATCCCTGTTCGTTTTTTTTGGTATGAAACAAAATCGTGGAATATGATCATGAAAGCATCAGTTAATCTCTCAGTTGAATTTTTTTTATTAAAATTTGTATCCTGATCCGAGATAGGATATTTTTGAAAGCATGAATGTTGATGAACAAATTCCTAGATCATTTTTCATCAGGCAAGTGGAAAATCCGGATGTGAAAAAATTTATTTTCTAAAAATTCTACTGCCAGATGTACTGCTGAGCTTCAGTTTCTTGAAAATAATTTATACGCTAACTTGCAAACCATTCTTGAATTCAAATTCCCCGCAAGCACATATTCCTTTTCTTTTTTCCACAATGTTGCTTGTAGATTTATGGTGTCTAACCTATCAGATATCACTCAAGCGACAATCGATTGACAGACGCAAGCCGTCTTCGGATTTTGCCCTCACAAGAGCCGCTCAGTTAAAAAAATTCGGATGGAAAACTGGAACACTTCTGTGTAATTAACGACCAATCATGAAAGTACTGTGTAATACCTGTATTCCAAAGATTTCAAAACTTGCATATTTAGTATGTTAAACTTGTGTAAGCAATTATTTGAGCATGATCCCATTTCAGTACTCGACAAAGACATCGAATGATTTCTACTTCGAAGGATAGGAGCTACCATTGATATTTTGTGCTGATCACAGATATCCTTGATTTCCAAATTTCACACGTCTTCATATCTTCCACTGTTTTTGTTGCCACGATTGTCAGTTCTCAATCATTTCCTCGGAAGATGGTGACAAGAGATGCGCTATTCGGAATGTCCTGACGGCATACAAAACGGTCTCTCTGATTTTTCCTGGAGGAAGATTTGTGTGAGAATTGGAGGAGACGCGCATTGCCAACCAGGATGTAGCTTGTCCTGATGTTGGGGTGTAGAATGTCCACACATCAGCAATTTGCTGAGATTCCCACCACTATGTCATGTATTAAAGGATTTCAGGTCAACAAAAGTGACTTAAAGATGATAGGATTGCGGTTGTGAAAAAACGTGACTGTTCCAGGCTTTAAGGAGTGAATGCCATGACGTGATTTTTCCTTTTCATATACAAAGCTGCAGGTTTGTTCTTCATATAAATACAGCAGGAACTCGATACTAGTAAATTACAAATTTAATTGCTGGAAGCCCTAAGCCATTTGGGCTGGTTTTCAAACAACAAGCAAAAGTCAGAGAATACAAAATTGATAAAGTACAAACA